>CM051496.1:21185612-21218112 GCA_028031935.1 Paedocypris micromegethes
ATGCAGCGGAGATGACAAGCCGACGGAAAGCAGCCGAACTGAGAGAATAAGAGATAAAATGACGGCCGCTCAGCTCAATATTTTCATAGGCAATTAGAGTCCAGCGCTCTGAGGGCAGTTATCAATATTGAGGCATTACATCACAATCTCTGGGCTGGAGCAAGTGAGGACTCCACTGCAGGATCCAGCGAATCAAGCTCCAAATCCCATTACACAGATATTGGCTGCATTCAAATTGGCAACTTGATAAATATCTGACATCTCGGTTTATAGCACAAACCGAGAAATGAGAATCGTTTTCTCTTTCGAGTCCAATACTAACCTTTCTATCGTTCTGTCTATCTGTCTGTAGTTCTATCCATTGTTCCATCGGTCCGTCTGTCAGTTTAAATCTATCTATCTGTCTGTCTGTCTGTCTGTCTGTCTATCTATCTATCTCTCTCTCTGTCTATTTTTCTGTCTATTATTTTGTCATTATCTATAGAGATTATTCATTCTTGTAATTGTCTGTATGCTTCTCTTTTCTCAAAAGACTTGCTCATTCTATAATCGTTTTAGAATAGACATGTAATTTGTGCTGCGACAGATTTCTCCTCACACATGAGCTAGGCGTGGCTTGGGTTTCTAAGGATCCGACATCAGCTAATTTGAGAAGGAAGTCCTCCAGCTCCGCGGTGTCTTCAGAAAGCACTTTGACCCCTGGATATGAGGAATTTGACCTGTAGTGTTTTGTTGCTGACCACAGTGATTCCCTCCGGGTGGAAAATGGCAAGTCCAGTTGTTCCCCTTTATTTCTCCACTGGAATTTGTTTGCGTTTCATCAAAACTAGTGTTTCCTTTTGTACTTCACAGAGAGAATGTCAGTCGTGCCATCCACTAGGCGGCCTTCATATTTGTTTATTTCTAAAAACAAACAAACACTTTGAAACAAAACAATTCATTTCTCATCTTTAAGTTTGTACATAGTTTTCTCGTTGTTGTTCCAGAAGGAATCAAATCCCCATAGTAACATCCAACTGGCATCAGAGCAAACAGTCATAATGAATGAGTGTGTCGTAAACGCTGGCGCACAATGCCGACCAAAAGGGCCGTGTTCCATTTATCACCAGGTTTGAGACCTGAAAGAGAAACTGTCACTGTTACCTCTGCGGAGGTCGTCACGCCGATGTCCCCCAAAGGCCTGGACGCATTATTCAAACCCGGAGGACCAATGGAGACGCCTCACCATAACCACTCGCACATGAAGACAGCGACAGAGAATTTGTCTTGAAGAGAGACCCTTTGGAGATTTATATGCATGGAGGTCGGAGGTCAAGCAGCCATTAATCAAGGCCAAAGAAAGGGATTAAATACCCAGGTCTCGCGGGCAGATTAGAGAAAGGTTGATTGAGGCGTTTAAAAGAGTGTGTTGTGTCTGTCTTAAATTACAGAGTATGAGCCGCAGGCTAAACATCCATCTAAAGAAGTGTGTGTACGCTCTATAATCAGCAGGCCAAGAGAGCTTCACTGTGGTCAGCGGATCGGCACATCCCCAGTCACAGGGGAAGAGTTTCTGTACGAAACACCCTTTTTAACTTTGTCTTTGTGACAGAAAGTGGGACTCGCAACCAAAAGGCTGCATGTTCGAATTCCGGACCCTTGAGCAAGTCACTGAACCTGATCTGCTCCTAATGGGAGTCACTTTGGATTAAAGCGGATCCCCGATACGTAAATGTAAAGTTTGAAATGGTTTGACTTTCCAGCCTGGAATGTTTTCGCTTCTGGAAAGCGAAAGCATGTAATTTTTGTTATTTTTAAATATTGTTCAAAAAAAAATGTTTTACTTACCAGTGTTTGATATTAGATTATATTAGATTATTAGATTAGATTAGATTGACATTATTGATCTCACAAGCGAAAATTTCTGTTTTTCAGCATTAAATAGAAAGCAGTACAACAAAGTCAATACTTACCTGAAGAAATACCCACAGAAAAATAAAACAAAAAAACAATAAATAAATGGTGCGAAAATACATAGTAGTGCAATCACGTGGTTTTTTTCAGACCAAGATGGTTTAGTAATAAAACTGACCTTCCTTTCATTTTCTAAACCGCTTTTGCTTTTTCAGGAAATATTTTCCACTTTTTTTTTCTTTTTCCGGGTCATGAGGAGCTAATCTCACGTCTCCAAGCCTGTTGCTTGCACTACTATTTATTGTCGGTTATCATTGTTGATAATTGTTATGTTTCATTTTGTTGTCCTTTTTTTTTTGTTGTACAATTTGTTTACAGTTTTTTCCATGTTTTGTTCTAAAGCTGTTTTTTTTTTAAACACAAACATTTTTCCATGTGGATTTGATAAAGTCGAATAGTCCCATATTGTAAGGCCAAAACTGGTGCCGTGACCCAGAAATGGAAGAAGCTGTCCAGAAATCATATGAATAATATCTCCCGTGTCATCAGCAGAGCTACGTGCTGCTTCAGATGTGTTTTTAAATTGTCAGATGTTTCTGGACGTGACTCCACATGCCAGTGGCCGATTCACATTCACTTCTCATGTTCCTGTTGATGATCCTCGGCCATTGCTGATTATTCTAACATCCTTGCCAAATAATCATGGAATAATATCGAGTGGTGGAGCTTGAGATTCCTCATGCTATTTCTGGAGTCGCAATATTCCTGTTTGAGACCACGCTGTGCCACGCTAATCAGCATCATGTAAACCCTGATCTGCTTTACATTAACCCGAGCACATATAGATATACACCACGTTTGCGTGTTTGTGCACAGCTCACGCCTCATTTCATCATCACTATCATTGATTTATAGGCACAGCTGGCATCCGGAAGCGACCATGCCCACATTACAGTTACATACATCCTGACAGACGCCAACATGCATTATTTTTCAGGACCACATACGGCCACCTCGTTATTTCCTAATCTAGGGATGCTCCACCTAAAACGCCAAGCGAGATGTTAAAATACAAATTACCTTCATGTCCTTCAAGGTTTAAAGTGAGGAAAAAACACACCAATTAATCAATCTATCGTATTTTTCAGACTAAATGTTGCTCCATGATTCGGTTCCTCGTAGATTATTTTTGAGAAGATCAAGATACAAATTTAAAAAAAAAATACAATATTAAAAATACATTGAATCATCAGCAAAAATCAAAAACCGTGAAAACCTTTGTGACAATACACAAAAGTCGGATATTACTGTAACGGAAAAGTACATATAAGTACGTACAGAACACAAAATAGAGAAATACCTAAATAGTATATATAAAATATTTAATTTACCGGTATAGGAGATATATAAAATATGTATATAAAATGTATTTACATATATAAAATATACATAAACTGTATAAAAAAATTTCATCAGCGACCATAAAAGATCAATCATACAATAAGCCACACTAAAATTCCTTTGTGGGTTTTTTTGTGCGTCTTATCACCTTTTGCATTATACGTAAACTTTGACCTTTGGATTTTATGTAGCAATCCAATTCATGGATTGTCAGATGTCTTAAAGTATTTTAAAGTTATATCACAAGCTGTGTGGACGACAGAAGATGAACACACATATTGTGCAGGATTCAACAAAATAATAGTGACGGTGTCCCATCACAGAAGGCCGAAATCGTGATTGTGATTGAGTGTAATAAAGACATCTTAAGCGGTTCGGAGTGGGAAAACTCTTCCTTCTCCAGAGTGTCCCACACACATATACACTCATTGGAGCCCAGTCACGTCTTCTTTAGGTTTATTGCACAGCATAGACAAACGGCTTTGATCTCTAATGCGCAGTGCGCAGCATTAATTATGAATCATTCCCCAAGCCGAACTGCAGCGAACACCTTCAAACACTCATCCAGCGATGCAGTATTTTTGTAGGCCCCCAGGATGGCTCCGGGTCCGCACGTATATATATACATTTATCTGCACGAACAGAACAAGAGAGCTTTGAAAAAAACTTCTTGCTTCCAAAGTATTCCGTCTTGGAGGGCGGCCAACATCACTTTTTTTTAGCTGACGGTAATTCGTATCCCTTCAAGAACCCGTACGCATCACCAAGAGGCGTTTGTTTCTTGGTGGACGGATTCACAGCACGTGAAAAACATGGATGGAGGGAGAAAGAAGGACTCCATGATGGTATCCAGTTGACCAGGAATTTGTATGGGAGAAATGACCTAGATCTGACGGGCTAATATGGATTCTGTAGTACTGCATGCTGCTGTAGAAATCTGCCTGCAAGGCCTGTTCCAATTGATTTAACTGCAAGAGATCCAATGATATATTTTTTTGTCATTAGCAAATGTTCCATAGATTCTTAAAATAGCTGCCGACGGTTTGCGCTGTACATTCAAGAGATGCAATTTGTTTTTATTTACATTATTAGCACAGTTACTTTTATTAAAGCGAAAGGCACAAATAGTCACATGACCCACTTACAGCTTCAGCGCTTAAAATGTTCAAACAAATGAAGTCGAGTTTAAAAAGTTAGTCTCGATTACAAAATAAAAGCAGGTGGATGGACCAACAAAAGGAGGCAGTTGGAGCAGAAAAAAAAAAATATTATATTTTGTAGACTAAATACAATGAATAAAATATTAGCTATAAAGCATAAATAAGTGACACATATGTGTAGACTCAAGTATTTTAAAGTTTGTTACAACAAGTAACAAACACAAACTATTAATGTGCAACATATATGCCTTGGTTATAAATTAGTTAAAAATTTGAGAATTATAAAATAACTTTTGTTTGTTTAATATTTACATTTATTAGATGACGCATGACGTCCATGACCTATTTGCATATTAAAATCGCTCAGCGCAATAAAATCTGAAGAAAAACGAATCCATCATACAAATATATCTCGGAAATTACATCTCTGCATGTGGTCAGATAATGGACTTTAAAAAAATGCAAAATATGATTGCTAATACGACAAAATTAAAGTGAATTTAAATCACAAGTCACACTTGTAATTTGCAGATGCGTCGAAATACAGCCTAATAATCGACGTTGTTGCTTTTTCGTGTATATCATTTATAAAGGTATTAATTTCTTCAGTGGGATGTATTGGTTGGTTTGTTGGAGCGAATGAAGGGTTAAAGCGCCCCTCACGTGTCGCTGGTGAATGCGCCTGTGCGCGCGCCGGTGGGAGTCCCCTCGACAGGGTCCCATTGCAGGAGTGTGGACGGGAGAGTTGTAGACAGAGCCGAGGAGAAGCGTGAACAAACACAAGTAGTGCCATAAAGTGAACATTTGACACATTCGCACAGCTTTTCACTTTTATCGAGTGGATCCGTCTTGATTCGTCAAAGAAGGACGCCGCCGATTTACAACGCGCGCGTGTCAGCTGGCATGAGCTAACACACCAGACATGGAAACCAAACCTTTCTTGTCATTGGGTAGGTTTTTTTTATTATTATCTTTTCATTCCGCTCGAAAGATGTTTAATGTTTTATCAGCTGAAGACCTTTCGGCTTTCGGGAAGAGTTCGGAGTTGCACCGTGTGTCGAAAACACGGAGCGCCTAACGCAAACAAGCTCGCCGCCGCCGCCGCCGCCACGGTTTTCGTCGCGGGCTTTAAATCCCGGATCAAATTCTTCGCGAGCAGAATTTTGTCGAGATGTGGGTGTCTAAAGTCTGTGCTGATGGTTTTGACGTTCGGTTTTGGATGAGGGGAAAGGTAAAGAAAAGTTTTGTGCAGCGCGGGATCGCGCTTTGAGGGAGATTGCCCCGCGCGCTTACTGTACACAGTGTTGTTGTTGTTATTATTATTGCGTGTTTTTAATTATTTGGATTCCTTTACGACCACTTTGCTGGGCTCCAGCGAGCGTTAAATGCAGTAAAACATCCGATGCGGATTATTTGTACCAGTCGCTTTTAAGGTGCAAATGTCAACAAACGCGACTTTGACGGACGTTCCATCCTTCCAAAACTTCAGATTTGAACATTTGTTTCAGAAAAGCGAGAGGTTTGTGCCGCTGTGCCTGAGGGAAAGCCTTTTCAGCCAGGTTTGGCTCGTGTAAATCAGCCTTTAGTTGCCAAAATAATGAATTTATCAATTCTTCGTGCACTTTGGTCCCAAACACTGCGCGAGCGCCGCTTGTGCACGAGACCCGGTGAACTTGGGCAAACTTTGGCGCTTTCTGAGAAAACACGAGGAGTTTGAAGAAGACGGTGGACGGGACCCGGTTTCTGCTCGGTATATTTAGATGGCTCAGCCTATAGAGAAGCAAACACTTGTGTTTGTCTAGTGTCAACCCTGCGGTGATGCGGAATCATCAGTGGGTTCCACGCGCGAGGCGAAGGCAAGGAAGGCGCGGTTAGTCCATCACATTAAAGGAGAAAAGTTGATCGTTCGGTCAGTTTACTTCTAATGATTTAGTTGACTATTTGCAGCGTACATGTACTTTTTAAGTATTCTGAGTAGTAGTATTAAATGAATAAATCTGATTTAATGCTTGTTATTGTTTATACACGTGAGAGCGTATGTGTCTGTTTATTTCATATCTATCTATCTATCTATCTATCTATCTATCTATCTATCTATCTATCTATCTCTCTATCTATATATCCATCTATCCATCTATCTATCTATCTATCCTGTGTGTGTGTGTGTGTGTGTGTGAGTGTGTGAGAGAGAGAATGATGATTTTATGAATTAAATCAGACCTTTTTTACTCTTATATTACAGTAATTCACAACTAAGATCTGAATAATATCACATGCTGCATCTAATGAAGCTTCTGCATGAGATAAACTAGGACAGCTGATAGAAGAGCGTACGGTGTCCCAGCTTGACACTGTGATTAAAAAAAATAATAAGATTTTTCTTCTTTTGCAACAAAAATCCCTTAAAAGAAACAGGCAAAGTGTCCCTGTCTGTCACGGTGTAAATAAAAGACATTGCGTCAACACTAAACGTGATTTTTCTTCCCAACAAAAATCCTTTCAAATAGAAGAAGTGTGGATTTACATTTGCCCCCTCAAGTCTTCTTGGATTCCTGTGGTCAGTCTGCGCTTATGAAACCGTTGTGCAACCTTTCAGTCGCGGAGATAACAGCCAGTGATACCGAGAATAGACGAATGGAGCGGATTTAAATAATGTGGCATTCATCGGCGGAGCGAAGAACCAGGCTTCCGTGCTTTTTCGTACATTCAGCCCATATGGACCTCTCGCTCGTGCAAAGTTTCTAAATGAGTGCTGCGCTAAATAAATAATATACATCGCTATCTTATGCATGTGAGCTTTCTTGTCATGCATAGAGATTAGTTTATGAGCCATGGATGATTTGCTGTGGCACACACATAAGGGCCCGAGCCTGACTAACCAGCATGCCGTGCGCTTTCACCGGGAGGCTGTAGGCAGCAGTGTTATTGTGTCTGCCGCTCTTACACACAGGAGTCGTGTTACACCTTGACATACTTCATCACCCCACAGGTTCACTGAGATGAGAGAAGGCAGGAATGCTGGGCTTTAAGGTGAATGTTCCTCTGCTCACTACTAGGAAAACGTGTGTTAGATGTGTGTGCGAGATGCTGCGGAATGCAGATGTGAAAGGTAGAAATTGGTTTCGAGTGAAATCTTGAGTGGAATTGGCTTTGTTGACACAGTTGGGAGATAAGCTTGCTGTTAACTGTGTGTGTTGCTTCAGCTAGTGTTTCTTATAATAATATCAAATAAATGAGCTTCCTAACAATTTCAACAAAGTTTTATGTGATCTGTCTGTCTATCACTTTTTATCTGTTTGTTTTGCTATCTCTGTTTCTCACTCAATGTTTCTCTCTTTTTATTTCCTTTTTCTATTTCCTCTGTCCATCCATCATGTTATTTATTCTCTCTTATTTCTCCATTATTTTTAGTTCAGGTTCTAGTGACTCTCTCTCTCTCTCTCTCTCTCTCTCTCTCTCTCTCTCTCTCTCTCTCTCTCCACGCAATACTTAGTTTTACTACTCATCACTCTGTGTGTCTGTGTGTGTGTGTGTGTCTTTATGTTCATTCTTCACTTCACTCAGTGTATGTACATTTCACTGAATGGATGGGGCATTCCATGAGCACTGTACATCTCTCTGAACAGAAGTGATTTGTGCGGGAATGTTGTCTATAAAGCATATTTTAATTGAATGTGATAGATTGGGGGATATTAGAAGATGGTTTTATTCAGAAAATACTTTAACAGATGTTTTTTTTTTTTTTTACAAATGCTTTACCACAAAGGGTTTTTCAATTCGTAAAAGAAATTAAGACGAAAGATTGTATCTAATTTTTAGAAGTTGTGTTGATATATTGTGTGTCTATTACTATTCATTGTTTTTGGCTTTGATTTTAAGTTTTTTGGCTTTGGACTTTTCTGAAATGTAAACAACAAGAACCACATTACAAGTACATCTCTCTGTTTCTCTCTCTCTCTCTTTCTCCCCCACTATCTCCGCTTTCATCTAAAGAAGATATTTTTCCGGTCTACATGATGTCTATGCAGATATATTTAATAATAGTAATATAAGGTAAGATAATATAAATATAGTAATATAAGGTAAAGTAGTAGTATAGTAAATATAAAGAGCCTTTGCACAGTATTTTGACACATTCAATGTTGTACTTTGTTTTTGGACATTATCTCACAAAGCATGGACTTTCCCTCGACCTGTTTGATGGTCCGATTGTACAAGCACATTTGTCCGGATTGTAAAAAAATATCCACAGAAGATATCCACATCAAGACATGTGGCTGCTTGAAAGCCAAGTGTGATTTCCTGCTGAAGGCTTTGAGGGATGTGAAGCCGATACAGTGAGTGCCGGCCTGCTGCATTTAGACACTTAATCATTTAAACAAGAATAATTGCTTGCTTTCAGAAAGCGCAATATATTTCTGCAAAACTCACAGCATGCAGGAATGGTTGCAGTTATTGAGTTCTTTCCACCGCTGGGCACAGGTTCTGAATGCATCAAATTTGTCTGTTTTGGTCCACAAGGCATTAATAAGACCGTATATGGAAATCGCAGAGGAGAGTATTTGCATCTAAATGCTCGCATTGCATCATAGAAAGTATAAGAAGGGCACAACAATAATCTGCACTTAGTAAAATTGCTTCTATTTTAGCTGTAGATTAAGTGTCTGCAAAAAAGTTATTCGTTTGTGTGTGTGTGTGTATTAACCGTCATTTGTTGTGCAAGTAGATCCGACCAATCAGTGTGGAAGTGATTCATAAAGCAGCAGGGGGTGTGGCTCAGCCCCGCCCCCTTCTGTGAAGTTCACGGTCTTTGATGAGAAACTGACATTTAAAGTTGATTGGGAGGGGGCAACATTCTTCAGTAAGTCGTAATTTTGGAACAAAGGTGGTTGGTCTGTTTTAAAAGGACTCTGCTTGGGGGCTTGGTGGGCTTTTTTATGACCCAGACAACTGTGTGTCACACACACACACACACACACACACGCTTGATCATGATCAATTAGGGCTGTATGATTGGGAAACAATATCATAATATGTAGTTACACTGCAAAAAATGGACAAGAAACGAAATAAATGAAATGAAACAAAACGAGTAAAAAAGACTTAAATCAAGTAAATTTACATGCAAATGGAGTAAGAATTTAACTTGGCAAGGCAGCTTAAAACAAGTCCTATTTTCTTAAAACAAGCTAATTAATCTTTCACTCTTAATTCTAAGACATTTATTTTATCTTGAATGGAAAAAAAACAAGATCTATTGTGTCATTTCAAGATTTTTAGGCTTGTCAAGAATGCCGTGTTGTTTATTGTCGTGTACAGATTTCAGAGTGACTTTCTCTGATATGCATGCAAATAATGTTAAAATAATGACGTAAATCAAGCATAATTGTATCTAAAAAGATGCTTAAGTTAGAACAAGTCAAACTTTTACTAATTTATCGTACAATTTAAGAAGCAGTTTGCGGCTTTTTGTTTGAAGGCGGCAGCTGTTGCTTTTCCTCCAGAAGTTTTATTAGGAAAGTTAATGGCTTAAAGGGAATCGCACGTCTGTCTTTTTTTTTTGTCTCCGTCGTGTTGCAACAGATCCTCCACGAGTGGAGTTCCAGACTTCTCTCTTGCTTCTAATTTCTGATCAGTGTTCCACAGAAGTGCGGAGAATAATTGCCCGCGTTCTTCTCCAGCCGGGTTCTGCATTAAAAAGTTGTTTTTGATAACCATTCGTCAAGTCCTTGTTAATAATTAGTGAGTTTTCAGCCCCTGACAGTTGCTCGTGTTTTATCTTCAAGGGGAGCTGCGGACTCCGAACCTCAGACCTTGACCCCCGCTTCCCATATGTTTTATCAGCTGGAGAATTTGCTCTGAGCTTTTCGAATCGAGTTTTCGCGATGTTGCAACAGATGATGAAGTAAAATGGTGTTTTAAGCTGTTTTCTCTCACTGAGAGACGTCTGTTAGCGTGACCCCGATAGGACTTTTGTTTTTCGTGTAATTGTGAGCGATGAGGGGGACGGACGCTTTGAGTTCTGGTGATCCTGCAGGACTTCTGAATGTAATCACACAATCGCTCTGGGAATCTTCATTTCCAATCTTGAGCAGCAAAAGTCCTAAGGTTAATGCGACGTGCAGTATTTTTCCAGTTTGGCTTACTATGCAGATTAGATTTTATGGTCAGCTAGTAGGATTTTTGTTTTGCAGTTTGTGCAGAAATACTGTTTCCAAATCAAATCTGTTGCTTTTAAATGTCACAATTCTTGAATAAAGTAAAAAAAAACCTAAAGGTTTCATTGCATGTGGTTTTCACAAGGCGAACGACACACTATCTGTCTCTCTCTTTCTCCCTCTGTCCCTGTCTTTCTCACTCTGTCACCCCTCCTCCATATCTCTCTTTTTTTCTATCTCTTTTTCTCTAACTTTATCACCCTCTTTCACTCCCTGATTCTGTATCGCTCTCTCCTTATCTCTCTATCTTTCGCTCTCCCTGTCCCATTTTTTTTGCTCTATCTCCCTCTTTCTTTCTTTCTTTCTTTCTTTCTTTCTTTCTTTCTTTCTTTCTTTCTTTCTTTCTTTCTTTCTTTCTTTCTTTCTTTCTTTCTTTCTTTCTTTCTTTCCTTCTTTTCTTCTTTCCTTCTTTCCTTCTTTCTTTCTTTCCTTCTTTTTCTGTCTTTCTTTCCTTTCCTTTTCTTTCCTTCTTTTTTCCATTTTCTTTCTACACCCCTTTGTTTTTTTAGTAATCTTTACTTTTATGCTGTTGATCTGATGCCTTTTTTATCCAAAGAGGCACAGCAAGATAAGACGACTTGTCTTTACAAAGAAATGCACTCACTATCATGCTGCGCTTGGTTTAACGTAGTTTAAAAGGGATTTTGGACAGATGAGATTATATCTTTTTAGAATTTTGTAGTGCTAATTAAAACACACCGAATGACATTAAGAAAAAGGCGAACAGCCGTTCCTTATCTGTAGATGGAGAGACGTATGGATTGGGTTTTTTTTTCTACATTTTTGCTGTGGATAACAGAAGAGCCAATCACATCTTCTTCTTCTTCACACATTCGTTTACAAGTATATTGTTGCATTCCGTTTTTTGTGTGTTAATGAGTGTTTGAGAAAGTGAACCGCTGCACTGCGTGTCTTATCAGGCTTCCATCCAAGATTTCACGTCATCTCGTCTAATCGCACACGCCACAATCGCTCCGGACAGGATTCACAGAGGCGAGAGAGAGTGTGTGTGGAGGCGGAAGGCCCGTCCACTAATGTCACAGCTTACACCAGAGAGCTTAAATCAACCCAACAGATTACAGACCGTGATTGCAATTATGATAATCCATATCCGTTACACCAAGCAAAATACGATGACACAGATAAGATGAAGGGATTGAGAGTAGAAGATGATGCTGAGAAGAGAACTTCACTTTACTTTTAATAAAAAAAAAACAAATGTGTCTGAATATTTTTATTCGGATGGTTTAAAAAGAATCTTCGGAATTTTAAAACAATTTAATATTTAACCTATCAATGGTTAACCTATTAATAAGGCTTGTGTAGATTTTTTGAAAATAATTCTATAACTTTATTGTAAACGTATTGCAGAATTAATAAACAAACATTTCCTAAAAAAATCATTACAAAAATTGATCATGTCTAACAATTAAAATTAATACATTTAAGTAAAAACTAGCTACTTAAGAATATATAAATGCCTTGCTAGACACACAGTTGCGCTTGCTTTTTACATTTTACCTGTCTCTCTATCTCCATCTCTCTTTCTCACACACACACACACAGACACACACACACACACACACACACACACACACACTGTCAGTTGAAGCGATATCACTACGCCTTCAGATATTCTCAGCGACATGTCAGAAATCATTTTCTCTCTGCTGCTTTGGCAGAGTAAATGTACACGGGGTCAAAGGTGAAGGACTGTGGGTGCATTTATACCCGATTGCATAAGTCACCCAGCGTGTCAGACAGCATGTCTCTTTTGTAGATGTGGCGGCCCAGTGGCGCTTCAGTCAGTCCGCGCGCCCTCGCTCTAACAGCAGAAGAGCAGACCTCTTATTGCCCATTTGCTGTGAGTGTCACTGCTCTTTGTCAAGTGGCTGTTGAGCTGTGGCTCATTCCTGCCGAGAGGCTTTTTAATCTTGGAGGTGTGTAAGTCAGTTCACTGTGTGTGTGTGTGTGTGTGTGTGTGTGTGTGTCAGGGATTCCAGTGCAGAGGCCAGTCCACCTGAATACAGTATTTCAATGGAGTTTGAGGAAACATTGTGCTATATTGATTATGAAGCATACTGTATATAAAGCCAATTAATGCATTATTTTATTATCTTTAAATATATTTAATAAATGTGTTTATCTATGTCTCTCTCTCTTTAATATGCATATATGTCTGTTTAGATCTTTATATATTTGTCTATCTCTTTATCTATCTGTTTTATCTGTTTATCTCTCTCTCGGGTTATCTCTCTCTCTCTCTCTCTCTATTATATATATATATATATCTGTCTATCTATCTGTTTAGGTCTTTATACAGTATATCAGTCTATCTGTTTATCTCTTTATATATCTGTCCTTCTTTCTATATATCTGTTATCTCCATCTTTCTCCTCATCTCTCTGTATATACATGTCTTTCTGTCTGTTTAGGTCTTTATAGATGTGTCTATCTCTTTATCTATCTGTCTTTCGGTTTATCTCTGTATCCATCTCTCTTACTCTCTCTGTCTCTCTATCTCTATGCACTGTTTATCTGTCTATCTGTTTAGGTCTGATTATATTGGTTTATCTGTTTATATATCTGCCTTTCTTTCTATATATCAGTCTAGCTCTTTATTTGTCAATCTCTTTATCTATCTGTCTCTGTTTGTCTGTCTTTCTGCCCATCCATTGGTCCATCGTCCATCTCTGGCAAACATGTGTGCTGTGTCTGTCACAGAATGTAACAAAGTGCATTACTTTCCTTGTTCTTCTTCCATCGCATCCCTGTAATGTCTTAATTCCTCGAATGTGTGCATTGATTTATCAGCGGTGCTAATGTTCAGAGTAGCGAGTGATAATGTCTTGCATTTAAAATTGATCGGGATTGATTTCAAACAGCAAACGTCTGTCAATTCAGCTACATAAACACAGTCCTTCAGCCTCTCGCTGCATTGTGGGTGGTAAATGTGGCTTGGCTGATGCTCCTCAGTAGCTGAGGAGCATCGGGAGCGGGTTCTGTTTATGCTGAGAGACTGGCGAAGGCCCGTGGCAAACGCTTCAGCTCGCAGACAGGCGGGCAGGCGCTGGCAGTTTCTTTCACGTCAATTTGTCGCATACCAGAAGGCTTACATTCCAGCGCCTGCAGGAACGACACCCGGCAAGTTCAAGTGTCACAATTTGGATGGTTTCTTTTGTTTCAGACTGGAATGAGTAACACGAGGCGTCTTCATGGTATAAACGCTCGGATCCTAAGAGTAGGCTGGAGGGGGTGTTTAGCTTGCTTCTGCCGTGTGTGTGTGTGTGTGTGTGTGTGTGTACATGACCAAGCGCGGGTCTGCTTGTGACATTCTGGCTGGATTTGAATGAGAGACAGCTCATTTTAAATGATGCAGCTTAAGCAGAATAATTAGGCTGCGAGCGGCGTTCTTCAGAGACGCAAGGTCACGGGTCGTGGCGAGGTCTCCGCCTGTGGGGTGCAAGGATTGCAGTCGTCTTGTTGATCTGTCTGTTTTTTTTTTCCTCGTCTGATGCAAAGCAAAGCTCAAACAGTGGAGCTGGTGTTTGGGGCAGCGGAGGTCACAGGTTTCCAGGAATAGTGGTGATGTTCGCTTGTATGAAACTGTAATACAGTAAGTCATAGCAGGGGCATGTATATTACAGTATTGAGTTTTGATTAAAGATAACCGTAATGGAAGGACGCGCTTGCTATTTTGTATCTTTGCAGCGTTGTCATGCCGCGTAAGGAAGGCAACATTTAAACATAGTGGCGATTTGGCCTAAAATGTAAAACACACAATTATTTTTCACTTTCATTTTTATTCTTTTTTTTGATCTTTGTTGTTCTTATAAAAAAAGTAAAAATAAATAACTTGCACATTTGGATACAAATTACAGTCGACTCCGCTTAATCGAGCCAAATCAGACACGGCTATTTTGGCCCAATTAAGCGGCTGCCCCAATAAAGTGGCACCAGACACGCCCCCTTCCCGAACCCACACCACCTTCAGCCGTGTGCGGGCTCCATGTGCGTTAGTGCGCTACAACTTATTTACAGGAAAGTCAAGCTTAAACGCATCAATGTGTGGCATTTGATCATATTCATTAGACTTTATTAAATTTTATCATTAGACAAGATTATAATTTTACTATATTATAAGAAAGTAATACTTACTGTAATACTTACTGTCAAAGATCATTGCTGATTGATAAATTCACCTGGAACAATTTGATCGATTATAAGTTCTGAATGTCAATTTTGATTACTTTTTGATTAATTGCCAAGTCCTACGTCACCTGGCTTGTTATCACACTGAATTGGAATAGAAATGGAGTGATGCAAAATAATAAAAAAATTGTAATGCTTAATTAAAACAAGCTTGAAGTCGTAGAGTGACACATCTGGTGCGCCTTAACCGGTTTTTTTTTCGCCCAAACATCTGGAGAAATCTCCAGGAATTTTAAGGTGCCCCTTCTGATTTACCCCTCAACCTCGGCCACATTTGCTCCGCGTTCGGCATTTTCAAAGTTCCAGGCCGTCTGTGGCACGTAAGGTTGTGTGTGTGTAGGGGCTCCATTACGGTCCGGGTCGAGTCATTCCAGACTTTATTGTCGTCTAAATTGGGCTCCTGTGCCTGGTTTTCCTTTGTGCAGGCCGGATAATTAAGTGACACCGAGGTGAGAGCGGGATAGTGAACACCAGTGAAACCCAACTCCTCGTGAACCTTCAGCGAGATGTTCCTGACCGCAACGATGCTTGACATCATTAAAAAACACATGCATCTTCAAACTCATTTTTTTACGAGTTGCCAGAAACATTGGTCAAACTGCTCTTACACTTTTAATTAAGCTTGGTGTTAGTCTGAATTTTTTTTCACCATTCTATTTTTCAGTTTCTCACTGTATATTTTACGGTTTAATTTAAATATGTGTGTGAGTGACTAATTGTGGAGAGAGATTTAGAGATCTATAGAGCTATTTCTACACACACACACACACACACACACACACACACACACACTCCATACACTGTACTTACACAAACACAAATTTTTTAGGCACAAAAAGAAAAGAATTTGTAGGAAAAAAAAAATCTAATATGTGACTCGTATCACTTCATTTTGCTTTTATTTGAATAATAGTTAAAAAATATAGCATTTTTTCCAGCAATTTGAGTGTGTTTGACTCTGGTATTCTTCGTTTTGAACAGTTTTCTTTCTGCTTCAAAGCTTTTGCGTTCCTATTAACTCGTTTTCAGGCGTTAGCCGTTAGCGTGAATCTCCCGGATGCAATATGGTCTGTCTGTTCAATATTATTGATTTGTATTTAATTTAATCTTACTTCTTCCAGTATTATTTTGTCCCTATTAAGTTTTGCAATGTGGCTAGTGTTTCTTTATTTCTGTTATTGAGCCAGTAAAGGCTTACATACACGTCCGCCTCTTAAATATTATTTAAAGACGTACATGCGCACCACTGCACAAGGACAACATGTTTACGTTTAATTGTGATTGCTCTTGACTTGAAATGTGAAAAAATGCTATGTATGCTATGCATATATACTTGTACAGATTATTTTATATACTAAGCAAACTATTTCTTTTACAGCAATATTATATGACATAAGATGTGCCATATGTGGTTTGAATCTGCAATAATCACAAGGCCACGGCTCATGAAATCCCTTCTTTCACTGGGTAAAAAAAAAAGTATGAAGAATGAAATCTGGACTTTCATGAGACACTAATGCTGCATGATAATCGCTGTCTAAAAGAACCACGCGGCTTTGCGTTTAGCTCCCACAATTAGCAGAGTTTCTTTTGAAAGCTGAATGTAAACCTGAGTATAAATCAAATCCTGAACAAAAACCTGTGAGTTAATTGTCAGCGTTTTATGTTGAAAGCAGCTTTGATGTGTGATGGTAACCTTGCCTAAGCTGAACCTCTCTTGGTTCGGGGAATTAAAATTCAGTTTCAAAAGACTTCACTGCACTGAATGGATGTTCAGATCCACGGGTTTCACTTTAGAACTGACGTCTTGTCAGAAAATCCTTTCCCAGACTGACGGATATCAGATTATTTCATCTTTCTTGACAGAGAAAGACAGCGTGTCATTAATATTCCCCTGTGTGGTACATGATATCGCAATCATTCTGTAATACTTTTTAAAAATAGTTTTTGTGGGTGTGTGTGTGCTAACATGGGCCATTGTGGATTTTTTAGAAAAAACATATTATATATGTGAGTGAGTTTTTTTTTTTTTAATGATTTAGGTATTAACTTCAGATACATTTATAGTTTTTCGTGTTCAATCGTGTCCATTCTTTTATTACAAAAAAAATAATAAATATGGACTTTGAGTGCAATATTTTGTGGAGAATGTTGAACACTAAAGCTAAACCTAAAGGAGTAAATGTTAGAATTTGATGTTATTTTTTCTTTTATAAATGAAGTTTATACATGCATATAATGGATGCACTGAGATTATTAATAATCAAATAATAAATCTATTTCAAATATAAATTAATTACAAAATGAGCTATTTGCACCTGTACAGTGGTACCCCAACTTACAAAATTAACCCGTGCCGGGAATCGTTTTATTTGGCGAAAATATTGTTCGCTGAGCCGCATTACATGTAATCCATGTCATTCGTGCCATGACTTTATAAGTTAAGACAAATTAGTTTTTATAAATGTCAAAATATTGGTAATAAATGTAATACAACATGTTACATAGCAGTTGTTTAGTTTGCTCTTTGGCAGATTTTTTTATGAAGATACAGTATATAATGATATCTGGACAATCTCACCACAACCATTTCAAGATGGCGGGTCTACGGGAGAAAAAAAAAAACATCGCCATTCTGGGAGAATACAAGCTTATGTTATATTTTTGAAACTCTCTAAAACTATTTTTTTGTGTGTTTTGTTTATTTGACATGCAAAGCAGACTAAACGACCGTTTTATACACGTCTCTCATTTCATAAGCATCATATTTATTATCTCATCTCCTTCCGTATAGCGAAAATATTTCTGAACTTAGAACAACATTTTTGCAGCGAACGCATTCCGTTACTTGGGATTTTCGTCATCTAGGACATTCGTAAGTCAGGATACCATTGCATAGCATAAAAAGGAAAAAACAAGTTACACAAAAGTGTATATAAAATTATAAACTGTGTTAATAAAAAACGACTGTTGGCGTGCAGAGCTGATCTGATTGGTCGGAACAGTACGACCAGGGCATTTAATAAACACGAGCGCCGGAAAAGTAATTTAAATAAGTTTAAATTGAGTTGAAAGTGGAACCGTTGGGTATCCACTCGTCTTAATGGCGTGCCTTCCGTCCCATAGAAATATTGCAATGGAGTTTCACGCTGGCAGTTTTAACTGTTATAACATCGGCGGCGCTTGAAGGTGATATTTTCATTTACCTTCCCAGCTCAGAAGCGTCACACCTCATTAGCTGAAAACGTCTCATCTGCTCTCCTCATTTCTTACCGCACTGGCTGCTCGTGACGTATGTCTGTTTTTATTTATGGGAGCTTCTTTGGGTTTTTAGCTCTCTGTCTTTTCTGAGAGACAGAGGGGGAAAAAAATGCAGCCAGTTGGTTTATCGTGTCCCCCTCTGTCTGCACACGAAGCTATTTTCTCTGTGTTGCTGTGCAGATGGCCTAGATCTTTCCGCCCGACTGCATCGGGAACAGCAGGGAGAGGCTGATGCACATCATCATCGAGTGTGAGTGTGTGTGTTTTGCCCCTTTACATTATTTAATTCCCAGTCTCCGCCTCACACACCCACCACAGCGCGGCACAAATCAGACAATTTCTATCAGCGTTCCTAGAACACCACGCTGACCTGGACTGAACCAAACACTTGTCCCCACCTGCTCCGCCACTTTCCTCTTCCTTCTACAAATTAGATGATATTAGACTCAACTCGGTCATTACACATGCTGGAGGATGCGGACAAGTAACGGCAAGTGCTGATATACGAGTGACATGTGATTATGACACAGGATTTTTAATTATTGATAGGCAGTGATGTTTTTTTTACGAGACTATATAGCGTAATAAACAAGGTGAATGCTCAAATATGACGCACAGGTTGCTGTAAATACAATGTACAGTTGGACATGCTTGATCATATACATTTAAATCAAAATACTATTGGACTTGAGATTAAGAGCTCAGTGAGGAAATGAGTTGCCATCCAGCTGGGCTTTTTTTTTTTTTTGATGTTTCTTTCATTTCTTGGTCATGACGAGGTGGAGGAAATGTTAGCATCTCTGAATATTTCTTATTATTGTAATTATTATAAAAAATTTTTGTAAATCCATTTTCATCCAGCAGTCTTAAAATGCTACAAAAGTGGCATATAACATTATGAAAAAGATGTACCGCTAAAACAAATCACAGAAAATACATATAACATAAGGAGACACTAACTGCAGAAAGACGATGGTCAGTTTGGAGGAGGCTACGTCAAGACTTGGTGGCACCGAAAAGTCAGACGTGCAAAAGCGATGAGGTCTGTCCTTATATCCAACATCAGTCTTGGTTGAGAAAAGGGTCAGATCGGTATCTAGAATTGTAAAAACTCCAGCATGTTGTAGAACATATTCTAGAGCCAGCATGAACACATCAATGGCAGTGGAGTCGGATAATAGCAGCACCCCCCCCCAAAAAAAAGAACATCCACTCCCGACAGTGGTCCCATGCTGCATCTGTGCCAGAGATCCTGCTTAAGTATGAATCCCATGGAGTATTTTCAAACTTTCTAAAGAATTTTTGGGTTCATTTATTGTTCATGATTGTTGTGAGGATTATAGTTTTTTTTTTATTGCATTGCATGCAATAGTGAAGCAAAACTGGGCACGATGTGATGGTTTTCACAGCGGTGGGTCTCATCAAGCTTATGGTTGGTTTCTGTGGTCTGTGGGCGTGGCCAAATCTTAAGGACACACCTGCTAGTAAAGAGCGCACCAATATTTAGTGGGAGGCTACTTTAATGCATTTTTTTATTATCCTTCGCCTCAACGTACGTTTTTGTATAGTTTTTTACTTTAATTTCAAGGCTTATTGTTTCATTGTCCGAAAAGTGAAATCTGCGTAATTGCATCTAAAACTCGCTTACAATTTTTCGTTTTCAAACACTTTGAATATACTCCCACTGGAATTTGTCCCTAGTTGACATTTATCGACACTGTGGGTGAATGTGGGTGAGTTTTGAGGCCGTAACATTTGTGCGATTGCCGTTCTATCACTTTTGTTTGCCGAGCGAGACCCATGACATTTATCTCTCATAAGATGTCAACTTGAATTAACAATACTTCATAGTCACTGCACAGGGTTCTACATGTTCTTTCAATATTGGCTTTTTCTTTTTCCATTACTAAATGTTTACAATTATTTAGTTAGATGCATAAATGTTAGATACATTTCTTTTGTATTGTATTCTTTGTTTTTTGCAGCGTCATTTTTTTAACATGTGTAATTTTGACAGGATGTGTTTTTTATAAAAAGTGAAATTTCACTTATTTGAAATTTAAAGCTTATATGTTCTGGAACAATATTCCAGTCTGTTTTAACCCAAATTTATGTTTAAGTATTTTCAGTTCATATTTCAAGTATTTTTATCGTTTAGCCTCTTACTTTTGACCCCATTGATATAGAGAAAAGACAATCTCAAAACTTTCGAACCATTCAACGAGTTAGTCCTTGGTGAAGTTTACAGGATCTTGCTGTTTAGTTATGACACCGTCTTCCTGTTCGCTCAGACAGGGACTTACCTTTCTAAAAATGATTAAATATGAGTGGAAACTCTACTGTTTCTTGCCCCTGTGGGTGACATCATCAAGTCTCCATCACCTTCTCTAAAGCCACTAGAGCTGCAGTTGGCATTGTTTTTGTAAATGGCTGCTCGCTGTAGAAACGTAATCCTACAGTTGATGGCTCTGTCATGTGACTTGACCTAGTTTTCCTTTTTCCCCCTCAGAATTCCATCCTCTGATTCTCCCCCCTCTCATTTACAGCTTTCCTTTTATTTTCGCATTTCATTCACAAAACACAAAAACCCAACGCCAAAAAAATGTGCTAGTGATTTATAAAACGCACGTTGTAGTAAAAATGTCTGCCAGGTTGGTTAGGGCCAACGTTTCATGTACCACCAGTATTTATTACATCCACCGTCAGCTGTATTTTTTTGCATTCTTGCATGTTTTACACCAACCATCACTCTATTTTTGGAGATAGCGTGGCATGCGTATATCGCCAGCATTAAAACAGCACGGGCTTTCGTTGTCATACGTTTAATTCAGCCATAAGCAGCTTCTGGATGGCCGGCGGCCCGAGTGGCGTTGTAATCAAAGCGCTGTTTACATTGGCTGGTAATATTCTTGTTATTAGACCTGCAACTTGCAGCGTAATGAAAATGGATACTGCAGATGTGCATCAGATTTCCCACACAATCCCATATAAATCTCTTTCCACGTTAATCTCCAAACGAAAACACAACCGGGCATCAAACACAAGCTCATCCTCCTGTGCCCAATATGGCAGCCATGAGATGAATATTTTAAAATCTACTCTGTGATTAGTTACTCCGTGATGTGTTCATCACTCGTGCCCTAGAGAGTCTCTTCCGGAATTCTCTATCTGTTATTTCAAAGCAGTTGCTTTCAGGCTGGATCGTTTACTCAGCAAACTGTTTGCACGGCTCCTCCAGACAGGCTCTTCATGCCACCTCACTTAACCCGCAGAGTCAGTTTCTCTTCTCAGCGTGATGGTCGCATGCCATGGCTCTGGTGGTGAGGTTGGCAGGAATCTGCTGCTGTCCTGTCGACATCCGGATAAGTGAAAGTTGCTTTAAGAATAAAAGGCACTGATTGTTAAGTAAGACCTTCAAGAAACATGTTTGTGGAAAACCTTAGAAAATGGGAAGCATGGCTGCCCAACTGTCAGTCATTTTGGTAGTTATTTTACACTATTATGTAGAATTATTCATGGAACTATTATTGATAAAGTGTCAGACACTGTTGTCATATGCAAGAAATAAATAACGACGACATTCTGTGATGCACAGTAGTTGCCTTTTCTTAAGCCATTTATCACCCAGATGTCAGACAACGGATTAATTTTCAGAAATATAATTCAAGACTTCAAACGTCTCAATGTGTTTATAAAAGGTTGTGATAAATGTTTCGTGTTTTTGTCTCTCTACATTTCTGTGTTAAATGACACTGAAGTGTATGTATTTTTTCCGAATCAACAATTGTTTTTTTTCTTTCTTATTTTTACTTTTGCTTCACTCTTGGAACACAAGTTCTTTTTCTTCAGGATCAGACACCAATCATGTGTTCAGGAATCGTGCAGATGTGAGTTGATCAGCAGGAATTTAAATGCTTCCTTGTCTCAGATTTCATCAAAGAAGCCTCTTTTTACTTCGTCCAATCACACAAATTTGATTATGCTGTTTGCCCAAGGAACTTTTATTGAATGTTAGGCAGAAAGTGAGTCCCTTGTTTCTAAAATGTGCCCTGCAGCAAGCCTGACGTATGTAAACCATTTTATCCTCTTCTGCTTCGCTACTACTGCTGTCTCTTTTTTTCTTTTAAGCCCACTTTTTTTTTTACTCTGAATAAACTGTTTTCTGAATACGTATTGAATAATTTTTCATCCAATCACTTTTTTTTTTAAACCACTTGCTGGGTCATGGGTGGCTAGAAACAATCCCAGCAACCAATCACAGAGCAGAACACACATTCACACTCTCACTCCATTTTACTGATTAAATTGAACCTGAAAATATATACATATAATTCAAATATGGCGTAACCAAAGTACTGCAAAGTAAATCCAGGAAAATGTCTTAATTTAATTAATTTTGCAAACCTTTCAATTACTCAATTGTTCTCTCTAGTTGAAATTTGTAATGCGCTTCTGAAAGACAAAAAAGAATTTTTTTACTTAGAATGGTGATGAAAGACGACACAGATTCTGTGTGACATCGTTGAGGAGTAGATGAAGACCATAAAACAGCGAATTAATAAAAGACAGGAGTTGCCAGTGCGGATTCACAGAATATTTCACAGATTAGTCTCTTCTGATCATTTTAGTCAAACCCCAGGTAGCTTTGCTTGAGGATCTATTGATCTGTTTAAGCAGCAGCAAATAATTCAGTAATGTTTTTAGGTTTTTAGGGAGATCATGGTCAGAACCATCAGATAGAAACATCTGTGGTTGCAACTGCTCCTGGCAACACACCGTTCACACCTCCACAGAGCCACATGCGTACAGTCCTTTAGAGAACTAATACAAGCTGACACACAACTATTGCAGCCACGTCGCAGTGTCGCAGTTCGATAAAATTAGACCGTTGCAGAAAGATGTTGTTTCAATGGGTAATTGTTGATGAGGTCTGTGTCCATCAGAGTATTCTCAACTTCTTCATGTTTTAAAGTTTCTTTTACCTGCGTTGACCTAGATGATGATGATTGGAGGGATTTGAGTGTGTGTAACTTCACTGCATGGTTAAACGCAGAGCACACTATTGATACGGCCCCTAGTGGCTGTCAAATTATTTTGTACCTAAAAGTCTTTTTCTTCAAGCAATGATACAAACGCTGTCTGAATAAGATGACTACAATGTAGACTGGATTTAGGGGTGTCACGGTTTCGATTTTAAATCCAAACCGCTCATGCTTAATCTAAATCATCGAATGGATGAGACCCGTAGACAGAACATGAAACTTCTGTTGCACTGAAGTCGCAGGTGTGGAAGTATTATGGATTTCCAGTTGACAACGTTCGTGTTGTCGACAAAAAACTCCTGCTGTAAGCATTGATTTAGATTAGAACCACGCTACGAAATCCAAAGACGCACCTCACATTTTTAGTTAAGGTGGAGGAAGTAAAATGTGCTGAGGGAGGCAGACACCTGATGGTAATGGCTTAGTGGGGTCCCAGACTGGCCTTTGGCTTGACACTTAAAACCACTGCGCTCAGCTTGGGGCCACAAGACAGACCTGGTGTCAGTCCGTGTGACCTGTGCCTTTTTTGATTGGCCGATCGAGAGCACCTGTGGTCTCTGTGGTGGGCTTGTTAAGGCTGGGATTTCAAAGTAAGGTAGAGTTACGCCTCCTGTGGGGTGAGATACCGAGAAGAGAAAGCGAGAATGTGACGGGATGAGTCTTTCACTTATACTTGGGATGATGGGAAGTGTGGTTTCGCTGACCTAACGTCACATCAAAACCACCGGGCTTATCTCTAATTGAAACGGCAGATTGGTGATCGCTCACATCGGAACAGAGGCTTTGACATTTCACTCATGCAGATCAGCTTTCCAGAGGTGGCTGTGCCAGTGAAAGATGGCAAGTCCTAGTGCCTCATCGATTTCTGGAGATGAAGGAGCTTGGCTTGTCGTTTTTGATGAGCTTTGATTCATGGTGCAGTGGGTGTTGAGTCCGTCCCATAAAGAATAACTGTCAGTGTCGTAATGGAATCTAATGAGGCCTGATTAGTTCTGTAGACCGAAGGCAAACATCTGAAGTTCATTTCCGACACATCGGTAGTTCTGTAAGCGAACAGGGAAACTGCTTAATAAGACCATGTTTTTCCATGTAAAAAGGGGTGGGAGAGTTTAGACTGGGTTACTGCTTCATCAGTTAAGGAATAGTTTAAAATGTCTCAAGCATGAGCTTTCCTAAACTTTCACCTTCAAGGATGACGCGGTCCTCCCCATCACTAGCCGCTAACACAGAGAAGACGACACAATAGCCTGTTCAAGGCAACGTGGGATGTGCAGCATCATTCTTTTCATCACTTTAATGCAAATAAGGTAAAGAAGCCAATGAGTAGACTACAGTAGCCTCGTGCTCAAGTGCGCCTAAGTATGCGCATTTTTCCCAAAATTCCAGGTTGACGATTTATTAGTTAAACATCTCATGAATCCTGCTGGTTTAGAAGTTCCTTGCGTTTGACTTTGAGGGCGACGCACATGTCTTGCTCTAAAACCATTTAAAATGATCGAATCCCAGTAATCGGAACAAATTGTTCTTGGATCCACTCGCAGTTCTCTCAAATGATTCCTTCCTTGCTATAGACCTGTTATGGGAACAGACCAACTTGGTCAACTTTAAGATAGAAGAAATCCTGGTTATGCTCATACTCTGTTGGTTGACTGCTTAACCAGGCTACTGTACATTGGCTGAAATCACCAACTTGAGCCTTTTTGACTGGGTCTCTTCATTTCTTTGTTTCCCTGAGCTTGAGGGATAAATGGATTTAAAACTCGGTTGTCTGGACACTATAGTGTGATGGTTCAAACTTCAGCAATTCCCATCCCATTCAAAGGCCTTTGACCCTCATTCTCCCTGTAGTCTAAAAGTATGTGCACATTCGTGAGCAGTTCTTCTTAATGGGAATTTATGACTTTTAGTGTTTGTCGGCCTTTTCTAATCTTATTCACAGCCCAAATACGGTCTTTTTCTCTTGTTCTTTCAGTTTTGACATTTTGCTATTACGTATTCAGCAATTGCTCTTTTCATCGCTGCCGCACTTAACTTTAACCAAAACTCTCAAAAGTCTCAAAAAGGAAACTCAGGTTTAGCCATTTTTGTAATTATTGGATCAGTAATGTTCTTGATTGTCACAAGAACTTGAAAATACAAAACGATGTGTTTTCTGTTTTTTCTTTCAGCATAATTATCAAAAAAGGCGCAAACATGAACGTGTTGAATGCGTGGTGAACTTGGTTGTGTTCACAGAACTGATTCAGCAGTAATTAGTTCAGCATTAATAAATATTTAAAACTCAGCAAGTCATGGATATTCTTAAGGGAAATGAGTTAATTTAGAAAATGTTTTATTCATTTTTTTTTATTTAGAAACACTATTTTTTTTATTATTTTTTAATGTTTTTTATTATTATATATTTATATATATATATTTTTTTTTAGAAAGTGTAGGCATTTAGCATGGTTGACTGAAGTTAAATAAATATTTTAATTGCAATGTACTCAAATAAATGCATGTATATTTCAAAGCAGTCTTTAGAAAGTAATAATAAGCTATGTAAATTATTGTTTATAAAGTATTTCTAGTACAGTTTCCATGAGAATCAAACCTATGACCTTGACTTCCATGACCTGTTCCAAACAAACAAATACTCAACATTACTCATACTTTACTACTTTGTTCCATCACTGCCTGTTGTTTCATAATAATTTCATCTCATCGGCTACGGTTTTTTTTGTACTGTCAAGCTTCATTTTATGATAATGGCTGAATGATTTTTCCCGACCCCTCAAATGAGTCCAAATGAGCTGTTGAGTGATAGATTACTTAATATTTATCATAATTATTTCGGATTTAATCACACACGGACACATCGTGTTTGTTTAAACTCGTCTTTGATTAACAGCCATGAATGAATGGTCGCCAGCCAGTAGAAGCTTGTCTGTCATTGGCTTCCAATCTGGAAATGATACTACAAGGTGTTTAATATTGTGGGAAAGCACTGCGACGCATCAGATTGGGTAGAAACAAACCATTACGGAGCGATTAAGTCCCGGCTTAGAACGTCTGAGCAACGCATTGGCTTCGTTCAAATCAGTTTTTGGGGTCGGTGATTGATTTCTCTGTCCTTTTTTTCTTCTGGTGGTCTTTCCTGTCCTCTCCGATTAGCTGTGTTTTTGGAAAAGCAGAGTTTGACTGGGAGCCTTAGCTCATGTGTTAAAGCGGTAATTTTCAGTGACATCGCTCAGAGCAAACAAGGATGTGTCATTGTCCGCCCTTCGCTGGTTGCACAATACAGAATATGTTGTGCTGAAATGAAGGTGATTCACTCCGCTGGGGTTTTAGGCGAGAGCTAATGGGTCTTTTTTCGATATTTGACCATCGAAGAGAAGAACCGAGGAGCGAACTATAAACGTAAACTTCAAAAAGGCGTTTTTCTTTTTCACTATAACTGGCTACTGTCTTTTTAGTTGTGCAGTTTTTTTTGTCACCTTGGTCATTTGTTTCTAAGCTGATTTGGCGCTTTACTAGAAGCTTGTTCTCGAAAGCAGAAGTTATGAACTTCACAGCTTTGACTTTATTATTCAGCCGTTTCTGCGGCCGTTCATTTTCACAGCAGCCGCGACTTCTACACGCCACAAATTGGCTTCCACTTTAATCTGTACAAACTCTCCAATAAGCATCGACTAATCACCTGATTTATAATCAGACTTGTGCTCATACGTTTAACCGTTTCCAATAATCTCTTGTGATTTTTCACATGATGCTGATTGTGCACTCAGGCGCGTCCAGCTACTTGTTAAGCTCTCTGTTCACGTTTAGCAAAAGCTGCTTATTTCTCACAGGTACATGGAAATCATCTTTTAAAACTTGGAATTCCCAATGTAAAAGCTGTCATGTATGTTTTTTTTTTTTCCGAAATGCCATTTAAAGGGACTTGCAAGAATCGTGCATCACTTTTAACAGCTTTTAAATAATATTGATACACAAGTGGAAACGTAACAAAGCATTTTACAAAAAAATGCACAAGAAACCGTTAATAATTTATACTAATTATTAATTCTCTTAAATGCGTGTTGTGTGTTGTAATGAATTCATTTTTAGGCAAACGTGAGCGTGTTAAACTTAATTTTCCATTTTAATGTTTTTGTAGATTAATAAAAAAATTCCAGTCAACTTGCGAAATATATATATATATATATATATATATATATATATATATATATATATATATATATATATATATAAAATACATTTAAATAATTAAATATGCAACTTAATTTATGTTCAATTAATATCACATTTCATATAAAAAAAAGTTGAAAAGTACAATTTTCAAGACACATATTGAATTAATTAAAAAAATGATGCTTTTTATATAGCAAAGTAATACGCTAAATCTACACTTTTTAAAATGCATTTCTTTTTAGATTTAAAAAAAAAAATTATTACTAAATAAAATCTACTTGTAAATGATATTAAAATACCATGTGTGTGTGTGTGAGAGAGAGAGAGAGAGAGAGGTTGTATACTCTTTTATTTGGTTTCATGGCTCTTTTTTTCATTTCCAGCACATCTGTGTATTGCCTTGGTAAGGTCTCATCTTAAAGGAACCTCATCCATCTCTGACATTTTCAGGGTTTTTATCATTTTAATCAAACTGGAGAAGACGCCTAACAGGCAGCCCACCCGTTTCCTGCCGTCCTCCTCCCCCCACCTTGACCACACCATCAGCGTCCTCGGCCGCTTATCATGAGGAACTAATTCAATATTCCGCTGCCTGTTTTAAATGTCATTGGCTGAGCTCATCTGGAATGACATGTTTTTCATGGTGGAAGTGAAGGCGCTTTATTGAGCAGGGACCAGAGCGGGGGGATGCGGATGCCCTTCGCTCTTCATATACGCTTCATTCCGAAAGGTCTGCGAGCTTTTTAAGATCATTCGGTGCACGTTCAGAGCGAGTTCACTCATCCCATCCTTCATCGGCTCTGACTCATCGCACATCCTTAGCTGACTTGTGAAAGTAGACTACAGGCTAGTCTGATACTGAATGCCAGCCGCGTTGCCATCTTAGAGGTTTTTTTTTGTTGTTTTGAAATTATGTATATATTAAAAAAGAAAATGTATTTATAAATGTAATAGAATTTGTATATGTACACTAATGTTCAAAAGTTTGGGGTCACCTAGACAATTTTGTGTGTTCAATGAAGAGTCTCACTTTATTTTCTAAGAACAAGAATAGATGTTGAGTTTCATTAAAGTTCTCCATTTCTGGACATTTTGAGCGTTTGATTGACCCACACAAATGTGATGCTCCAGATTCTCAACCTGCTGAAAGGAAGGTCAGTTTTATAGCTTCTTAAACCAGCTAAACCCATCATTATCCTTCTGACACAATTAGCAAACACATTGTACCTTTACAACACTGCCGTGACAATTGCTGGAAATGTTCCTCTATAATTTTCGGTGTAATTTTCAACTAACAGGTGATAATTGTGAGTAGATACATATTATGGATGAAAAGACAAAAATGATGTTGCAGATTAACACTATGTGTTTGGCAAAAGGAAGGAAGACAGAATGATTACTAATGATCCTTCTCACGGAGTATCAAATGAGATGAATGTCTCATCAAATCAGATCCTTGTCATTTTCAACACCTTCCTCGAGTTGATAAAAACGTTTATTGTAGTAATGTTGGCTTTGGCTCTGCGGAGGTTCAAATACTGTATATTCTACCATTATATACCGTATATTCTAACAGACCCAAAAATGTTTGTATTTTAAGTCGTTAAAACTTGAAATCGCATTCGTTCTCTAGTACTCATAACTACACACTGTTTCGAACATGTTGAAAACTTTCAAAAAAAAATTTTTAATCTGGAAAGACCTTGGTGAGCTCTGTTATCTTTATGCTCCCATTTTACCCATTATTCCAAACACATAAATGGTTTCCGATGCAAGGCCGAGACCTCTGAAATGCACAGCATTAGTTCCTACCCAGCAGCCCTGCAAGCATTCCTGTGTCATCTGACTTTTTATCCATCCTGAGTCATCTGCCTCGGATCTCAGCCCTGCTCCTTTCTTAGCTTCCCTTAGGGTTTTCTTTTAACCCTCGTTCACCCTCTCCTGCCTGGCCAGCCCACTTTGGGGTTACGGATCACTGCAGGGGTCAGAAAGGAAATGTGAGGGTTTGGCGAGGGGAAACCGCAACCAGTGCACGAGTCAAGTCGGGTTTTTTCGTTCAAAGATCAGTTTTGAATATAAAGGGCAAATTAGCATCTGCTTTGACAGGTTGACCAGAAGTGGAATGGAAAGATTATTTATCATGTGCGTCTTGAGCCGTGCGGTTCAAGATTGGGCTTCTATTTATCGGCGTAGAACATTTTGGGGTCTCGGGAAATGATGCGGCTTTATTGGTTAAGTGCTTGTGTGGAAACGGTCAGACAGGTTGTTAAAGGGGCGGAGTTGAGGAAGGTCATGTGACTTCAACTTCAAAGTGTTCTCTGACACTGTTTTGGTACCGACATGAACTTGGAATGATGCTGCTCACTTTATCAATGGCAAGGCATTAGAGCCATTTTGAGTGTTAAAAAAAATGTTTTTTTTTATGTGCCAATACTTCTATACGCATCCCCTGGAAAACATCTAAAATTTGTTTTAGGACTATGTATGGTATTTTAGATTTAATTTAATTATTTTTATATATTTTTTTATCATTTATATTTTCACTGATCAGATCATATTGTAAGGGTGTTAATATTTGTATCGATTCAGTTTATTTATTTAATTTCTACTGCTCAAAATCATTGCAAGGATGCTGTAATTTTAATAATTTTTAATAAATTAATATATTTTTTTTATGTTTTTTTATTTAGACATAATTTTAAAGATGTTGTTTTATTTTTACAATATATTTGTGATTTTATTTATTTTTTTGCTGTTCCATGTTTTGGTCTAATCAGAGTTGAGTAATAAGTCCATCAGACAGAAACAAGTAAATCCAGTTGACACGACTCAATATTCAGACAGTTCCAAGCAGGATCCGAACACTCTTTTAACGATCTTTTTGAATTGGTTCTTTAAAAAAGCGATGCTAATACATGAAATGGACTATACTTTTCCCTAATCCGTTGTTCTTGTTTTTCTCCGCAGGGTTTCTAAAGCCCCAGTGCTCGATACCACCTCCACCTCAGCGAGCGAGACCGGAAGCATGTACGTGTTTCAGCGGCATGTGTGTTCTTCATCAGAGGAGGCTTTCCACAGGTAACACACACATTCCAGCAGATAAAACCAGGAATCGGTGTGTTTGCGTTAGTTCGGAGGCCTTGCATACGTTTCCGGTTGCAAGTCGCGTCTTGCTCAGTAACGCCCCTCGTAGCTCAGCGTGTGTTTCAGCGCCAGGCTCGGTGATTTACAGTTTGTTATGCTTGTGTAAGTGGCTGCGTTGATCGCCGCGTTAGCACTGGTTATGCTAACAACCGTTTTTCTGCTCAGTGGTCCTCATGGGGCGACACTGATGGCTGCCTTTCTGCTTCTTTCAGTCGGTGTGGTATGTGTGGAATGGAACAGAGCTGCTTTTGTGCTTCTGCGCTTCTTTAGGTCTATTCCTATAGATTCAGACGTAAACTCACATGCTCGTCCTGTCTGGGAAAGCGATCTACGTGTTTCTGATTGATTCATTGACAGCCAATCAGATTCATCGGTTTCATCATCATAGGTTTGTTATTTTTATGAATTTAAACTTTTTTTTTGTGAATATTTTCAGAATGTCCACTTCTGCCAACAACATTGTAGAAAAGTTTGTTCTGACATGGATGAGCAAAACAAACCCACGTGTTGAATCTTCTCAAGAGGGGAATCACTTGTCGCGCCACGGATCATTACGATAGTTGAACTGACATCAGCATCTTTCCTCAAAGACAATGTCAAGAGAGGGAGAGCCACTGAACTTTTCAATAAGGCCTCTAGGGGCTCAAACATCCAGTGGAGGTACACATACATAGTGAAGTGACACACACAAACCTGGAGCAGTGGGTAGCCTGTCACGCTGCATGTAAATACCGTATTTACGCAAATTTAAGCACCTGTTTTTTTTCTAATTTTAGCGGCTCAAAAACTTGCGGAGTGCTTATAATCGCCAGTTTCAAATATTCACGTAAATATACTTTCTCATTTCTATAAATAATTGTTCTGGAAGCGTATGAGTTTTTATTAGCTCAATAACAGATATAGAGAAGCAGATGTTGCAACACTTAACAGGAAAAAAATTACTCGGGAAGAAGTAAGATTAAACAAAAAAGCATTAATATTTGAACAGACAGACCATATTGCATCCGGTAGATTGCCATGCTAAAGGCTAACAGCTAGCGCCTGAGAACGAGACCAGCAGCTGCAAAAGCTTCGGCTCAAACAGAAAACGGTTCAAAACGTAGAACACCGGAGTCAAACACTATCGAATTGCTCTGTCTGCTACACAGCAAATACGTCTGTCCTTATATTTAAGGTCTAACAAAAAACGAGCTCAGTCAGCTTTACGCTATTTACTTTTAGTGCAAAGGCACATGGGAAACAGTGAGCAGTAAAGCATGATGGGAGGTGTAGTTTCGACCACTAGAATAGAGGTCTATTGTTTTATTATTTTTAAGTTAAACAACATTGAAGTGAGACAAGTCACAAGTTTAGTATTTTAAATAAAGAAAAAAAAATATTTTAAAGAGAAAATGTACACAATTTAGCCAGAAACAAAAAAAATAAAAAAAATATTTTCATTTTGTGCCTGAAAATGCAGGAGGGTGCTTGTGCGCATTGAGACAGTTAAAACTGTGAAAAGCGCCTTACAAATGCTCAGAACTTGAACTTGAACTTATATTCGCGTAAATACTGTATTTTTTGTGGACAGGTAAACTTACATGTTTTATAACACATTTATTACAATTTTTATCAGTCTAATTCAGTTCTAAGTTTTCATTTCGTCCAATTTAAATCTTTGGAAATGCTACATTGGGTCAATCTCAATTAAAGGCAAATCAAGTCAAACTTTCAAATGCAACCAACACTTTCTTTTCTGCTTCAACCTGGAGATGGTTTCTTGTGGAAACCCTGTAGTCCTGCGGTAGAGTCCAGCCCAAATGGAGTCGCTCCATTATAGAACTAGTAATAATGGTGTTTTTTAATTACACACGCAGTCATAAGTCCCGTTCTTAAGTTGTCTCTTGTACCAAGATCACACATCAGAGTTGGAAAAAATTACGGAGACCTGTTGGCAAATCGAGCCGGCGAACGGACGTCACCTAGGGAGAGTGGAGACGCCTGAACTGATGTGGCG
>CM051496.1:21223112-21234266 GCA_028031935.1 Paedocypris micromegethes
GTGGCAAACTCGTCGTTTTTTTCATCCGTGACAGATAATGAGCTCGCATTTTCGACTTTTCATCTTTCAGCCCCTCTGTTTGTTAACCGAACCATGTTGGCGTAAACTCAGGTGTCCTTTGGGGGGATACGAAGAGCATGGTCAGTTAGCTCCAGCCGTGAGGGCAGAAGGAAGCTGGTTTCCCCGAGGGGGCTGCTAAGAGCTTGAGAGGGCACGGGGGCTCGCTGGGGAGGTTGGAGATGAGGATATGTCAGTGTCTTGATGCTGAAATGGTTAGACACTGTTGGCATTAGAACCTCGGCTGGGGCGCGGGGAGCCCACGCTATTTATGATCCGAGTGCCACCAGAGTTGATCGCCAAACCAGGAAGGTCAATACTCTCGCCGTCTTTTGCGTAACTGCTCGGAACGGACGCTTCGGGCCCGACCTTCATGGTTTCTGGCAGCGTGGCTTGCTCGCCGCGTTGGGATGGAACAGAGGTGTTACTTGTTGCCCATGTTCCGTGGTCGCTACTCGGGAAGCTAATGGAAATGTCTTGTTTTTGTGTAGTGCTTTTCCAGGTAGCCGGGCTGATGAAAAAATGAAACAAAAAGAGTACAACAACCACAAATGTTGCGTCTTACAAGGACTCGGGACTGGATTATTATGCTGGGTTTTTCCTAGACATTCAAGAATTGGTTGCGGGCAGTTTTTCTCTCTGTTTTTGGCTGCACTCTAGGCCGTTTTGGAGTAACTCTTGCAGAAAGTTGACCTTTTTTTTTTGACTGCACACACACACGCACACAAACACTCCGGGTGTAGAGAAGATTGCCGTGTGTATGGAAGAGTGTGTGTGACCAAGCGAATCAAATGCCACAGGGGCATGGTGTCCACAAGTCCATTACTGCCTCAAACATTGAGCTAATAGACTGCGCTGGTCGTAGCTAATGTTCAAGACCAAAAGATACAAAGTGAGGACATCTGGGACAAGTGTTTCTTTTTCTATTTTTTGCTTTTCATTTTATATATAAAACTCAATGTTGCATTGAGGGCATCAAGGTCAAACGTGGGCAATTCATGCTCGTTTTACGCTTGGTACATTTTGTTCAAGATCTAGTAAACATTCATCTTGAACAGAAATATAAACTGGTGCGTTAACACGTGGAATAGACAGTTCCCCTTGCTCGCGGCTGGTTCGAGGTCAAGTTTTAAACTGTGTTGTTCTTTTTGTGCTGTGTTGGTTTCCTCTGGGTCTCCTGTGTCCACTTACCATCTAGAAATATCAAGGATAATTTGGAAACTTGAGTGTCAGTGTGTCCAAGGTCTTTGTGTCCAATTATGTGATTGGTTGGATTCTAGTCCAGGGAGTGTCCCGCCTTCAGAGCCAAAAATCTCCAACATAGGTTTGGTCATTGAAACCATATTTGCGTTTATGAATATATATATATATATATATATATATATATATATATATATTTTTTTTTTTTTTTTTTTTTTTTTTTGCTCCATCGTGTTTCCTTTGCCGACTACGTATTCAACTTTTCTCTGGTTTCCATGCACAACATTTCTCCATCTTCTCTCGTATTAACAACATCCACGCAACTCGCAATCGATTAGAATTTATGAGACACCATGTCCTAATCTTCTAATGCTCTTCGAGCAAATGTCCCCGATACAGAGGAGCGATTTAGATTTTCAAGAGGAGATTAGCGCCAAAGACACCTCCATCACAATTTCCCTTTTCTGGATTACACTCCTTCATGTGTAATTTCCCATGTTCTTTCCATGCAGTTATTTGTCCAGCCTTGATTGTGTCTCTTAATCTCCATGCGAGATGAACAACTGTTACTCCAGCTGTTCCCTCAATACTTCTGTAAGTTCGCTGGGCAGCATCCTTTACCTCTTCCAAGAGATGCTGGGGAAACTCGTTCTCCCCATTCGCTCCCATTTAAATTACCTGCTCTGAGAATTCTAGGCCCGAGCGATTGGACTGTTGTTTTTAAGCCGCAAACACACGGTTTATTTAACACCTCTAAAGCCATCTGGCCCATTGATATTGTGATGCGAATCACAGCGTGTGTATGGAAAACGGCATGATTAAACAGCAGCAACCCGCCGCGCAGCTTTGCTTTATGTAACCGTAATTCAGCCGCCGCTCCGAGCTCCGTTATTCAAAACCCCGTCTCCAATCTGATCATCCGAGTGTTTTTATTCAAGACGGATCAATAACAAGCTCACACGAGCTGGGAAAAACATCATCTGCATTGTGCTCCCGCTTCACACAATCGCAGGTAAATCCTCGCCAAACAATAGCGAGACTGGTTTCGCTCATCCATCAAAGTTGGTTGAAGGTCTATCTTCTGGGAAATGGCTCTCATTGTGTTTGTGCTGAGAAAATAATTGAATTATGGGATAGATTTTTGCGTTGGAGATAGTCGATTATAGCATCTGTCAGCCACGGCTTTCCTCGTTTCCTCTCAGTGCTGCTTATCGGGAGCCGACAGGATTTAAACAGCCAAACCGGAATAAATTCAAACCGCAAAGTGATAAAAAATGAGTCGGGTGTCACGAACGACAGCGTCCTCGAGGTCGATAGGATTGAGAAGACGTAGCTCCGCGTTCTTTCTGTTTGCTTTGCTCCTCATCCGTCTTTTTGTGTATTTCCCCTGCTGTAAATACGTCTCACTTGTTTCTTTTATTGTTGGATATTAAAATCAATACTAAACTTTGTCTCCAATCACTAGAGTCTTTATTATCTCGTGTTCGGGAGTCAGTGGAAAGCCAAGTGAGTTTGCACAAGTGTAAAAGATTGAAGGATCATTTAACTATTAGGATTTACTGTATGTGTGAGGTGTGTGTGTGTGTGTGTGTGTGTGTGTGTGTGTGTGTGTCTGTGTGTGTGTGTTAGCAGGGGTATCGCTTTAATATTGAGTCCCGCTGCGCTTCTCTACAGGAAGAGAGCCGAGACTTCCTGTTTGTGCCGAGAGTGAAACGAAGACGTTTGAGAAAACATCAGATTGAATTTGCATCCATGTTCCTCACAAAGACCAGTTTGTGGGGCTCTTTGTTAAACTGTAACAAGATGAATTTGCTTATAAACTAGCTAATAAATGAGTTTTTTTGGTGCCAACGAGTGTTGCAATAGAAAGAAAATAAAATAAAAAGTAAGAGTATTAAATTATGCAAGCTTTACATTACAATATTAAACATCACATAAAATAGTACACACTTTAATGTCAATAATACAATAATTAGCAATACATTTTGTTAATTACCAATAATTGTCTGATTTTTTTTTTTTTTTTTTTTTTATATTTTTTTTTTTATTTTGTTATTTAATCTTGTTTTATATTGTGTTCTTTTTACTGTTATGTTTTAAGTTGCTTGATTGATTGAGTGATGGACCAATTAACCAAATTATGACAAAACCACAATAAAAATAAATGTTTTGTTGCTGTCTATGTTTTAACAAATAATTCAAATATTTTAAAATAATTTTAGCTGCTTGACTCTTTTCCTGTCAAACCCCTGTTTAGTTTGAACACACACACACACACACACACACACACACATACACACAGACACACTGTTCATTCATATCCATATAAATAGTTGGGTTTCTCATGATAATCGCTTCCATCGTTCCTCCTTCATTTACAGTCAAACTCATATTCTTTCTTGGCCTGTGTCACATCTGTTTCCAAATACATTTGAATACAGCGCGTCATTAAATCTTCACTTCTCTCTTGGGCCACAAAGGAGCTCCACAGGCTGTCATTTATCAGGACTCGGACCTCTTTGTTGTAATTGACATGTAATCCGCAAGGCCTTTTCGGCAGAACAGATGTCAACTGTTGATGCTGTTGCTCATTGCCTGGGCTCGTTTCCTTAACATGGAGAGAGATGGAGGAGAAAGAGCTTTAAATTCAACGTTTCACAATAAAGAAAAGAGAGAAGACTCTGCTTGTACACTTTTAATCATAGACTCGAAGCAATAAACCAGAGACTTTCTCGGCCTAGAGATAAGACGCTTCAGCGAAGACACAAAGCTGCTCTGGACCACATGCTCCAGGGTTTTTGATCCCCCTCCTATTGTTGATAGAATGAGCGCAGAACGGTTCGAAAGACATTAACCTTTGGCTCGTGAGTAATTCCCATTCATCTTGGTTCATTGTGCAGTTGATTGGCTGAGCACACGGTTTTAACAAGAACACAGGAGAGGAAGTGCCGTGCGTATTCTTAGCAAGCGCAGAAACGCTGCGGTGAAGACGCAGTAAATGTTCTACTGGCGAGTTCAAACTACGAGAGAAATCGTTTGTAGTGCAAGTGAGATGTTTGTGGCTTGTTGGTTTACAAAGGTCATCAAGAGCTCGACATCGATGATTATTTGTGGTAGTTATTTGTGGAGACGGAAAATCTGATTTGTTTTGATGGAATTTTATCACTGCTTTTCATAAACTGTAACCTTAGAGCAAAAAAATTCAGACTAAGTAGGGTTAAAACCATCAAGTGTTTTTAAACGCTGACACTTCTGACACAAATCTTTTTAATTGGTCAGCTCTGACTACGCCCATTACGCAGACAGACAGTTTCTCTTTTTCACTTGTTTAATCTCACTTCTGTGGATTTCCTCTGGGTCTCACATGTCAATTTAACATCTAGAAGCATCAAGGAAAATTTGACTTTGGAAACTTGAGAGCATGGGTGTGTCTTTGTGTCCAACTATGTCATTGGTTGGATTCTAATCCAGGGTGTGTCCTGCCTTCAGAGTCAAAAATTGGGATTGGCTTTAGTTCCCGTGACCCAGAAATGGAAAAGCAGATCAGAAAAAGCACATCTAAACTATGATGATGGCAGTCTTTTTTTTTCTAACATGGTTTTGGCCCTCCACCATATTTGCGTTTGATTTAAATTTAAATTTTTCATTTTATTTATTTTTATTTATTTATTATTTTATTTTGGTTTTGCGATTGTGTTTCATGAAGTGTAAACTTGGAAAGAAACGGCGAAAAATTTCACACCAGAAGCGACGATACAGTCTGTAGGGTTGAAACTAAACCATCAAGTGTTTTTAATAGCTGACACTTCTGACACAAATCTTTTCATGCTTTTTAATTGCTCAGCTCTGACTCCGCCCATTACCCAGACAAACAGTTTCTCTTTTTCACTTGTTTAATCTTTACACACTAATAAAACATGATTTCTATTAAGTCCCGCTGCATTTTAAATGGATCCTTGTTTCTGCACCGTTGCCTGCGGTCAATGGCGAACCTGTTTGCATCGTATCAAACAGACGCCTGCAGGTTTTTCAATTATTATTTATTGGCTTCCTTAAGTGGCAGGTGGTAAAGTTCCCTCACTTCACTCTGAGACGTTTTGTTTCGTGTTCTGCCAGCCAGTTTCCCCCCTTTTACCTGCTAGTAATACTGTCAATTAAAAATGATTTGTTGGTCCCCAAGTCGCCATGACAGCACTCAGGATCAACAAATTATTTTCACTTAGACGAGTAATCCGTCAAACTACACACAAGGCATTCCAGGTTTCAGAATCCGCTGTCGGAGCACACATCACTGCTTTGGGGTCTGTTTGCAGTTAATGCTCTTTTATCATGGCTGTCGCTTCAGTTCCTGCAGGACAGTAGTAGAATAACTGTTTAAAAGCACATTCACAGGATTTCACAAGTTTTCTTTTAGTTAGATGAGTGAAACGTGTTTTTTTTTTTTTATTCTCATTCAACATGTACGGAATAAAGTGTATTGTTCTTGCACATACAAAGGTGTGTGTGTGTAATCTTAAAATCAATATTAACATAATTTATATATTTTGTTTACTAAATTGTTTTCTTTTTGAATGCTCTGTCTGTCCTCTTCCTTATATAGACCACTTGTGGGTGTGTGTGTGTGTGTGTATATATATACATACATATATGTGGCATAATGCGTGTTGTGTGTTTGCTCATGTTTTACAAGCCAAGCAACACACTCTGATTGTTCGATTTTGAATGTGTGCGAGAAGAAAAGACATTTTGTTTTGTTTCACTTTTGTCACTTGATAGAGCTGCATGGTAATCATTTCATATACCGTATTTACTCGCTAATAAGACTAGATTTTTTCCTTAAGAGATGTGGGTCAAACTGAGAGGTGTTATAGTCAAGTTCTACAGGCATAGATCATGTTTTACTCAGAACAGTGTGCAGATAGTTCATATGAAACACATATTGAGTTTCTATCAATATCGATTTTTTCACTTTTTTCTTGTTTCCTGCTTCCTTTTATTCCGCCTTATATCCGTGTTCAGCGTTTTTAAGGCGTGTACATATTCTATATATTCTTTACATCTTTTCTATATATTCTTTACAACTGTATTTTTTTAACTGTATTACATGTGCTTATTACCTGCACCAATGTACTTTAAAAACAGAAAATAAAGAGGGAGAATGAGTGATTAAACGCAACAATAAAGTAAGCCTGCAATCATCTTGGACATCAAACTATATACAGCAAACTATATACAGCAAACATACACAGTAGAGGACAAATGTATTAGGCCCCGTACAAAATAATCATTGTTTGATAACAGAGCTAATAATTTTGTCCTCAACTGTGCACAATACTGTACCTTGGGAGGTTTATTTCTATAACGTTTAATAGTGATTTTCATTCTTTGCAACATTACTTTTATCGTAAAATTGTGAAGAAAAAAAATCGTGATTCTCATTTTCTCCTGAATCATGCAGCTCTACTGTATATACTTTTTAACACTGCTCGTGTTGTTTATCGTTTTTTTATTTCTGTACTGCTGGTGTAACAAGGAAAGTTACCCACGGTTGGACGCTAAAAGGACTTTGTTATCTTATCTCTCTTAACAACTGGTCTAAACAGAATATCGTCAATCTCAAGAAGTTATGGGCCCGTCTTGTAAGCATAAATACAGTAATAAGGTAATTTCGTTTTTTTTGTAGTATAGTGCTGGCAAATTTTGAATATATACCCTTTCGATTTTTGCTATAGTAATGTGCTGGCAAAGTTTGAATATATACCATTTTCTAACAATGTTGTTAACACTTTCAGTTCTTTTTCAGTGGAGGTATTAACTCCACAACCAAATCCCATTCCAAAACCTGCTAAAAACGTTTAAACTCCGACTTAACTCTGCTCAAGATATACAGTTACTACTGATGACATTTCCCACTATGTGGTCTCCCCGCTCGGCCCCGTCAGCACTAGAATCTCCTGCTGCATGCCTGACCGAATGACTCAACGTTTGGCCCTCTCCACTCCCCTGAGACATCAGACAGGGGTCAGCGAGGGGCCGCGACCCTTCCCCTCAACCACTCCGTTAGCTCCTGACACGCTGCTCGCCGATTCCGCCTAGCTGAAAAACAATGACCCCAGTCTCTCAACTCGCCACCTTTGCCTTCTCATTCTCTCCGCCAACAGGAAGAGAGGGTGGGAAAGATCCTGATATCCTATCTGGGATTGAGGGAGCTTTGCGTTAGCGGCCCGAGCTTAATCCCAGAAAGTACAGTTTTCGAGTGAGAGACCACCACCTCCAGCCTTCTTACTACACGTTGGAAGCGTGTTTGTGTTTCCGCTTGTCGAAACAGAACAAGGTGCAGGAATACGGGTTTGTACCGGCTCAAAAGCTGAATTTCTTTCCCCTTTCGTACTTTCCGCATAATCTCTGTTGGCTTTTGAAGCGTGTGCGGTCCGTGGCATCCGTTGAGATGTTGTCACCAAACACCGATGAAGACCTGCATCTGTTTGTGTGTTTTAGCCGTTTTATGCCAAGTCTTTACTGGAATTTGGAGCAGAAGCTGATCTTGTTTCGCTGCTTTATGAGTCTGAGTGGATGTCTGTAATTGAGGTTATGGGTGATTAAACTCTCTGTGCCCCACACAAACCTCCAACCAGCCATCAGTCAGTGTCTCGGATACGGACTGACTCGCTCACATCCCCCCAGTCTGCCTTACATTACTTCCGGAGTCTCGAATAGTCTGAAATGGAAAATATGTTCTTCTAATTACTGATCGTGTTACGGTTAGTTGAGGTAAAAATGTTAGGTAGAAGAACAAACGCAACATGCTCTTAGGTGCATCCTCTTGATTTAGTAGGCAACTTGAAACTGCGAGGTGCAAGCGTACTTAACCGGGAAGTGTGTACTTGAAATTGACCACGCCCACATTTAATCAAATCAATTGGTTTACTGCAATTCAATTTATTTAATCGGTCGCTGCACAAAAACGGAAGGCTACGATTCTGAACCTCCTCACATTTGCGGTTTTGTCACTTATTTACATGGATTTTCGAGAAAATTATAAAAAAATACACATCTAAGGGCTATTGCGCAATAACTAAAAAGGCATAATAATAGATACCAGGTTTGTGTGTGTTCACATTACTGAATGACTAAATGCCGAGCACATTTTTATCTGGTCCCTAGTGGCCATATTGAGAATTGCTCACCTACTACTTAAAAATGCCTTCATTTGTCCCACAGTAGCTAAACAAAAGTTGCATGATATCTAATAATTTTCCAGTTATCTGTTCTTAATTATATCTAAATCTCTAAACTATCAATTCTGATTTTTTTCGTTGTTAAAAAATGAAGCTTTCTGGACTTTTCTAACACTTTTTAGAGAAACTAGACCCGACCGTGTCAGACTTTGGTTAATCTACACATGCTCATGTAGAAACAATGGTGTCTTTAGCCGGCAACAGCATCTTTAGTGTTTTTCGTGAGACCGCATTTTCGGTGTAGCGGCGACCTGAGGCGGCGTGATGTTTGCTGGCCTAATTGGCAAGTTAACACAGACGCTGTGGGTGGGACGGATCTGCTGGAAGCTAATGTGTCTTATCAGGACAGGCGGTGAGTGACCGTGGGGGGAAACCTGTCCTCCTCCACACCACACGGCCTGGGACACACACACACGTGTCTTTGCATGCACGCCTGTCTGTATAGGGCACGCGGGGGGTCCCGGTGGTCTGATAGTGGTGTGTGATGGTTGGTGTGTCTGTTTGAGGCTTTTGTTCATTAGCCTCATGGGGGGCTAAGACGAACCGGTTTGATCATTGGGTCTTCGAGCGTTGAATCACGGTGAGCTAGTTATTCTATATAATATTGTGCTTGAGTGACGGCGGTTTGGTCATGTTGGTTGACTGGTCAACGAAAGCTATATTTTGTTTGTGTATGTACCGTATTTTTGGACAATAAAACGCAACAGATTTAAAAAAACATGTTTTTTTTTTTAATTATGAGGTATTCGTTCTGCTGTGGTACTATTAAAGATGTTTTCACTTTCAATTTGCGTATTTTAAAACACCACTTGGTTTTATACCATTTTATAATTTTTTTTTTAAGTGCACCTTATTGTATGGAAAATACGGTAGTTTAGCATTATAAAACTAAAGGCGCACACATAGAGCTCAGTGAAATTTTGAGATAAGATAAAACCATAAAATGTTGAAGTGTGTGTGTGTTTAAAATGGAATAAGCTTTTTTTTAAAGTTACGTCAAAGTTTTTCCCAAAGTCTGATGAACATTAGAAACACATTGACTTATAAAATATATTTAAAAAAAATTCCAATGTTCACACTCTCACATCACAAAACTTTCTTTTTAAGCAGTTTTTTACTTCATCTTCAACAGAAGCTCTGCGAAATAAATGATCTTTTTTCCTTTTGATGCAATCGTCTTTTAATCTGCTGTCTTACTGGAAGTCAGATTGATAAAGGGTCTTAGAACTTGTGGAAAAACCCTGTAGAAAGCGTCTCTTCATATTCCCTTTCAGCTTCTTCTTCTTGTTTTTGCTGGCCTGTTTCCAGCACAAACGTATGGAGCAATGTTTGCCGTCGACGGGCCCCTCGGTTTTCCTGCGCCGTTTGTTGGGGTTTCGGTGGTCCGACTGGTTCTGGAGTCGCACCTTCACACTCACCTGGCATGGCTATTTAGCGTTTTACAGTCTTTTCAGAGAAGACCATATCCAATCCATACTCAAGATTTATGGCCATATTCCCACCGGCCAATGAAAACCACCCTCAAATAGATCAAATGGTGCCAGTTGCAACACCTCGTGTGCCGCTTCGACGTGATCCAGCCCGTTAGAACATAGAAAGCACAGTGGGACCCTAAAGAACCAACCAACTATAAACCCAGTAACGAGGACCGGGAACGTTCTAGAAAAGCCACCTCGCACCAGAACAGTGCTATGCTACATCATGACGTGCTAATGTTCCTGTGCTAATGCACTGAGAAGCCATTGTTCTGTGTTGAGAAACGAAAATGTGACTCGTTGATTTTCAAAACATTCAGTGTTTAAACCAAATGAAGGGCGACTGGTGAAGCCCGGGAGAAAAAAGTGACAATCTAGTTGGGTTAAAAGCTGTCGCTTTCGCGCTGCCGAGGGCCATCCGGAACGTCAACAGAGAGATGAAATGTGCGCGTATGTGCAGCTACTACTTTGTCTCATATCGTCTGTCCTTTAGGGATAAAGAGGACATATGATGTTCCTCTCAGGCAGAAGATGAGCATGATTCTCTCAGACAGCTCGAGGTTTAAGGGACATTCCGATCTTCCCTCCTACGTCCAATTGGTTAAAAACTGACTTTTTTGCGAGGGGGTTTAAAACGCGTTTGTTCAACAAATGCTGTCGCTTTTTCTGGACTGGTGTTTTTATTCAAGCTGCGATTGGAAGGCGCATTCCACCAACGAGACCTTTTTTTTAAGGAGCCTTGAGTTGATTTGCAAAGAGCGAATCGTTTGAAGTCCCGGCTTTCCCGGAGTTGTGATAGCTGCGGTTTGTTTGTGTCCTCGGACGGGCTCTGGAAGGTGTCGAGAGACAAAGCTAATTGGACATGAATTGTTTTACAATGGATGGAAAACGCACGGGAGCAGAGTCTGTATTCACCTCACATCACTGTGAATAAAAGACTCTCTGAAGCCAGTTTATCCCGGGCCCCCGGGGGTCTTCCTCTGATGAGAGCAAGAGAAAGAGAAGAATCACTGATCGTATAGTCGGAAGTCAAGTTCTTTCTGGGTTTGGTTATGTATAACATATTTGCTCTTGTTTGCAGGAAAACACTTATTGTGACAGATATTTTCTTATATTTGTTTCTTCTCACACACGCGCACGCGCACACACACACACACACACACACACACACACACACACACACA
>CM051496.1:21234285-21270770 GCA_028031935.1 Paedocypris micromegethes
TGTGTGTGTGTGTGTGTGTGTGTGTGTATTGGATCTGCACAAACCTATCTATACATCTTTCCTCCTATCTGCACAAGGGTTTTACAAACTGTTTGTTGTGAATATATACATTTTTAAAAGAAAAACAGCTTAGATTTGTTCATTGAGATATCTCACAGAGCAGCAATTTTATGTATTCAGTTCATATCATCACAGAAACTGCACTTATTATGTCTTTTTTGTTCCTTGTGCATATTCTTAAGACGTTAACCGAGCAGTCGCTGTCTCATTACTGTGAAGCTGAGCAGAGAAATGAGCAGGGGAGAAGGAGGTCTACACGATTAAAATCTCAATTTCAATATTCATGAAACCACGATGTGCTTGTCAATACAGCCCAACACTAGTATATACGCATGTATTATTTATCAATTGACATTTTCTAAATCGCTTTCAGGCTACTGAGGTGTGATGAAACATGTCATTTTTACCGTTTGTAATGTCCACATTGTGTTTCCTAATGTCAGCTGCTGGAATCACAAGCGAAACCCACCGGGGATCATGTTCTTCTCGATTGTTTGTTATAGGCTGATAAGAAGATGATGGTGGACGGATGCGACCAAACGTTCCCCGTGAGACTTATATCAGGCCTCTGTGTACACACACTAACACACTCCTAGCAAACACGCTGCCCCTTCCGGAGACGTTCCCCTCGGCCTGCAAGGCCTCTTCCTGCCTCACGTAGAAGCATAGTTTCCCAGAGCAGACCCCCTCCCTCCTCTAACCCAAGGGGTCTCTCCTACCGCTCTGCACTTTTCCAGAGGGAGGAGTGGGACCACTGGAGCCGCTCACCCCGAGGCCTCCGCGCTTCTCTTTAGCAGCCTGCCAAAACCCGCTCCGCTCAGCATTTGTGTTTCATTACTGGGACCAAAAGAAAAACAATCATAATGTACAGAAACGGGGGATTCAAAGGTTTCTTATGCGGCGCAATAAATTTAAGTTTTCACATAATTCAAATCTTCAATTTTAAGAGTTCACTCGCTCCAAAGCCTGGAAGAATCTGCTCTCGTAAATTGCGCGTAAGCGTATATGGGTTTACTCGTGAAAGCGAATGCTTTTTTAGATGCGACAGCAATGGATTTGATTTGTTTTCAATAACTCGTATAACTCACTTTCCATCTACAGAACTCTGGGAAGTTAAACCAGTTCCGGCATATTCTTGAATTTTTGTTTCATGCCACAAGTGCATAACTACAAGAGACTTCTATTGCCAGCTGTGGTTTTTGTTCCAAAAACGTGAAAAAATAAATCACGTGATGAATGGATTTTAACCTCTTACTCGTCCTCTCACACTCTATAAACACACAATTACTGAGAGAGAGCCGAGAAGCCTAAAATACAGTAGTTAATACAGTTCAAAATACAGTACTTTATGCGTTACAAAGTATTGTAGCTAATAAAGTACAAAATACAGTAGTTTGTACAGTACACAAAACAGTGGTTTCGGAGTGCAAAGTTACAGTATTAATTAGGAATAATTAATTAATGTTTCTGGTTCAATTACATTAATAATCTCTTAAAAGATTTAACAAACCTAACTTGTGATTGTATCATTTTGATATCGTTTTATTTGAATAATAGATTTCAAAAAGTCGATTCTAGTTGTCAGAACTTAATTTCCCAAGATACTTTGCTCACCAGTCAGACTCCACACATGCACGGAGCAATTGTTTCAAATGCTCTGTTTATCCAACGTTGTGTGAAGAGGATTATTATCCCCTGTGCAACGACCGAGCGTTTTGATTGTGTCTGTTCCTTGGATTTTTTTTTTTACTCCTTGCCCGTGTTCTTTTTTTTTTTTTGACTGTTTTGACTCTTTCTGCGATGCCACATTGGACTCTTTTGTAGCCGGTTGCACTAAGCTAAGCAGTCGTGGTTTGTAGTCTCTGCTTGGTGTAATATAAATTATTGTACTGTATTTAGTTTAATCTTACTTATTACAGTGTTATTTTGTCTTTTAAGTGTCGGGCCATGTCTAATGTGTTTTTTCATGTAATTGAGCCAATAAAAGCTTATGCTGTGTGCACGTCTGCGTACGGACCATTGTTTAACATTATATAGACGCACACACGCACTGCTGCATAAAGACGACGTGTTTCCGTTTGTTTGTGATTGCTCCTGAATTGAAATACGGAAAAATGGGGGCTTTTATTTACGCGCATGTTTGAAATCGGCGATTATAAGCACCCCTGAATTTTTTGGCCTTTGAAAATTCGGAAATAGATGTGCCTATATATGCGTGATTACAGTAGTTTATGCAGTACATAATACAGTACCAAAACAGTAGCTTATAAAGTACTTGATACAGTAGTTAATACAGTACAAAAACCAGTAGTTTATGCAAGAAACGTTAGGACTTCATTAATTGGCTGAATTTGCATTGAACTGAATCTAAGAATCTGTCTGCGCAACAGCGGGCGTTTAGCATTTGCGTGCATGGATTTTTTTGTACGTTTGCGCGTTTCTGCATCCAAAGACTTGCAATGTCTGGCAATTGTAACTCTGTTTCATCTTCCTCCCGCAGCGGGTGGTACTCTGGAAGATTTAAATAAATTAGCAAGACCTGTTCTCTCGATAAACTGCAGAACAGAAATTGAAAACCGTGTCTGTGTCTACAAATAGCCTCTCGCCTAAAGCCATCCAGACTCCGAGGAAGTGACAAATTCCACAGTGCTTCGCCATCAGCTCAGCAGCAGCACTCGTCTAATAACCATCAAATTGAATCATGGCAATCTGATTGGCTGACTCCTCTTTGAATGCAGACTTCATTGTTCCACCTCTCCTTTCTTTTTTTGTATCATTTTTTTCCGCTTCTTGTATGCTACGTGCATTGATTGGTACTGGTGTTTCTTCATCTAAGGATTCTGGGTTGTGGGAACCTTCAGTGGTAGACCAGCAGTCTCTTTAAGCGTCAAAAACAAATGCAGGAAAACCAAGCTGGTTCTGACTCCAGGACGCTCTCGTTTTATTCAGGTTATACAGGTGTAAAAAAAGGAAAAAAAAGAAAAAAAAAACAAAACAAAAGCAGACCATTGACCATTGCGGACAACATGGATATGATATGATACAATTTTAATTATACAGATAGGAACTATCTAGGAACTACAACTAATAGGAAACACACATATGTACAATACAGATGTATAAATACATATATTTATGTTGGTACAACAATTAGAAAATAAATGTAACTTTACCTAAATTGCGGAGCGTTGGCCAGTTTCTTAATCTATGTCTATTTTATATATTTTTGATAACTATTTTATCTGGGAACCAATCCCAGCCAATCTTGGTTTGAAAACACAACCTGGATTTGTGGCCAGCCAATCACAGAGCAGGACACACATACACACACCTTGACACAAGCCTGGCAATTTTCCAGACTTTTCTGATGGCTTCTTTCTCTGCACTTCAGAACTCATTTTTTCCGCCGTTTTCGAGGCACCACAGAACATCGTCAAGCCATCTACTTTTTATTTACAGCCTTGGCTTTACCTCGGCAGGCCATTCCGAGAGCATTAGGCCTTTCTCCATGGGACCTGCTCTCATTCGGGCATTAGTTGGATTTTCTTTTTTTCCTCGGCCGTTATTCATTTGTGGATTTTGCACAAATCAAAGAAAAGCCCTATTCACCTTCATCTCCATCTGTTTAGCCTGCTGTTTCACGCTGGGACCCCGGCTGTTTGTCTTTTTGTGCGACGTGCTCATTTACCAGCGGTTTGCTGTCAGAGAGGATGGGGATGGCAGGGCTCCGATGAAGAGTGATGAGAGACTCGCTCCGGCTCTCCAGGGAAGGATGCCACGGGCGGCGGCTCATAATTACCCTGCCTCGCTCGTCCCGCATCCCTCTAATCATGTCCTCCACTCTTCTCGGAGGAGACTGGGGACCGGCCACTAGACTTTAAATAAAAGGAGCCGGAGTTTGGAAAAAGCCTGGTTGATTTCTCCTTTCTGGGTCACGGGGAGCTGGAGCCAATCACAGCTACTCTGGGTCTGAAGGCGGAGCACACACTGCTTGACCAATCAGAGCGGTTTACTCATTGGCATCCATTTCAACATATTTCACATTTGGAGTGTTGGAGTTTCTGCAACGGTTTATCAACCCATGCTAATTGTTTGCATCGCTAGTGCTAGCGGCTAATGCTGTTTTATTGCAATGTCATTCGAGTCTTGAGGGCGAGAGAAGAATAATCCATTGAACACGTGGCAAAGACGTGTTCCAACATTTGAAGCGCAGATGCTGTTTAATCGTAATTGCAGATTTACGCGAATATGTTGCGTATTGGTTCATAGTTTTCATTACAGGTTCTTGACGTCATTTTTTTCCCCATCTTTACATATGTGGATGTGAGGACTCTCCGGATGCTCATGATCCGCTCTCAGCAAAAAGTACAAGATTTAGCCCAGGGCAAAAAATGTCTTAAGATTAATGTGCAATGTTTTATTTTAAAATATAGTGAAGTTGATGCGTATTAAAGGGGAAAAGCCGTCGTCAGTGCTGTATTTGAGCTGTTTTGTCTCGCTACGTTCCTCTTCTCAAGCTGTGCATGTGCATTTTTGAAATATCGTTATTTGTGAAAGTCTTTTCTGTCAGTGTTTGTGGTCACATGCACATCATGAGGCATCTTAGTGTTCGACAACCATCTCTCTCTTTTTCTTTTGACCTTCTCTGTCTGTCTCTTACATACGCTGGTTCAATCTCTATCCGTCTCCCACTGGCTGTCTCGTTCTCACTCTTTCTCTCATTCTTTTTCCTGGCTCTCTATCTTTATCTGTTTTCTTTATCCTGATCTCTCTCTCTCTCTCTCTCTCTCTCTCTCTCTCTCTCTCTCTCTCTGTCTCTGTCTCTCTACCTTTCTTTAGCCTTTTCTTCCTGCTCTCTATCTCTTTGTCCGTCTTTTTCTATTTCTCTCTCTTTCTCATGCTTATCATCTTTATTGCTCTCTCTTTTTTGTTTCTTCTCACTTTCCCTCACTCTCTCTTTGTTCTTCTCTGTCTTTTTCTCACGCTCTCCATCTCAACTTGTTTTTTTCCTCTCTGCCTTTTTATCCTGTTTTTCTGTCATGCTCTTATTTTCCCTCTTTTTTCCCTATCCCTTTTTCTCTTTATCTTTCCTTCATGCTTATGTCTCTTTTTAAACACATTATCTGTATTTCTTTTTCTCTCATGCTCTTTCTATCTTCACCTCTTCCGTCTCATCTTTACCGTCTTTCTCTCTCTGTAGTCTGTACCATTCCTCATTTCCTTCATAAGATGGAGTGTAGCGTCCGTCTGTCTTTGGGTGTTTTTCAAACAGTATTTCTTTCTTTTTTTTGCCGGTGAAATATTGTCTTCCCATGTTCTCGTTACTAAAAGTATTCTAACACAGAACTGTATCAGAGCGACAACACGTTTCTGATGTCGGTTTGCGTTGAAACTCCCATTTGCACTGTTGGCGTCTTTCCACAATAGGCCATTAACGAGCCTCAGCGAAGAGTAAAAATACCATTGGGCGAGAACCTGGTTGCGTAATCTTGGGCGGTGCTGGCGTTGCGAGTGCACGGGTTCACAAATATGTGTGTGGGTTGAGACGACTTGTATCAGCGCTGTGTAAAGAGAACAATTAGGCCGTGTGAGGCAGAGGAGCGATAGCAACTGTAATCGCTGTTTATCTGCTCTCACACTCAGCCAAGTGTGTCTCCTCCACTTTCCATCCCCTCCTGTAGGTAAACATCTCGTGAAGGCCTGATAATGCTTCCGAGCGCTTGATGATGCCACTTCTGGAATCACGTTTGTGGAAATAATCTGATAGATTTATCACCTAGATGGCAGTTTTAAAACTGTCAGGATGTTTGCGGATGCCACTCTCGTTGGTATGTGTAGTTCTCCTCAGTGGAATTACACTACCGTTCAAAAGTTTGGGATCACCTTGACAATTTTTTGCTTGAGTTGCATGAGAAGTCGCTCTTTATTTTCTAAGAACAAGGATAGACTGTTGAGTTTCACGTGAACGTTCCGGCCATTTTGAGCGTTTGATTGATTTACAAATGTGATTCTCCAGATTCTAAACCTGCTGAAAGGAAGGTCAGTTTTATAGCTTCTTTAACCAGCTAAACTGTTTCCAGCAGTGCTAACATGATCCAACAAGGGTTTTACAATCATTCATTATCCTTTTGACACAATTATCAAACACATTGTACCAATAAAACACATTGTACCATTAAAACATAGAGTGACAGTTGCTGAAAATGTATATACGTACATTTATACGTACACTTATGTAGATATTGCACCAAAATTTACAGCTGGAATAGTTATTTACCACATTAGCAATATATACAGTGTATTTCTGATTAGTTTAAAGTCATTTTCATCGACAAAAACAGAGCTTTTCTTTCCAAAATAAGGACATTTCAAAGTGATGGTAGTGTATATTTAGAAACGTACCATAAAACAGTACATTAAAGAGTAATTATAGTTTCTGGGAGTTGATGTCGTGTGCTAAACAAGGGCTTCTTTCAGCCAGCTCTCTGTTTTTCTTTCTGGAATCGTGCCGTGTGCGTCCAACTCTCCCGAATGCAGAGTAAACACACCCAAGTTTTATTTACATCCATCACTTACGCCGTCCACGGCAGATTAATCTATTTATAAGAAACTGGGGGGAATGTCTGATTAATGCCGCCACTGGACTCGCTCTTTTACGTTTCCCAACACTGGCTCTGGTCTGGTTTGTGTCCACAACAATAAACAGCGGCTGAAGTTTAACACTAATGAGGAGTGTCGGACGGCCTTGATGTACAGTAAATACAGTATTGTGTGTGTGAAACCACCTACGGTCCAGAATGGTGTCTGGAGTTTCTCCAGTTGTCGGCTCTTATTTTTAGTATCTAAATTAATTCAAGCAAAGGCTTGAAAGTTCCTCAGCAAGTTCCTTCTCCCTCGTCTCTGCCTCCGAGTAGACCTGAGCATTATTCACAGCTCTGCGAATCATATCGCTTTCATCCTGCTGTCAAAAAGTCCACAGAAAATGTAGAAACGCATGGCAGCCAGTGCCAAGCATCTTTATGAATAATAGCTAGTGTATGAAGCACACCGACTTGGATTATTCCTTTTCCCCTGCACATATTACTAAAAAGCAATGTTATTAAGTGAATTAGTTGGATGCATTTGTCCGACAGTCGGACGGATTTGTTTTATGATTTGTAGTCTTTGTTGTTTGCGGTTTTCCTGGAAAAGAGCTGGACATCTGAAAGTACAGTATCGGAATGCTGGATCATTATCTGCTCCGCACCTGTCGAGTTTATCGCCTGAGATTCTGGAACAAACTGAGTCAGGCTTTACATTATCAGAACCGCAGTTTTAATAAATCATTTTGCTCAAGTTTAAATCCCAATGAGCCTAATGTCAGACTGAATCAATAAACATTTATTTTTTGAGCGGTATGTACCACATAAAATAAACACTTTGGAATTGAAGGAATGGATATTATGGCTCAAAGACAATGTATTTGAAAATAAGAGGGGGTTATATTTATTTATGCATTATAGTCCAAACAATAAAGTATTTTTTTTTTTTATTTCAAGCATATACAAGAAAGACCAAAACATAATAACGACAAAGAGTTTGCACGTAAATCTGCAGTTTAAATCACCACACAAAGAGACAAACAACAATTAAATAATGATGAGTCGACTTGTTCTTCACAACTCCCTCATTTAACCCGAAAAAAAACGAAACTTAAACAAACTCTTCCTCTAATACTTATAAATTATATTAAAATTACTGTATTTTTTGTAATATTAATACATATTATACCATATATTTAGTCCAAACTATTTTGCTTACAAACGATTTTGTCCAAAAAAACTTGCTTACAGTTCGACATGGTAACGTTATTTTTTTTTCTTGGGGACTCGAACCCACAACTATTGGTGAGCATGAAACCTCACTCAGCCGATGCAGGAAAACATGTTTGTCAAGAAACTCACAGTTGTGCATTTGTTGACCCATTCATTAGCCCTCAGACACTTGTAGAAGATGTACAAACCTGGAGCTCTCGGCTTCCTGTCTGACATAAAAGGATGAATTATAGAGCGGAACAGCTGTTTTAGGCTCTCAGACTCGCCGAGCTCGGCTCCTGTTTTCCATTTATAATGCAGAAGCTGTGGTGGATGCTGGCTAGTTCCTGACATCCACAGGACGCGCCGTGAAGAGCTCCATCTTTGCCATGCAGACTTCCTCAACGCGGTTAGTTGGTGTAAACCTGACATCTCCATGTATAATACCTATAATTAGAATTACCTTATATATTTGGCGGTAATTTGCAGAAAATTGAAAATGTTTTTTTTTGTCATACGCAGCAACCAAATATTAAATATGCATATCACAACTAAATTTAGTTTACTTAGATTTTTGCAAAAAAATTACTTTTGTTCTTTGCAAAGCAAACGTTTTGTTCCCCAAAAGATTATAAATATTATAAACCGAAAAACTATTAAACTATTTTATTTTGTTACACTTTTTATTGCATCAGCATGTATATTTTGTCAAATTGCATGTTTTTGTGTTCCTGTACCTTGTGTTTGCAACCGTTTCTTGCCTTCTGTATTTTGTACAATATTTTGACATATATTAGTTGTTTATATTGTAGTTTCATTCAGTGTGTGTTTTTGTTATCACATTTTTCTTTTTGCACCAAACAGAGTAGCAATACTAATGTCATTGTAACCCTGTGAGTAAATTACAATTAAGGCATTCTATTCTGTTCTAATACTATTGTTAATCATCTTGCTTATATTGTGGGGAGCAGCTATTAAAATGCACATTTTCTTCAAGTTAAAAATGCTTTCATATTTTAAGATTTGAGAGTAGTTTGCACTCTAGTAAAACGTACAAATATTATAAAATACAATTTTTAAAAATTAAGACACACATTTTATTTCCTCAAATCTCCAACCTGGTCACCTGCTGCTGACTTTACTTCGGCTATTAAAGTACGTAAAATACGGTAATTATTTTCTAGATATAAAGTTTAATATATATATATATATATACATATTTTGCTTAATTCCGCTTTTTTTCCTTTGGTTTATTTTTTTATTGCGCTTTTTTAATTTTAATAATATTTAATGCAGTGATTGCGGAGACGTAAAGAACCGGAGGGACTGGTTAATAACAATATCCGTTTCATCTTTCCCAACGCGTGGAAAAATGTGTATGGCACGCATAGATGCAAAGACACCTGCCAGTCCAGACTTTTCCCACCCGTATATTTTCCAGGCAAATTATAGTTAGCCGTGGCCGTCATTAATGGCCTTGCTTGCAGGAATGCACGCTCACTTTGTTCTTCATCCATGATGTAACCAGCCCAGAGCAAAAAGTGGAATGAATACGGGACTGTGGTCAAAGCTCCTGTCACAGCAAACCTGTGAAGCCCAGATCAGACCAGGAGAACAGAGCCTTCACACCCGCTCTACATCTCAGTGCTCACATTAGTCATGGCGTCGTCAGCCGTGTGGAGTGTGTGGTCCTTATTACAGCATTTTACACCAAACTTAGCAACGCTTCATTGGCAACTGGTCTCTTTTCGAGTTAATTTTAAAATAGTTTTATTTGTTTGCATGTTCCTTCCTCCAGCCTTACACCTCATCACGTTGCCTTAGGTCAGCAGAACACCGACTCCTAGTAATCCCCAAGACTGAGAGGAAACTTAGAGGTGACTGAGCTTTCTCTATTGTTGGCCCTAAGTTGTGGAACGAGTTGCCGGTGAACATCAGGCTGGTAGACTCACTTCCGGTTTTTACATCTCTTTTATAAACACGATATTTTTTCTTGCCGTTTTAATCCAGTGTGAGTTGTTGGCTTTTACTGTTTTTATTGTTTTATATTTGTTTCATATCTTGTGGTTTTTATAAGTTTGACTGTTTAGCTTCATAAATTAAGTTGAAGTCCTGCGCTACCAAGTCCGAGTGTGGAACCTGGTCCAGGATTCAAACCTGCATCCTTTTGGTCACATGCCCAACTCTCTCCTCTACCATTAGGCCACTACTGCCCTACTCACCGGACCCTGTCATGTAAAGCGTAACCTCGGATTGCCAGTTGAATTCAGTCAAGCTTGCGAACCAAAACGCTTGTCAGCTAAAACACAGTTTCCCAAATGAAAGCATTGAAATTCACTTGTTGCGTTCTGTTCACCCGTAATTACACTAATTTAGTGGTTTTCTAATTATAGTAATTTCAAATCTAGCATCCGAAATTACAGCCAATAATAATTGATGATATTAGTGTGTGTTTGACATGTCGCAGTAAAGTCCATAGAGAGGAGAAATGGGAACATGAGTAAGAATACAATTCTTCTAAAATAAATTCCAAAAAAGCCAAAACATCTTGAAATGAAGCAATAAATCTGTTTTTTTCCTTACAAGATAAATTAACTATCTTAGAATTTTGATATTAATTTGCTAATTTTGAGATTAATTTGCTTGTTTCAACATAATAATTCTAGCTTCAAGTCGTCTTACCAAGATACATTTTCTCACCCAATTTGCAGATATTTTTACTTGCTTTACATTTTTTTTTACTCATTTTGTTTTTTATTTTCTTATTTTTCCAAGTGGATTTCTTTTGCAGTGTATAAAAACATAGTGTGAAATGCATCAACTCTGGGGAATATAAGGACATTTCTACATGTGAGGAACATAAATGTCTCTAAGGACCAAATGTAAAAGACGAAAAGAGAATTCAAGATGTAAAGGTATAAAAATGCTGCTAAAAAGGGACTGCAAGTTAAAAATAAATGCAAAATACAAACTAAAATACAAATGGTATGTAAAGATTAGTTTAAAAAGTCGAAGATTTACTTTAATATGCAAAATGCAATATGCAATATGAAAAACAAAAAGCAACAAAAGATTTTTACCAATGTACCCATCCAAATCTTCAATTCTGCCAAGCTCCAATTTCCCAATTTCTCCGGTGCTTTCTTCCGGAAGGATTGCATGAATAGGTGATAGAAGACAAGTCTAATGAAAGGATGCCAAACACCTTTATGACTCACTAACACACTCACAATTGAAATGACAAACGTTCATGTGACAATTTCCTTTGCGTTGATTTGTAAAATCATACCTATAAAAAAAATAAAAAACATGGTTATTTTACAGCAGTACTCGTACACCAGTGTTCCACTTGAATTGGTTTGTTGAGTAACTGTTCTACAACATCGGCGTTTGGCGTCGTCAAGCGATTCCGTTAAATGGAGCCGTCCGTCACGTATGTTCATTGGCAGGACACACTCCGTTTAAGCCAGTCTTTTATTTCTCTCTTTTCTCATCTGTCTTTCTATCCGGTTTTCCACCAGCTGTGCCCCCTCTGTGGGAGGATTAAATAAGAGCCCCTTTTATCCGTGTGTAATCCTGATCTGGCAACCCTCGCCTTCACAGAGAGGAACACACCAGTCCACCAGTGGAGATGCAGGTCACCAGTGCTCGGGGTGGTCAGTCACTCTGAACCACCAGTCCAACACAGCCAATGGAAATCTGTCCAGTTATCTACTGGGACCCCTATAGTTTCTGTCCGTCTGTCTATTCATGAATCACCTTTCTGTCAATCTTTTTTATGTCCATCTACTCATCCATTCATATAGGTATTTCTATCTATTCATCCATTCATCTTTTAAACAGACTTTTCTTCTTCATCCATCCATGTATTTATATATGTCTGTCTGTCTGTTTGTCTATCTGTTTGTCCCATTCCTTCTATATCTGTGTAGCAATTACTTCTTTCACCAATTCATTTGTCCATCCATCCGTCTGTCTACCTGTCTCTGTCAGTCTGTCTGTCTGTGTGTCCGTCCATCCATTAATTGATCACCTTCTGTCTATCAGTCTCCTGTCTATCTTATCTTTTCTGTCCTTCCTTTTATCTATCCATGTCCATCTATCCATTTTATTCTATTCATCTCTCTGTCTATCCATACATGTATTCCTATCAATATAAATGTTGCTTTGAATAAGCCATTTTTATAGCTATTTTAATCCCCAGATCTGATTGGATGGCAAATTTACATCATATTGTATCTCCAGAGTCCCAAATTCCACTTTCCGCAGACGCTGATCACATTTTCAATCTATTCCTCAAATAAACCACAGCGAATCAACACACACAACGTCGCCATGCGGTTTGCAATGATGATCTCACATCAGCCCTCATTAGGCTGAATAATATTTGCATTGCTCTTCCCCGCGCCGAGGAAACGCGTGTTCCTGTTTATGTGACACTTTGACTTCGGCGAATTAATTAATCGCCCCTTTTTCCTTCTTGGTGTGATTGAAGCGCTCCTCCTCATAGCCGCTGATGCGAGGGTGTTTGCAGGAAGCGCTGTGGAGGACGACAGGATGCAGGGGAAGTGTTTCTCCAGTGTAGCCGCTGACAACCAGCCCCATCCCCTCTGCTTTATACACTCTATCCGCTCTCTCAAGGGCCTTTTGGCCTGGAATCCATCACAAGACACTGTGAAGTGACATCAGGCAAGTGGAGACAGGGAGCTTCTGGAAAACACAGGCTGGACATGTTGCTTTTGTCAACTGTCACCTAATTGAGTAATACATCATTGGCTTTTGTGTGGCGTCCTTATGAAACCAGCCCCCTGCGCTTGTGTAATAGAATTAAGGCGGAAAAAGCTTGGGATATTTGGATGCTATTGGCTCATACTTTGCTGAGTTTAGCCAGGCGTTTGTCAGAATGCAGATAAAGCACTGATTTCCTCCCCGCGACTGGACTTCCTCCTTCCCCTTTGTGTTAACATTAAACATTTGGACTTATTTGATACTACCGTCAGCTACTGATTATTTCAGATAGTAGCACAGAAGCATTCTTGTTTTGTCAAGTTTAGTGCTAATTACCTCCATACGCAGAATTGTAATTGCTTTTTGGGAAAGAATTGGACAACTTTGCTATTTTGTTGATTTGATGATTTGAAATAACTTTATTTTTATATAAACAATTGATGTTTTTATATAAAAAAACGAAGTTCCTGATTTGCCGTTGAGTGTCTTCGCCGCTTTTAAGTTGCTCCTTCTTTCATTCTCTCAAATCTTCTCTAGCGCAAGGTGATTTATGACTTGGAAAAAAAATAAAACAGGCACTTCGGGATGGTTTCCATATTACACAGAAATATATTTTTCATGGGAGACTTTCAAACGTAACTACCGCAATAAACTGCATGACGTTTTAGTTCCAGTATTTCCACAACGCAAGTCCATGCAGTGTCGTCTCAGAAAGCAGTGATTTACTGTGACAAAGGCATGAAGATTTGCTGTGAGAGAGCCTGAGGGCTTGAGAAGGTGTGTGAAGGAGGTTTGGGTTTGATGATCGCGAGCCCGAATACAAGTCGCAAGGTTAGAGAGAGAAAGCCAGCCGTCATTGACACCGTAAATATGGCCTTGTCATCCAGGCAAGACTGACAGATGTTCCTTCATCATCTTCTGATGACTGCCTACAGCATGACGGACGGGTTCAAGGGGAACGATAGAGCAGAGAGTGATGCGAGGAAGGTGGAAGAGTGGAACGAGGAGAGCAGAAGCAGAAAATGAGACGGCAGATCCAATCAGATGGTATCTTTAAAGGTGTCAACCTTGTGTGGGCATCCATCCATCTTCATCCATCCCAAACCTGCAAACATGCTCTTGAAGAACACACCAATCAGTTCAGCATCACTTATAATCGTTTTTGCTCAATCTTTCATGGATTGGAGGCTTCATTTGATATTGCTGGGAATTTCACGGGGCACAGCGTACTATATGTACTATAAAAATTAAACATGAATGTTTAAAAAAGTTGCCAAAACGTAAGAGTGGTAATGAAAAGTCATGAAAAATTATACCCACTATCCAATTTTGTTTTTTTTTTAACAATGTCATTGTGTGACGTCTGCAGTTGCTTTTTTTCATAAACCAGTTTGAGAATATTTAAGTCAAGATTGATTCACAGCTCAGAATGGAGATGACCTTGGTTTTGCTCTTGTTAGCGGAGAAAGTTTGCTTATAAACAAATCTGCTTGCAAAAAGGTTCTGCGGCTTCAGTTTTTTTTTCTTCGCTAATTTATAAAATTCTCTTCAAGGACTCCCGAAGGTCGTCTACAATTTAGGTATTATCTTGTTTTCCAAATCTGCTCAAATTACAATATATAAACATTATAGCATTATAGAAGATATTCGGTATTAAGAAAAAAAAAACCTTCATGGGCCAGATCTGGGCTGTGGGCCGTAGGTTGGTCATCACTGGTCTAGTGGTTGTATTCTACAGCATTTTACTAATTCATTTCTCTTCCTCCTCAGACTCTTCTGGACAGTTGACGTCCTCTCCTCTCAGCTCACCGACGTCCCACCGGATGCACCCTTCGCTTCTCAGCCCCACTTCTTTAGGACCCCCGGGGTCCCTGCACTCCCCCATCAGCACTCTAAGCTCACCCATGAACGGCCTGGGCTCACCCTTCTCCGTCATCAGCTCACCCATGGGACCACATTCCATGTCATCACCGGGGATGGGCTACGGTCCCAGCATCAGCCCTCAGGTAATGGTCTTTAACCAATATGTGCTGTTCTTTTTACTCTTTCACATTCATTTTCAACCAATTGGTCTTTTGTTCTAAAAATAGGAACATCTTTTATCGGTTGGAAAAAAAGAACAACTCACAATTAAGATATCAAAGCTGGCCATGTCCTAGATTTCTTGCAAAAAGCCTGATCCATAAAAGCGCACTGGGTTGGGATTGACGTGCAGATGGAGGGGAAACGTCCGAACTGCTGCTTTTTAGGGAAGAATTGAATTTTTTTCAGTGTCCCTCAGGGTTGACTAGAGGTGATTTGAGTAAGACGACAATCATCTTTCAGATAAGCAGAACAGGGCCTTAAATCATCCATCCAACAGCAGATAAAGAAAATGTGTGTTACACATGCCACGTGTCGCATTCAGTGAAGACAAAGTGAATAAAGTAACACTTCCCTTTTTCTTCTGCCCGACTGCGTTGTAATATGTGATTGGGTAACAACGTAACGTCAACTTCTATACAGTATTATCAATTCAAATATAATTTATTATAATTCTACTGCAAGTTCTCATATTGCACTTTTTAGATAGATAACACCTTTATTTATCACACAAATGAGACATTTATATGATACAAAAGTGACAACATAAGTAATACACAATGGTACACAATATATAAAGATAACAAAAAATACATGAAAAAAACATTTTTTACGATTGTCAATTATTACAGCAGCTGCACATGCACAACTGGAAATTAATGTATTTTTTGTACCATAAGGAGCACAACATTATAAATGTGTGCTTCTAATTTATAAATGTTCTACTCATCTTTTTTTTTTTTTTTTTTTTTTACATATGAGGTTCAACTTTTTTTCTGGACTAAAAGGCTTTAGTTTTTTAGTTTTGTCGAAAAAATTTGATTTTAAAAAAGTTTAATTAGTTCAGCCGCATTTTTCTTTTGTGGCTACTGTTCAATGTTTTAAAGTGTATAAGTACATCAAACCAGTTAACATCTGCACAAAGCTCGTTTTATTTACTTTTCATATATTTTCTCTATATTTTTCTTGGATTTTCCCTAGTGTGTTCAGTTTCACTCGGAAGATCCCCAGCACACTCAATCATTCTCTCCAGCTCACACACACACACACACACACACACACACACACACACACTGTGTCACCGCCTTTAGACCTCATTCCCACCAACCCCGTCACAAAACACAGCTTTCCGTCTCCCAGCAGCCGTGGCGCATTAGACCGAATGCGGTTTGCTTTACACTTCCATCGAAAATCACAGCAGATTACGCACGCTCTATCTGCTACGAAGAATCCCGGAATGTTTCTCTGTATCCATCATATGCAATTGTTCACTGTATACAGTACCACAACACTCTGTCTCTTTATTTTGTGGGAAAAGTTGAACAGCAAAGTAGCTCATTATCTTCGCGTCCATGCAGATGCCTATTTCAAAACCAGGATGGAAGACCCTCTGCCTTCAGACCCTGAGGCTTTTGCTTTCTTTGTCGCGGTTGACTGAGTTTTCGATGCTTTTTTTTTGTTGGAGGATTTGACCCTGGAGGTTTGGTTTTGTGTTCAGGGCTTGTCAGACATTGTCTCTCGGTGATTCATTAAACGGCAGCTAGTACTTGATCCCATGACCTCCCGTGGTGCCCACCGTCAGTCCGCGCGAGGGGTCACGATCCCATTATTACTCACTCAAATCAGTTCAATTACATCTTTGTGAAAATGATTAGAGCCGAGTCTTGCTCTAGACATCGACATGACGAGTGGAGACAAAAACAAGATGCGAGCTGGGAATGAGATCTGACCGAGCGAAGCCGAGGGTCTCTGAAGCCCATAGGAAGAGGGGATAATATAAAGCTCTGGCCTCGGCTGAGACGCTTCCCCGGGCCCCTAATGAGGAAAGTATGTCTTTTGTTGGTTCACATTCAGATGCGATCAGAAGTTCTACAGACGTGGTACGATCATGTTTCAGGTCGTTTTGCTACACATTTTTATTTCTTTTGAACATTTTTGACGATCGAGTAGAATAACATTTTTTATTTAGGCATGACGGCGGTGCGGTCTGTAGTGGGTGCTTATAATTCCGTGGGGCCTATATTTGAGTTAGTATGGTATATACAGTGGTACCCTTGGAAATTAATCGGTGCCGAGAGCCATTTTGTTCGTAAAAATTTTGTTTGCTGAGCCACATTTTAAATGCAATCCATCTAATCCGTGCCATGACTTCATAAATTCAGACAAAAATTTTTACAAATAAACGATAAAACATTGGTAATAAACATAGCAGTTGATTAGTTTGCGCTATGGCAGATGTTTATAAAGGTACAGTTATATAATGATATATATCGGGGAGTTGTGGTCCAGTAAGGGACTTGGTGTCCAAGAGGTTGCCGGTTCGAATCCCCCCTACTTCTGGTTCTACAACTAAGTGTCCTTGGGCAAGACAGAGAACCCCACATGCCCCCCGGGCGCTGCACCGTGTGGCTCCGAGTACATTCGGATGGGTCAAATGCAGCGACGAATTTCCCCACTGAGGGATTAATAAAGTTCAATTCTTCTTCTTCTGATATACCGGCAATATCACATTAACGATTACCGCCATCTTGAAATGACGGCATGAAAATCCATGAGATTTCCATAATTTTGCGAGAACGGTGACCAAGCACTTTCGACCTTCTCGCTAAATTTACGGAAGTCTCAAGGATTTGCACGACGTCATTTTAAGATGGTGGTACTAAGGGAGAGGAAAAAAAAAACATTGCCATTCTGGGAGAATACAAATTTTTGAAGCAAGATCTCTAAAACTAACTAGAAACTAAGATTACATTTACACGTCTGGACTCTCATCTCCATGCATGCTAGCGGTAAGAAAAAGACATGCTCTCGTATAAACTTGCGTAAACTTATCAGAACTCGGGACGACATTTCCTTTACATTTAGAGAAAACATTTTCCCAAAATGGTTTCATTTTGATTTAGGCATCACTTTAAATATAAATTGTACCACAACGGTTTGGTGCTGGAAAAAAATCTGCACTGCAAAAAATAAATTCTTGACAGTTACAGCAAAAAAATAAACATTTTTTCTGTTCATACAAGATAAATTCACTAGCTTAGAATTGGGAGTGAAATATTTATTAGCTTTTTTTTTTTTTTACCAAGTCTTAGAAAGTAAAATTTTCTCCCCCCATTTGCAAAGTCTTTTTTTACTCATTTTGTTTTTTATTTTCTTGATTTTTTTCATGTGCATTTTTTGAAGTGTGGTTCTGTGATCCCTATCAAACGTACAAATACATTTAAACAGCTAGATTATTAATTATGAGACGAAACAAATCCACCATGACGCTAACAACAACCGCCTTGTTTTATGAGTGGTTGTAATGCCGTGCGATGTAAAGCAGCTCTCTTGAGAGATGAAACGGTGTTGAAAGTCCTCGGCTCTTCTGCTTCCAGCTCTCTTGTGAGCGAGGCAGGACGGCTCTTAAGGTTAAAACACACTCTGCATTCAAAGTGTGAGCTGGGATGAGACGCGACTTCTAATAACAGTTGTTTTCTTGGGAGAATTTCGGCTTGCAGGGGATTTTCTAAAGAGGCTGAAAAGGGATTTTGATGCCGTGTTCCAAGTGTTTGCTGACTGGAAAGTTGTGTTGTTCACTTTTGCGTTAACGTGAGACGCTTTTTCTCACGCTTTCTCCATCTCTCTCTCTCTCCATCTCTCTCTCTTTTAGTCCCTCAGTCTGTCTTTATCTTTTTTCGTAATTTTTTTTTTTTCCAGTCTGTCACTTTCCTGCTGCATCTCTCTGCCACGTCTCAGTTTCTGTCTTTCTTTCTGTGCATCTTCTTTCAGTCTTTCTTTCTCTTTTGTATTATTTCTCTTTCTCCATCCATCTCTCTCCCACTCTTCTTCTGTTTCTGTGTTTTTCAGCCTCTCATCCCTTCCCCCCTTTTCAGTCTTTTTGTCTCACGCTCTCTTTCTCTGTGTGTTTCTCTTTTTTTACTGTCTTTATCGCTGTCTTACTCTAGCACACTTTATCTCTCTGTATTTTTCTTTTTTCTGTTTTCCTCTGTCTTTCTGTTGTGCACCTTCTTTATCTCTGTGTTTTTCTTTCTCTATCTCTATCATTCTGTATCTCTGTGTTTTTCTGTCCTGCTAACTCTCTATCTCTGTTTCTTTCTCTATATATCAGTGTCTCTCTTTTTTTCTTTCTCGAATCACTCTTATTCAGTATCTCTTTGTGTTTTGTATGTCTTTCTCTCTCAAACTCGTGTTTCTCTTTTTCTGTCTTGAATTTATCTACCTCCCTTTCGTTGAGTCCCTCTCTATCTCTTCCTGTATGTCTTTTCTCTCTCTTCTCCCTTACTGGTTTTCTCTCTTCCTCTCTTTATCTCTTTGTGCCTTTCTCTCTCTCTCTCCCTGTCTTTCTGTCTCTCTCTTCTGTCTGTGTCTTTTTGTTTCTTTCTCTCCGTCTCCTCTCTCTTCGTGTGTGTCTTTAACTATCTCTCTGTTCCTGCAGATCTTGCTAATTGCTTTTCTGCAGCCTTGATGCGTGTGCGCAATAACAGCGTGTACACAGAGCTGATTTTTCCTGCCTTTCATGGTTTATTTCTTAAGCAGAACCTTGAAAGGAAAGCAGGCATTATCTGCTGAGCTCAAGGACGACTGTTCTCCTTCTTTGTGCTTGTTCTCAATGTGTGTGTTGTGTTTTTGTAAAGTGCGCGTTTTGGTCATATATATATACGTAAAGGTTTTTCTTTTTAATTTGTTCTCCTGTGCTAGGAAACAATTTCGCAGCGCTCCCCGTTTTGAAAGGTCTCCTTGCAAACAGTGTATTGTCTTTTTAAAAGGCTCCCGATGTTTGGCCACATTTTTCTATGGAATTCTGGTGAACCCGTGTAAAATGTTCAAGAGAGCTGAATGCAGGTACGTATAAGGACTGATAAATCAGTCACACAGCTTTTAACGGTTTAATAGAAGTGAAGAACCGCAAGATATGTTTTGAGGCTTAAGGGGTGTACTGCAGAAAATCCACGTGAGAAAATAAGAAAATAAAAAACAAATGATTAAAAAATAAATAAATAAATCAAGTACATTTATCTCCTAATGGGGTGAGATAATTTTACTTGGTAAAACATCTTAAAACAAGACAAAAAAAAAATCTTGTTACACGGTAGATTTGTTTCTGCATTTCAGTTCTTGTTCTCATCAGCTTCAATATAAAAAAAGTAGCTTGTTTCTTAAATTGAGAAACATTGTGTTCTTAAAACAAGAAAATATCACTTGATGTTTCTTGTTTTAGGAGGTTCTATGTTAAAACATAAAGTCTACTTTGAAAAATGTCTCAATTGAGTGTAAAATATCATCAAAATTGGCATTTTTTTTCTAAGCAAGAAAATTCTAGTCCTATTGTCTAGAAATAAGCAAAGTCATCTCTCTCTCTTGATCCTAACATAGTTAATTTATCTTGTAAGAAAAAAATAGCAAGATTTATTGTCTAATTTCAAGATTATTTAGCTTGTCAAGAATGTATTTGCAGCATAGATCTGGTGCTTGCAACCCAATGTTTTCAGTTTGATTCTCTGGGGAAAAGCAATTTAGTACTAATTCAGTATAGAACTATATAGTAGAGTCGCTCGGAATCGCAGCATATGATCAATGGGAAATATTGTTTTAGTACAGACGTGTAAAGATGTTGAATGGCTGCGCTGGTTTTCTTCTGCTTTCAGTGGGAGTTGAACAATGCCGGCACATTGCAGTTGTTTCAAACACTTTCTAGTGATGATTATCCGAACAGGGAGATTAGCAGTGGATGCTGACAGCTGTTCCAGCTTTAGGCAATTACTCCACCATCCAGCATTTCCACCGAGGAAAGAGCTCGTGGTTCTAATCTGTCTGTGCCCTGCATCCACCACCACGGCTCAGATATGCGTGTTCTCTCTCGCTCTCTCTCTCTCTCTAGATACTGTTTACATACACATACACACACACACACACACACACTCACACACCCTAAAAAGGTAGAAGGCCATGACGGAAGGCTTGAAAACTAGAAGACCACTTTTACACAGGTAATATTTACGTGTAACTGTACGGCTCTATCACAACCTTCGTCTAGCACACCTTTGTGACAGCCGGAATTATTTTACACTCGTTCTCTCACTCGAGTGAAGGTCTGACAACCAGTTTCTCAAATAATACAGCGCCACCATTCCGGAAGGGTTGAACAATTGAGGTTTTAGGGTAAATGTAAGCACACACACTCTTGAAAAAAGTAGAGAAACGAAAACAAGAAAATGAGACGACACAGACGGAGAAACAAATTATTGGAAAGAGAGATCGAGACAGACAGTTTGCCGAGCAGCAGAGATGAAGTGACAGACAGTGAGATAGACAGGATAGAGAGAGACAACCAGGTAGAGAGTGTGATAGAAAGAAAAACTGGAAAAGGGCAGAAAAGAAAGACCGGCAGATGGAAAAAGAGAAAGAAAGAGAGAGAGATTAACAGTTTTAATTCATATTCCTGTGCCTTTTCAAGTGAGCCAATCAGAGCTCATTCACAAATGATGATGAGGCTGAGAGGAAGAAGAAGAGCAAGCCAATTACTCCGATAACCATGGGCTTACTGTTTATGGATATAAATCTATTTCACATTGTTCTCTGTAGACGACCTGCACAGTTATACAGTGAGAAGTCAGCAAGAACTTTGTAAAAGAAAATAACAGCATATGAAGGAAAATAGAAGTGCAGAGAAGCTTCTGCTGACAGCCGTGTTGACGGAGACATCTCTGCTGACAGCGGGGTGAGTAATGGGTGTGAAAGGTCAGAGGTCAGGCAGTTGAGTGGGTTATCAGGCAGGGTATCACCGGTGGCTGGAGATGAGGATGAAAGGTCAGTGTTATCAGCACTGCTTCTCCACATGCTGATATACATCCCAGACAAGTGTGTTGTGACAACAAGGGCGATGTGTCATCTGGACCACGGCATCTCCTACGAGCATCGATAAATGTGTGTGTGTGTGTGTGTGTGTGTGTGTGTGTGTGTGTGTGTGTGTGAGAGGGAGAGAGAGGGAGAGAGAGGGAGAGAGAGAGAGAGAGAGAGAGAGAGAGAGAGAGAGAGAGAGAGAGAGAGAGAGAGAGAGGTGAGAGAGACAAGAGGAGAGAGCGAGAGAGTGAAGCACAAGAGAAAGAGAGAGAGGAGGAGACAGACAAGAGAAAGAGTTGACTTGATAGTAGAGAGAGAGAGAGAGAGAGATAGAGAGAGAGAGAGAGAGAGAGAGAGAGAGATACATAGGAAAGAGAGACTGACAAAGAGGAGAGTGAAATAGTCCGTGTGCTATAGAGAGAGAGTGAAAAGCAATGGAGAGAGATAGACTGACAAAAAGAGAGAAAGAGAGAGAGAGAGCTGGGGCGAGCTACATTTGAGTGGATTCCATTTCTGTGCAGTGTGAAGCTTTCAGCTGGTGAGAAGTGAGCTGGTGTTAAAGGTGCTGCTGCAGGATTTGAGTCGCAGCCTTTGAAGTGTCCTTTACTGGAGAGGCTGTTTTTCACTCAATGAAGAGCAGCTTATCTACTCCAAGCTTACAGATTTGACGCAAGTCTTTCTTTCTGTCTTTTTATTTTCTTAAATGACTGTGTTAGTTTTCCATCATCCCTGAAAGCTCTGGCTGAATAGTAGCATTACTTGGACGCTACTTAGTAAAGACACTTTCTGCACATTAGTTGATGGATATTTTTTTTTCCTGATGTCCACTAGTGGTTTTTGCAGTATGGAATTATATAAAGACATTCTTAACTCTATCTGGAATTGAATAAAGATATTTTTAGATGGATTTTCATCTTAGATACTCATACATACAGATATTTGTTCTTCTGAAACACTAATGGTCTTTCTTGCCAACCTCTCGACGTGATTGGTTGTCGAAATGTCATATTTAGGGCTAATAATAACAATAGTAATGACACCTTCTGATTGGCTGGACTGATAACCAATCACTAACAGCTTCCGGAAGCTTGATTGGACACCTGTAGAATGACTTTAAGAATTATCAAATAAAACATGACAATTTATGACTTTTAATATGCTCAATTGCCGTACCTGACGTTTTTCCACACATGCCGAATTCTGATTTCATCTCGTCTCTTCTACGTTTTTTTTACTTGTGGAAAAAGTGTGAAGCGCTCAGTCTTATCCTTAGATCAACTGCAGCTTTCTCAGTGAGTTTTCTGACAAGGTCAAGGCGCACCTTCAGTTTCCCGAGTAAACATTCTCTAACCTTGGAATGGTTTTCAGCATCAATCCACGGAGCCGCTCTTCTCTGCTGCTCAGCATGGCTGCCGATTCCATCCGCTGCGTACAGTAGGAGAGTGAATGAGCCACTTATGAGTGTGTCTATTGTGTAGAAGTAAAGACATTGCTCACCCACAAAGACACGTGTCCTTTATTCACAGCTCTGCAAAATCTCCTGCACGTTGAAGAAACCATATGGTGGACCCATTTCATTTTCTTTTTCTCGTTTTGCAGTGTTTGAAAATTCGAAAGGGGCCCTAGGATAGAAGGCTATTCTTAATCGAGAGGAGTGTGTCTTGATCTCAATGAAGAGTGTGATCATGTGTGTTTGGGGGGTTTTCTATTTACAGTCACAAAACTGAGACCCTTTAATCCTTCTTTAGCACACACAGTTATACACCGTGAAGAGGGAATTGGGGCAGATTGAGTTGCATGTTGAAAATAGATGTACTAACTTTCACAAAACCCTGATAGAAGCTCCGGCTTGATGGGAAAAGCAAGATCTGCTGAGTTCCAGTGAAGCAAAAAGTCAAAGGTATGACACGGTGACGACGTGGATGGGTTTTTGCGTACAACATTTTAGCTTTAGCCTTCTTTGTATGGCATGTATTTTCTAATTACATATGTTAGGCAAAGTGCAAAATCAGTCTTTCTTTATTATTGTAGAAACTAAAGCAAGGGAACACAGGGAACATGGGAAATGCTTCTGTTTTTATGCTTTGTCTTGGTGTTCTATAGAATGCCTGAAAGGTGATCAGACAGGGTATGTAATGACATGGTTCCTGGAAAAAGTTGTCATTTCTAATTTGCAATCTCAACGCTAATTTTGTGGGCTTTTGTGCAATTCATGACAAGTTCAACTAATGAATCTTGAACCCTGAATTTGAGCAAAACATATCCGTACATTGCCGAAATGCTAGCGTAATTCCGAGTAATAGTCTAAAAATTCCAATTATGTATCTCGAAGTTTGCTATTCTTAAATGTATTAAACATTTTGTTTAGAATTTTTTTTTTTTTCTTAAGGTTGAGGTTTAACTCGAGCTGTTATTTTAATAATAACATTTTAGAAACCAATTGTGAGCCATCATTCTAGGGATTTCAAACTATTTTTTCTAGCAGATCAGTCACTAGTAAGACATGTTAAACATTTCCTACAAACAATAAGTTCTTGTTTTTATCTCTTTCTCATTTTGTGTCCCAAATAAGTGGAATTTCTTCCCAAACAAGCAAATAATTTTAGGCATTTGGAGTATTGGCACATTGGATTTTGTCCCAATTTATGGCTTTCAGGATTAACCTGAACCGTCCCAATTATCCAGAATTTTCTACACGTATTCTGTACAAACGTGTGTGTGTGTGTGTGTTGATATGATCCAGCCTATGTTCCATTAGTTCCAGAAGTGACATACGTCGGCTGTTAAAGCGTGTAGTAGCGGCGGCTTTAGCGTAGGCTCTCGCGGTATTTGGGAACATTATCCTCGTCATAAAGCAACAGCTCCTGAATGAAGTATCACATGCGACAGTGGCACGGCACTTTTCTCTTTGCGCGCTCATCATTAACACCTCTCTCCATCAGAATCAACTGCACTTTTACGGCTTCTGCAGCCTTGAGGCGCTTTCAAGGACAATCATAGTTTTTGACATCATAGATCAAGTCAAGGGGAAGCGCGGGGCCTTTTGTTCTCACTGTTTTGCATGTTATTTCCACATTTTTTTCCCCCCATTCAATATTGAATTTTGTCTTTAGGAATTCCAATTTGATGGAGTTTTTATTCTCTGAACAGTTTCTTTATTGGGTTTAGAGAAAGAGGAGTGTTGTGCAGTGGCCTTTCAGATGTCTGCGTTCTGATGCTTGTCATTACCATGTGTGGCCATGCATGCGGCTGTTATAGACGCCTGCGCTGGCATCTGCGGGCATCCATTTTTGATAATGAACCATCTACTGTCTGCAATAATAATCATTTGTGGGTTTTTGTATCAGGTTGAATTTCATTTGAATATTGTCGCCAAATAAATTAATGAGACATTTCAATCATTAATGAATGTCTCTCTCCCTCTCGCTCTATCCCTCTCTCTCGTTCTCTCTCTATCCATATCTCTCTCTATCTCTCCCTCCCTCTTTCTCTCTCTCTCCCTCCCTCTTTCTCTTTCTCTCTCTCTCGCTCTCTCTCTATCCCCCCCCCTCTCTCTTTTTTTCTCTCTATCTATCTTTCTCTCTCTCTCTCTCTCTCTCTCTCTATCTCTCTCTCTCTCCTCAATGTCTTTTCTTTATCTTTCTTTTTTTAGTCCCTCTTTTCCTCTCTGTCTCTCACTGTCCCTCAGTTTTTTTTTTCACATTTATCTCTGGATTTTCCTCTTTTCATCACATGCTCTTTCTTTCTCCTTTTCTTTCTTTTACTCTTTTAGTTGATCACTCTTTTCTTCTCTTTCCTTCTCTGTCAATCTTGCTTTCTCCCTTTTCCCCTACCACTCCTTCTCTCGTGCTCGTTCTCTCTCCAATTTCCTTTTCATTTTGTCTTGTTTCCTCTCTTTTCATTTTTCTCACTCCCACATTCTCTCTTCATTCATTTTTTTATCTATTATTATTCCATCTCTCATTATATTTTCTTTTCTATTTTATTTTCTCTTTGTCATGCTCTCTCTCTCTTTCTCTCTCTCTCTCTCTCTCTCGACCTATCTCTCCCTTTCTTGTGTGTGTGTGTTTAGTGCTAACTGTTTGTCAGTTTTTGGTAAACATAACGCTGGTAATGTTCCGCGCTTTCCGCCGTGTTCTTTGCCTGCGAGTCTGCGAGTCTCACACACTCACGTCAACACACAAGGGGAGTGTGAAGAGCAAAGTGAGGATGCTCCTTTCGGGATAATGGGGTCTTTATCCGGACCCTGTCGTTGTGTCTCCAGCACTGCTGTGGGATGATGGAGACTCGCAGACGCCTCATGAGCGGATTTCTCCTCTGGCTAAGAACTCTCAGACTCCATGAAAACGGCTAATGATGACCTTACATGAATTACTTGAACTTGGGAGTTTCTAATGGGAGTTCGTTGCGGTTTTAAATGTGCATGTGAAAGTCGACGCACAGCGACCAGCCCGGTCACAAGACTTCCCTTCAGCACACAGAAGGCCGTTTAGATGTATTTAGATGTACTTTTTTTATAGCTGTCTGAGCTCTGGGCAGTTTTCGTCTACTCACAATTAGAAACAGGGATCGTAATCTACCATGAAAAACTCTTTGAAATGCAACCTGCAGTAGGGAAAACACTGATTTATTATTTTAAATCAAGACATGAAGTCATTTACGATGTCACATCGATCCCAGATTAACTCATGGACGTTTGCTTGTTGGAGAAGAAGCCCCCAACAATAATCACATCTTGTTAGAATGCAATGCTTTCAAAACTGTGAGGCGTTTTTTTACCTCGAGAAAGAGGTTTTATCAAAAATATCTATAAAAATACATATTAAATACAAACTAATTAACATTTTTTTATGTATAAATACGTTTTCATGGAAATATAATTTAATCTCATGACATGACACAATTTTGTATACGTATTTTCAAAATGTGGTGAGATGTATTTTTGTATATTTTCAGAATGAGATTTTGTATCTGTCATGAAATGGCCTCTGAAGCTGAAATGGAAAAGAATAAATAAAAATCATAAAAGAAAAATACCTATTATCCCACTTCTGACACCATATGTTGCGGAGCGCCCGTACGGTGGTAGGCAAAGTGACTGGAAAAACATGTGGAAATCCTCAAAACCTTTTAACAACTTTTATCATCACTCGTTAATACTATTACGTTTTTACGTTAATTACGTTAATACCATTTACGACAGTTAAGACAATAATTCAATATCCAAAAAAAACAAAAAAGCTATAAAACATTTACATGGTTATTTACATGATTATGAAAACCAACTTGCTTTCATCAAATTCCACAAACAATGCTCGCCACTACCTCGCCCCCCTGTGGAGTGCCCCGCCCACAGACACACCCACTTCCGGTTAACAGGTGTTCTTCATATTACATTTAAAAAATAAAAACAACAGTCATGACCATTACAAATACATTGATCCTGTATCCATAAGAAACCGAGTCATAACCATTGGTGCAAGTGCAGAAGTCTAGTTTAATGTGTATTATGTACTATTGTGTGTGTGTGTGTGTGTGTGTGTGTGTGTGTGTGTATTTGAGGGATCGTACCCCATCTCCCTGACAGTAATGACCAGACATGTTTTTTTTCCAACTTCTACCTCTGTTGATTTTCATTTATTTTTATTTTTCATTTATTTGTTTTATCAGTGTGAAGAGATCTGTAGATGGACTGGCTTGTTTTAGACAGAGAGACGGCATCAAACTTGTCTCTGTCATGTTAAATATTTAATCTCCATCATTCTAGTATGCGCATCGCCAGTGGAAAGGTAAAGCTGAGGCTGGGAAGACTCAGCATCCGTTTCTGGTACTCGCGTGGACTTTTGGAAGGAGACGTCTGGCATCGTGTCTGAATGACGTGTGGCATCTTTGTTTACTTTTCAGCTGAACTCGCCCATGAACTCTGTCAGCAGCTCGGAGGATATCAAGCCACCCCTGGGCATCAACGGCGTGATGAAAGTGCCAGCTCAGCCTTCAGGCTCCCCCCTGTCCCTCACCAAACACATCTGTGCCATCTGCGGCGACCGCTCTTCAGGTGCCAGTCCACACCATCCGCACCACAGCGCCGCCTCGGGACTGACTACGAGCACAAACTGAAATGACTGTGAACGTAAAGTGAAAAGGGAAAAAAATGACTTAGAGTTTGGTGTACGTCTGATCAGTTAGTTTTTGCTTGATTAATTGTTAATAGACACATATTAAACAAGGACAGATTGTCAAGAAAGCTCCCGATTCTGAAGAACATCTAAGCTGTCATTAGATTGTTCCCTGGTATTGCTCATTATTTAAGAGAAATGTTTCCTGGCTTTTTGCTGGTAGTCACGTCTCGTTCATTTTGAAGACATTTTTAATTGACTCACAATTTGAATTTGAAATTTCACTCAAGAATAGCACTGCTATGTAACAGATCTCAGATGATTAGTGAGATTTGTGTTCGTTAAATGAAATTTAGTTTGTAACCAGAAGCATTTATATATTATTTCTGTTTGCCGAATTATCTGAACCAAGATACCAAAATAAAGAGTAGACAGGTGAATGCCCAACCTGCGGCCCGCGGGTCAGACTCGGACCTTAAAGATGTTACATGTGGCCATTATTTCTATATTCACTTACTTTTTGATTGAAGTGGTTGTGACCGTACGCTAATATTAGAACTTTCAGAAACTATTAGAAATTAGGAACTTTCAATCATAGATGACCTTCAGGCATCTCTAAAGGACAAATGTAGGGAAAACTCTGAAATTTAGGGAAAAGTTTTACGCTGAGCTATCACCCGTGAACTTTCACAAATATAAACTGTAATAACGTGCACTTTTAAAATCATCATCAAGAGGCGAGTCCCCCAATTATTGATTTTTTAAATGTTTTTTCTCAAGTCTCGACTCATTTTAAATATCCATATTTATTTTCCCCCCATTTATACCCATTTGGTATAATGGCACTAAAGCAGCACTGTATAACACAACAATATGAACATGTATAGAACCTGTGTACAAAAATAGCTCAGTTAATGAATGTGTTCCAGGTAAACACTACGGTGTGTACAGCTGTGAAGGATGCAAGGGTTTCTTCAAGCGGACGGTGCGTAAGGACCTGACCTACACCTGTCGAGACAACAAGGACTGTATCATCGACAAGCGCCAGCGCAACCGCTGCCAGTACTGCCGCTATCAGAAGTGCTTGGCCATGGGCATGAAGAGAGAAGGTACAGCACATGAAGTTGAGGACAGAGGATTTTCTTCTCTCTTCCTCTGATATGTAATGTTAGCAGGGTTGTCAGCTTTTAAGCCGAGTGCGTAATGTGTTGACGTGGCGTTTTCACCTCGCTGACCCCCGAGCTGTCGGACATGATGGATGTTTTTCTGCACTTGATGTCCCTTTCTTATTAAATATAATTTCAGCGCCGTGTGACTCGGAAAGAAACATCCATATTACTGAAAACGGTGGATCCATTAGTTAGTCGCAGGCCACAGGTCAGCACTTAATTACTGTTTGCTAGGAAGAGACGCGAGCCAACCAGTTCACGAAGGTTTCACTTCTGTTTTTCTGTGTTTTTATATTTGAAAAATATACACATATACTGCATTTATTACTTGGAAAAGCAGTGTGCACCAATATATATATATATATATATATATATATATATATATATATATATATATATATATATATATATATATATATATATATAAATACACACACACACATATATATATCTTTTATATATATCTTTTTGCTGTTCTATATATAAATATATATAATATATATAAAACTTATTCATTTTGTATAACGTGTATCTTCATTTTGCAAATACAATTTTAAATCACTTCAGGAGGGATTAGCGGTATTAGCTGTTTAGTGCGGAATCACATTCGGCATACTGTACATATTGCCGCTTATTCTCTCCGTAATATTTAGCAATGTAGAAAACGATTATGTTGTGAATGAGAATTCGATTTCAATTTCATTTAAATTCCATTTAACTTATTGGCTGTCTCAAAGCAACTGTTTGTAATAAACAGAACTAATAATATAATGTAATGTAATGTAATGTAATGTAATGTAATGTAATATAATATAATATAATATAATACAATATAATAAACATGTAACATAACAACATAACATAACATAATATAATATAATCCATAGTGCATTATTATGTACAGTATAATATAATATAATTCATCACTGTCAATAATAATTGACTGGCAATGAGCAGCGGAAAGGCGCCAGTGGCTAGGAAAAGAAAACCCTCTGGTGGAGCAAAGAGAACATTGAGAGAGATTGAAATGGATGGCTGGGTTATGTTGTTCAGATTTTTCTTTTGGCTTTGTAAATGAAACCAGAATGTCTTCTAAATCATCACCTGGGGCAGAGAGAGATGAAAGCGAGGGATAGGTGAGGAGAGGGTTAGCGCGCTAAAGAAAGAGAGGCATTAGCACTTTTTGCACACTTGTCCCCAAGAAAAGAATCAAGGAGAAGAAAGTACTTAAGTATGCTAATAGAAGATTTTAGCACACAGCTGGTGGAATATTGATCTGAGAGACTGTGTTTTGCCCCGCAGTGAGGGAGTCTGAATAATTATGAATTTATGAGGTTTCAGGAATGTTCCGTGTGTTAAGCTTCTGTGGGGAGGAGCTTTTCAGTTACCCACTTCCTGTCCAAGCAAACACTCAAGAGAGCTAAATACATAGATAGATGGATGAATGGATGGATGGATGGATGGATGGATGGATGGTTGGAAGGATGGATGGTTGGATGGATGGATGGATGGATGAATGGATGAACAAACAGATAGATAGATAGATAGATGGATGGATGGATGGATGGATGGATGGATGGATGGATGGATGGATGGATGGATGGATGGATGGATGGATGGATGGATGAACTTGGAGATAAACTTAAAGACCTAGAGATAGACAGACATAAAGCAAGACAGATAATTGAATGGATGGATAGATGGATGGACAGACGGGTTGATGAATGAATGGATAGACAGGCAGTTACCAATATAAACATATATATATATATATATATATATATATATATATAGATAGATGACAGACAGACGCAAAATAGTTGTAAAAAGTGATGAAAAATCAGCTGTCTTCCTATTATGATCAGACACATAGCTGACAAAGAGAAGACCCCCACTATAGACCGCCGAGCCATCCAGAGTGACGTCGACTCTATAACCTCACAGCGACCTGCCGTTTGATTGTCTAATAGAATTGAGCGCGTCATCTTTGAGGATATGATCATTGCGTGCACGGGCTGGTTCTGGACCCTGTACCCTGAGGGTCCGCATCCCTGTACCCCGCACCCCCCCCCCAAAAAAAGCCCCGCGCATCTGCAGAAAAACAGGATTAGGTGAATTTATGCTCCTTCTTCTCCAGGGGAAATAAAGCTAACGTGATTTAATCCCCCCTCACCTCCCTCTGACTCCCGGAGAAGTGTTTTACCCTTGAGCTGACCTCCACACCTCCACCAGTGAGGAAAGGCACCGGGCTTGTGGTAGCGCTCGAGTCTCGATGTGTACTTTTTGGATGAAACGTGTTCAACTTTCTTCACCGCAGACGTTTGTGGTCCATTCTGTTGGGTTGAAAATCAAGGCGGGCTGGAATGAACCACTTCCTGTTTCTTGAATATTGTGTTGTTGGGGCCTGTTTGGGTGTTTGCTAACAATATGATGACTGGAAGCAGGAAGTGGTTCATTCTGGCTAAACATGGTTGTTTTTTCACACAGACTTGGAATGAAATGATAGATAAGATAAATAAATGGGTAAAAAGATAAATTAGGTTAGAGTAATGATTAGACAGAAGAACAGACTAGTGGCTAGATGGATGAATAGATTAACAGGCAGAGAGACAGATTTACCAAAGGATGAAGGGATGGATAGAGATGGACACTCAGGCAAGTGAGTGGAAAGACAGATCAACAGACAGGAAAAACTGGATGGATGGATGGATGGATGGATGGATGGATGGATGGATTGATTGATAGATGGATGGATTGACAGAAAACTGGATGGATAGACAAATAGAACAATAGACACATAAACTGATGAATGGACAGATATGCGGACAGATAGAAAGATGGATAAATAGACAGACAAACAACTAGAAGAATAGACAGATAGATAAACATACAGATAAACTTATAGATGGACCAATAGATGAATGGAGAGACTGGATGGACAGACAGGTAATTAGACAGATACATGGATGGATGGATTAACAGGCAGACAGACATATCAATACATGAACAGACAAATAGACGGGAAAATAGATGGATAGATAAATAGACAGACAGGCGTTTGGATGGACTTTTTTTTTAATAGATTTTAATAGATATATATTTATTTTATTTTTATTTATTTTTATTTTAGATGAATAAAGAACAGATTGATTTGATTAGTGTGTGGACTCACAGTTGTAGTGACCGTGACTAGTATTGTTACATACAGCCGTCCAGGAGGAGCGCCAGCGAGCCAAGGAGCGCAGTGAGAGCGAGGTGGAGTCCACCAGCAGCGCCAACGAGGACATGCCCGTGGAGAAGATCCTGGACGCAGAACTCGCCGTGGAGCCCAAGACGGAGACCTACATCGAAACCAACCTGGCTCTACCTGCAAACTCCGTAAGTGACATCACCTGCACTCCAGCCTCGCAACGACCGCCTTCAGATTTTCGTTTTGTTTGTTTGGGTACTTTTCTGAAAATTTCTGATTTTTTGCGAGCCAAGCTTCTGAAAGAATGCAAAAAAATAAAATTATTAAAATAAAAACATAAAAAATAAGAAATGTTCTTAAAAAATTATTTCAACTTCATTTTGCCAATTAAATTTTAAATCATTTCATAACGGGTTAGCTGTACTTAGGAACTTCACGAGTCATCCCTGTTTATTGCGGAATTACGTTATTCCGCCTCCATTTCTTTGTTTTGTTTGTTAAGATACTCATATTCGGAACTCTTGCAAGCCAAGCCTATGAAATAATGTAATGTAATGTATATAATATAGCACTGTAATATTTAGCAAGAAACGCCATCACCTATACTGCAGCCAATCAAAACGTTGCCAGGCAAGGACCGCCTCCAGATCCACGTTTTGTTTGTTTTGGAAGTTGTCTGCCATACCTGTGCTGAAGTTCAACACGCTCTTGACGCCTCCATGACAAATGAGTCCAACTAAAGTGATTATTGGATTGGCTTCTCAGCATTGTTTGAATAATGAAATGCTCTGACGTTTCCCAGAGGCCTTCGGGATGCTGTCAGACTCCGAGGAGAGTTTTCACTGGCAGGAAGGGTAGCACAGCACAGAAGAAGAGGGTTTTTTTTTACTCTAGCGTGTCTATCGGGACTTCTCTGAACCGCTGCGAAAATGTTCTGGAAGCTATGTGAGTAAATGGAGGTTATTTTGGGTTGCTGGAGAAGCGCCGTTTGGGGAAAGGTAGCACGATGAGTGAGAACACACGGCCGTCTTGAGGGAGAAGCTGCCAGGCCTTACATTAGAAAGCACTCCACCAACTCTCGCTCAGGTTTGTGAGGCTGCACTCTCTCCGCTTGCTCCACACTGAGACGAATGCTGTAGATTTATATCGGCATGATGGAGATTTTGTCCAAATACCGTATGTTACATGTGAATAATAATGTCAATTCACTTGTTGTGTCTTTGATTGTCAACTTCAGAATGAGAAACCGCAAGATACTAATTAGTGAACGAGAGAGAGAGAGAGAGAGAGAGAGAGAGAGAGAGAGAGAGAGAGAGAGAGAGAAATTGGGAGAGAAAAAGAGAGAAAGAAATAGGAAGAGAGAGACATGATTGTTCTGATCTATTCTCCTACTCTATTCTATCGCTCTCCCCCTTTGTTTTGTATCGTTTCATTTCTGGAGCGTATGAGAAAAGGTTTTTATTTTTTATTTATTTTTTATTGATTAATTTACTTTTTGCTTTTTTAAACTCTGAAAGCTGACATCGTAAGTATTTTATATGCTGAGATGATGCTCCAGGATCAGAGAAACGTTCAATCTTTTATGATCACAGCTTTGCTTTATAAGAAATACAGACTGGTCCAGTTTTTTTTGTTCATAAATCATGTAGTATGACTGTATAACAATACAGTGTATATCAAATTCAAATTTTAATTGTCATACACACATTATACATGGTACAACATGCTCTGAAATGTATTTTTTCAATCGCACAGCATTTAAACATGGATTGGAGGGGTGCATGCAAGAAAGAGATCCAAAAAAAGATAAGAGATAAAATTACAAAAAATAGATAAAGAAATAAAGATAAAAAATGAATAAAATACTAAGAAAGACTATGACGATGAAGAAAAAAAGAGTAAAATACAAATAAGTGACTCAAGTGATCCAGGTAAAGTGAAGATGTTTAAAGCGTAAAGTGTCCAATAACCAGCTGAAAAAAATTGATCGTAAATAGTATGATTGTGATAAAATGATTGTGAAAATGAAAATACATTAAATTGTATTTTCATTCAATCCAGTGCAAAACACCCATGTGATAAAAGGATTGTGAAAAAGAAACTAAATATGACTTTATTTATTCAATCCAGTACAAAACACCCACATTGATAAACTGATCCTAAATAGGAAGATTGTGATCAAATGATCGTGAAATGAAACCAAATATGATCGTATTTACATTCAATCCAGTACAAAACACCCACATTGATAAAATGATAAACTGATCCTAAATATGATGATTGTGATAAATTGATCGTGAAATGAAACCAAATATGATCGTATTTACATTCAACCCAGTACAAAACACCCACTTTTGACTCATTCTTCAAATTCCTGTGATTGTGGACCAGTGCCAGGCCTCAGTCGCCAGCGCTCGGCTGCAGAAGAACATTAAAGAGCATCAGGAGACACTGGGACGGCTTTACTGGAATCTCTTCCCTTATAGTGGTTTCTTGGCCGAGTGTCAGGGGTGTCGACTCCCCCCCCTCTCCCCCTCGCTCTCCCACCGTCCTGCTCTTTTGGAAGCCACTGCCCCGTACGCTAATTAATCAAAGGGCTCGGCCCGGGAGTGCAGCTCATGAATGGGCCGCCACCGCTGCTTAATGGCTGGGGTTTGGCCAAGCTGAATGAAGTGCGTTTATCTCATGGTGACCTAGAACAGGAGTTAAACAGGCGTTAGTAACATGCCCGCAGTTACACAGGCCAGCCTCTCCTCTATAGGAGGAAAACAGTCACGCTTTTGATTCCTCTCCACTTTTCCGTTCCATCTACTCCTTTTGTGCAGATGTTTTATTCTGCTGCTTTTTTGTGTGGTGTGACGTTCGGACTATCTCTTAAACTGTCTGTCTGACCATGTCTATGTACTGTTTCGTGTCTTAGACAGATGGAGAGATAAATAGATTTGATAGAGAATCTCTATCAAATCTATTTATCTCTCCGTCTGTCTGTCTGTACGCTGTGTCTTTGTATGTCTGTTTCTATCGCTCTCTCTGACTCAACAATAACCTGTATTTATATTGCATCTTTGGGTGTCTCTTTCTATCTGTCTACCTGTCTCGATAAATACATCTGTCTGTCGGTCAATCAGTATGTCTATTCATCGATCTTTATGTCTCCGTCTGTCTCTAACAAATAACACTCTGTCCTCCCGTCTGTCTGTTTACTATCTTTTACTATTATGTCTTTTTTTCTGTCTCTATTAATCTGCTTATCAGGATTTCTGTAAATCAATCCATCTGTCTACCTGCTCCTCTGTATTATCTATCTATCTATCTATCTATCTATCTATCTATCTATCTATCTATCTATCTATCTATCTATCTATCTATCTATCTATCCATCTATCCATCTATCCATCTATCCATCTATCCATCTATTTATCTATTTATCTATCTATCTCTCTATCTTTCTATCTCTCCATCTCTCTATCTATCTCTCTCTCACTCCTTCTCTCCATCCATCCATCCATCCATCCATCCTTCTGTCTGTCTCTTTATCCATGCACTTTAAACACGCCCTGTCTTATCAAGTATCTGTCCTAACCATAACTAACTATTTTAACAATTCATTAAATATTGAATTCACTCTGCTTGTCGGCTCTACTCTCACTGCTCTGATTTATGTTGTCGTGAATAATTACGTTTTCGGTGTCATACGTAACAACAGACTCTTTGTGCCCCTCGTTGTTTTGTTTTCACGATCCAGTGACGTTTCACGCGTCGGCCTTTTTCTCCTGCGTTGTCACGCAATAATCATATAGTTTAACCAGGCGATGAAAAATGTAGACGTCTCTCGTCTCTCCTTCTCGCCTGATGAAAATTTTATAGTGTGATATGCAAGCGTGGCATTTCTGCGAAAGCCCGGCCCGGGATCCAGTGTGAATAATGCAGGCCGAACGCTTTCCCTTCAGCGGGAACAAAGACGGCTGCTGTTGTGTGATGATCATGAAGAGGAGGTTATCAAAGCGACGCATTGATGGTGAAAGTCATCATCACCTCCGCCTGAGGTGATCGCTCACCACCGCGTGCCGCCCGTTCTCACACGCGAGTCATATGCCCGTCTGTCTGCACATCATTTATGCTGATTAATACGTCTGCTGTTAACCAGTGCCAGCGCGCGTGTGTGTGTGTGTGTGTGTGCGCAGTATTAATGGGTTTGTGCTGGTGCAGTATTAATGTGTGTGTGATACAGTATGTGTGTGTTTGTTTATGTATTAAATAGTGTGTGCATGTATGTGTGTGTGTGTGTGCAGTATTAATGGGTTTGTGCTGGTGCAGTATTAATGTGTGTGTGATACAGTATGTGTGTGTTTGTATATGTATTAAATAGTTTGTGTGTGTGTGAGGGAGAGAGAGTGTGTGTGCAGTATTAATGGGTGTGTGTTGGTGCAGTATTAATGTGTGTGTGTGATACAGTATGTGTGTGTGTGTTTGTTTATGTATTAAATAGTGTGTGTGTGTGTGT
>CM051496.1:21270786-21290035 GCA_028031935.1 Paedocypris micromegethes
CGTGTGTGTGTGTGTGTGTGTGTGTGTGTGTGCAGTATTAATGGGTGTGTGTTGGTGCAGTATTAATGTGTGTGAGATACAGTATGTGTCTGTTTGTTATTGATATTGTTGATATTGTATGTTTTACACACTGTCTGTATGTGTGTGTGTGTGTGTGTGTTTGTGCGTATTTGTATGTTTGCTTGTTTGTGTTGTGTTAATAATAACATAAAATGATAGTATTAATTATTAATACATTAATGTAAAAATGTACCAAAACCTTTATTGAAAAATGTACTTGTTGATTTTTTACAAGTTAAAACAAACAAACATTTGCAACACTTTTAATAAATTTTTCTATAGTACATCGCAACGCTTCCGCTAACTAACGCAACATTTTTGCTATAAATTTCCATTTACCGTATTTATTTTCTGAACTGCTTTTCCATTGCTGGGTCAGGAAGAGCCAATCACAGCGACTCTGGGCGGGTCACACCTTGGATTAGTGGCCAACCAATCACAGAGCAGGACACTAAGACACACACTCTCACTCACAACAATGGGCGATTTTCCAGACTTTTTTCCAGACTCTTGCTTGTTTTTGGACCGTTTTGGACCCGGAGGAAACCCAGTGAAAATATGATTTGTCTTAAGTTTTGGCTGCAATTTAAAAACAACTGAAAGTATTGTCATTTTTTTAGATCACATTAGAGCCGCATAAGTGAGTCTGTATCATGCATGAGTGTGTGTGTGTGTGTGTGTTGAGCAGGAACTGTGGGAGTTTCTTCGCTGAAAACATGGCATCGCTCTCCTCTGGATTGTTGTTGGGTGAATTAATGATCTGTTTGTTTGTGTGTTTGTTACGGCGGCACAGAGGAGGTTTGTCTGTCTCCCTGATCAGGTGCAGAAATATTCATGAGCGTGAGAGGTGGCGAACACTTCTGCCTTTGATCCGCTGCTGTTGTCAGTGTGAGTGTGGAGCTCAAGCACTGGATTCTCCTGGGATGTCCTGCGATAAAACACGCTGCAGCAAACGTTCTGTTGTCATGTTGACTGCTTCAGCCAACCTCCTTAATCTGTCTATATCCACAGCTATATATCTACCTGTCTGTCTCTATCTATCTATCTATCTATCTATCTATCTATCTATCTATCTATCTATCTATCTATCTATCTATCTATCTATCTATCTATCTACCTATCTACCTATCTTCCTTCCTTCCTTCCTTCCTTCCTTCCTGTCTATCTCTCTGTCTATCTATCTATCTATCTATCTATCTATCTATCTATCTATCTATCTATCTATCTATCTATCTATCTATCTATCTATCTATCTATCTATCTATCTATCTTCCTTCCTGTCTATCTATCTGTCTATCTATCTGTCTGTCTATCTGTCTGTCTGTCTCACTCTCTGTTTTTCTCTCTGTCTGTCTGTTTACCCATCCATCAATCCATCCATCCAACCATGCATGTATGTCTCACTGTCTGTCTCTTTCTCTCTGTCTGTCTATCTGCCTGTATGTATATCTATCCAGCCACTGACTACCCTGTATGTCTGTCTCTATCTGCCTGTTTTTTGTTTTTCAGTATGTCTGTTTTTGTCTGTGTCTGTCTATCCATTTCCGTCTGTCAGTGTGTCTGTATCTTTCATTCTGACTGAGAGTCTGTGTATCTCTTTGTCTGTCTGTCTGTCTAGCTATGCATTTTTATTTTTCTATAATGTTGTAACTGTTAAGAGAGACCACGCTCTTTTGCGTGTGTGTGTGTGTGTGTGTGTGTGTGTGGTGGTTCTCTCAGACTGGCAGATGAAGTGATGGCCGCCGCTGATATATTGACTCTTTCAGAAGCTTTTGACGTGTAATTGAGGCGTCACACTTATAAATGTACTCCTTCCACTGCATCAAGTCCGGCAGGCGGCCAAACCTCAGGTCAGGACTTTCCAGGAAATCACACACCACCGCAAATCATTCTGATAGCATCTTTGCGTGAGAAAACACACATTCACAGTCTGTCTGTCTGTCTCTTTGTTTATCTATCTGTCTGTTTGTCTCTCTTCCTTTATATCTGTCAATCTCACTTTGTTTATGTATCGCTCTGTCTGTCCGTCCGTCCGTACATCTACCCATCTTTTATCTGTCTGTCTGTCCATCCGTCTGTCCTTATATAAATTATTATAATTACAATAACGATTAATAGTTAAAAGGTCACTCAACTTTACGAGCTACGAAAAAGGGTCTCAATTCTAACGCCCTCGCGATCTTAATCCAGCATATGTACGATTCTACCAAACTCAATGATCTCCGACGAGCTTGTGTGTGTGTGCGCGCATCAGGGAGAAAATCTGCCGAACGCAATCATTTAAATATTATAAAGTAAAGATGATCATCACTTCTGTTGTATTTTGGGGCGCCGCCCTAATTTAATGGAAGGAGTAACACTGCACTGTCCCAGTGGGCTTGATGACGGTCACGTGCGCCAGTCGAGCTTAAAAAAATAAGAATGAGTGATTAAACACAACAAGTAAGTCTGCTCTCAACTCCGACATTTTACTTTAAAATCTGTATCTGAAAAAAGATTTTCTTCTGAAGTGTGTGTTTTTACTGTGGTTTCTAACCAGAAAACGACACTCAGCAAACCACATACTGCAAACATCTACAGTTGAGGACAAAATGATTAGCCCCGCCTACAAAACAATCATTGTTTGATTATTTCACAAGTGCTTTTAAACAGAGCTAATAATTTTGTCCTTAACTGTACACAATACTGTATCTTGGTTTTTGTATTTTTTAACGTTTTTTTCTTTACAACATTACTTTTACATTACATTATATCATGTTTAATTGCATTTATATAAATTTTAAGTACATTTAAATATTAAATTGCTGTTTGACAACCGGATTGTCTGGGTAAAAAAAAAAATTCTGGGTAAAAGTTCTTTTATCCAGAATTGTGCAGCTCTAATATGTGTGTATATTTATGCATTTGTTTCCCCCTCTTCCCACTCACTTTAGTCTTTCCTCCACATTATTGGTCCTGTGGCCCAGCACAGTGTCCTGTTGATGTTTTCTAATAACTTCCCACTTGACACGTCGGTGAGAAACGACTCTGCGTTTCTATTTGTTCACATCCTTAAAGAAATCCCGCTCCTGCTGCGTTCCGCTCTCCCGCACTCATTCCCGCTCACACGCAGCCTATTGACTCGCTCTTTCATCTTCTGAAACAAAGCGGCACATCTATCCTTCCCGTGACATCAGGCTCAAATCATCCAGGCGATTTCTCATATCTCTCATTTGTCCTTTCTCTCTTTGATGGAGGCCGAGCGTTCCGCATCGAGACGTGTTAATAGACTCGCCTGCAGGAGGCATTAAGCCACTTGCCATGTGCAAACTCCCCTATACAAGCCCCTGACAGGCCGATTCTTCACCCAAAGTGCCGAGCTTTTGACAATCGTCTGGCGATTAATTGCACGAGGGGGATTTAGTGGTTCTGTCTGGGCTCTGGGAATTCTGGGAGGTTCCGTGAGGAAACACTTGAATAGCTTTTAAGAAAGAGCGAGAGTTGTTTTTAACACCAACTCCCTGCAGGTATTTCCTGCTCGGGCCGCAGTTTTACCTTCCTGTTCACTTCTTCTCCGAGCGGCGTGTGGAAAACAAAGACCGGTCTTTATGGTTCAGGACAAACACTGAATGTTCCGAGATGTCCAGGCGTGTATTTCACAGGGATTTGCGCACTGCTTTGACACGGTGGGCTGATGGTTTCTCGTGTTGTTTGGTCTCCAGCCCAATGATCCGGTGACGAACATCTGTCAGGCCGCGGACAAGCAGCTCTTCACCCTGGTGGAGTGGGCCAAGAGGATCCCGCACTTTTCTGAGCTCCCATTGGACGACCAGGTCATTCTGTTACGAGCAGGTGAGCGCTTTTATTTCTGACTTTTTTCTTTTTTTCTTTTTTTTTTTTCCATTTATTTTTTTTTCTTTTAGATAAACACTTTTCTGGAAAGTCTGAAGTGCTTAATGATTTTTAAAACGGAATTAAGGTTGTTCAGGAAACTTATAGAACCATCAAAGCAGCGACTGCTGTCATTTTGTCCATCTCCTCGCACCACATTTCCCACAGTTCCCTGTTCTCACACAGGAGGTGGTACAGAGCAGAAAGAAATACTTTAAGTGGGAAAATGCACTGGTCGAAAGAGTGCAATGATGCCAGCTTCTCTGCTTCTGCCTTTTTTATCGATTAAATGTGCTTGTACAAAAGTATTTATTAAACAAACCCTTTAATATAACCAAAGTTCTATAAGATCATTCTAAAGCTCATTTGCCTTATTAGCATTTTATGGACTTGGCAAACATTCAATGTTTCCATCTTATTCGCACATTTCCGGAACATCAGTCACTATAGTCCGTTACCAGTAGCAGATTTACTCTATTTTGTATTAATTTACATTAACAACCTTAACTATAGCAAACCATCTCCACTTTCTTGTACATCAGTCAGCTGATGTTAGGTCAAGGTTGTGGGTTCAAGCCTGAGAGAAAACATGATGGTTTTTGGATGTGAAAACAATGATCATGAGTTTTGCATATGAACATAATGAGCATAAACTTACATATTCAGGCTGCATCGGACCAAATGTCAATTTGAGTAAAATTGAGTAAATTTGGGACAAGAACATGTAAACATTCATTCTAAGGTAATCTACCAATATCCGGTCTCACAGATGAAAGATGAATGCTGTGGAAATGAATCGAGTGACTGTTGCTAGGCAGAATAGAGCTGTCTCACTGCCAAAGCTTTGTAATCCACAGTGTTTACCAGCTTCATCTGTGTTTCTTCATTCCTCTTTCAGGATGGAACGAGCTCCTCATTGCGTCATTTTCACACCGTTCCATAGCAGTGAAGGACGGGATCTTGCTGGCAACGGGATTACACGTGCACAGAAACAGCGCACACAGCGCCGGCGTGGGAGCCATATTTGACAGGTTGGATTTAATCTGTAATATATATAATCTGACCTGCTCACTGACTCAGTGGTCTAGATATCAAAATGACTGATGTTTACTGTACGTCTGCCATTCACCAATTACAGTTAAATCACTATGGTTAAATCATGGCTCATTCACCACAAATTTCTTACATTGTTATATATCTATATAATTTTTTTTTACCATCCGTCTGTTTTTGAAGCTACTTTTCCATTTCTGGCTCATGAGGTGCTGGAGCCAATTCTTGGATTAGGTTAGGTGGCTGGCCAATCACAAAGCGGGACACACACATTCACACTCTCACTCGCAACAATGAGCTCCTGCATGTTTTTGGACAGAGGGAAACTGGAGACCTGGTGGAAACTCACCAAAGCACGAGAACATACGTTCGTGTTGAACAAGATGAATAAACTTCATATATTGTTAAAACCTCATTACATATATTACTTAATTTCACATTTAGAGAAAAGTGCAAGTGTAAAATGCATTTTTCTAATACCTAAAAAACTGACACGCCTCACAATCAAATGTGAAGCTTCTGGGGTGTTTTTACCGTTTGCTTGGCTGGGTTTCTCTGAAGCCGTGACTCTGAGGGGACGTGTACATGACTAAACAAAGTGACGATCAAAGATGAAATTTTGGTGACAAGGACAGGAAAGGAACCTTGACATTTCTACCAGCAGATCAGTGAGACAGAAGGGCGAGAAGCAGCATACTTTCTATTGATTTACATCAATATTCATTAAATATGCAATCATGCTGGCTTCAGAGGTCAGGCCGAAATGGTTGAGTGCGCCGGCCGAAAATGTTAAAGGAAATCCATTTGTGTGTCATTTATGATGAAAGAGAAGAATATTCAAGAGACCACCTGTCTCTAGCCAGGGGCTTTATTGGAACACTTTTTAATACACTTTATACTAAGTGTGTGTGTGAATACACATCATGTATGAAAAACGTCAAACTATTAGTTTTGAGGATTTTGATGGTGTATTGCCCTAAAAATGTTGTTTACAGATGGAAAGGTTGAAATGTTACAAAATAACCATTCTTGTCTTGAACAGTAGTATTTAAATGAGGGTGTATTGTTGTTGAGTTACATTAATTGATATTTTACATTCCAGTATTACAAGCTTCTTCTTTTTAAATTTTTTTTATAAAAACTGATTAGTTTATTATATTGTATAAAAAAAAGTAGTAAAGTAGTAATAAATTAGTATATATGCGATATGGTTTGCCATATTGACAATTTCACTCACTTTACTTTACTAACTCCAATAATGAAGGATCAAAGTGTCCAAATCAATAAAGAAAAAAAACAAAACACTGCCACGGCTACCAAAGTAGAAAGTCATTGTGGGAAATGCTGTTGTTGGTGAACTCACGATCTTAATATATATTTTGACTTTTGAATTTTAGACACTCCAAACTTTTAAGCTGTCGCGGGCCACATTAAATGACATGGCGGGCCACATCTGGCCCCCGGGTCTTGAGTTATGTGACACATGTGATATATAGTATAGTATGCCATACACCAATGTAACAAGTTCAAGAACTTAGTGTGTACATCCAAGCTGAATAATCAAGGTGAAAATCATCATAGCTTGTGGGTTATAGACCAGCTCCCGAACCGAATTTGAGCATAGAATAATCGCGTTTAGCACAAGTATTGCGTTAATCAAATTATCGGCCCACCACTAACACACACACACACACACACTAGGAAGCGAGATGTGCAGCGCAAGCAGAAATCTTAATACGCTGAGTGACTTAGAACTGTATTAACAGTAATTGGAACATTAACGTCGCTTGCATCTCTATCACCCGACTTCTTTTCATTTGCCGGGCCCGAGGCAGATCCAGAGATTAACATACGGAACCAAGATGCGCCGCCGCGATAATGTTTCTTTATCGGGTCCCGGCGAGTGACAGCCGTGGCACAAATGAAGTGGATGTGGGAAGTTTTCCACCCCCTGCACTTACGGTTTAAGCAGGGCAATTGAATTAGACTGTGTTAAGTGAGACTGGCCGCCTCACACTCGCTCCTCACGGTTCACGCAGAGGCCAGAGCCTCCGAAAGACAGGAAAAGCCTCCGATAGACTGATGCCAATCGGGGAAGGTAAAGCGATATTGACGTCTGGGTCTCGGAGGTTTTGTGCATTATCTTCGCTCCTTTTGTCTCGGCTGTTCTTGTTCTGGCGGCGTGAGAAGTTAGACGTTTCAGAACCTTCTAGTTTCAGAAGCTGTTAACATGGCCGGTTGATTTTGTCTTCAGGGTTTTGACGGAGCTGGTGTCGAAGATGAGAGATATGCAAATGGACAAAACGGAGTTGGGCTGTCTTCGTGCCATCGTCCTCTTCAACCCAGGTATCTTCCCGTCTCAGTTACTGATGCTTTTAACCACAGAGATGTACCGTTTTCACGCGAATATAAGCACCCCCCTGATTTTTCAGGCACAAAATAAAAATACAACAAATATATGATTTTTTTATATTTTAACGTTTCTGGTTCAAATACATACATTTTCTCCTTAAAATACTATTTGTTCTTTATTTAACAAACCTAACTTGTGACTTGTATCAATTTTACATTGTTTTACTTGAGTGATAGATGACACAAAGTCGATTCTAGTGGTCAGGACTTCATTTCCCAAGTTTCTTTGCTCTCCAGTCAGACTTCGCACATGGAAAAGTATACAATGAAATAGTGTTGTAATATAAAATATTGTACTATGTTTCATTTAATCTTACTTCTCCCAGTGTTATTTTGCATCTGTTAAGTGTTGCGGCGTTTCTAATGTTTCTTTATTCCTGTTATTATTCTATTATATATGTGTAAGTACGGTATTTCACGGTGGAGTTTGGGAATGGCCCATCGAGCGGACACAGAGGTTGTGGGTTCAGAGTTCATCTCTTGAGACATCGGGCCTTATAGGAAGAGCTCTGACGCTTTCTTTCCAGGACGGTTTTGTTCACTTCAGAATGAAAGTAAACACCATCACTGGCACCGAAGCGCTTTCCATTCATTAATGAGCCAAGGCCTCGGTCCATGAGCCAGACACAACACGTGTCGCTCGCCGAAGGAAAAAACAAAAACGCCGCTCCCAGTTTTCCAATTAGTGACTCTCAGAAGTCTATTCCAGGCTTCAACCCCAACAGTCCTGTGATTCCACACAAAGAATACGAGGATTCCATCCGTGTAAAAGATGGACAACTAACTCCAAATGTCTCCAACAAACTCAAACTCAACAAATCAAGCGTAATCTAAAGCACAAATTACTAATTGTGACATTTTGTTAAATAAAAGTTCCTTTCAGATTAACATTGCAACTATGCAAACGAAACAATATACGCATGATTTTTTATCAATTCTTCAGGATGATATTTGTTCATTTATTAGACAATTTTAACAAATTTTATTCTAAAAAATACAAAAATTAGCTTTTGCGACAATTGTTTTAAGTTGCTTTGTTTGTTTTTATTTTGACACTGTATGGAAAATCTGGCTGGACAATGAGATTACACTACACTGCAACAAATGGAAATGAAAAAAAATAAGCACATAAAAAACTAAATGAGTAAAAAAAGCCTTAATTTAAGTAAAATTAACCGCAAACCAAGACAAACTTACATATAAGTTGTTTTAAAGAGAAATTGGCTCTAGAATTCAGCCGTGACTTTCACGTCATCCCTTTGTCACCATCGTGTGTCAGAAAGTGGCATTGCACGTCACTCGGCTCTTTGCCATCACACATTGCTTCAGTGTGAACAAAACACTTCAGGTTAAAATACAGAATATATAAAATAGTCTATAGAACACAGAAACGTGTGAAACAAGTGAAAACTGACTTTTCCCGGAATGAAACCTTGCATTTTTTTCTCCACAACCGTAGATTCCAAAGGCCTGTCGAACCCTGGCGAGGTGGAGTCTCTGAGAGAGAAGGTCTACGCCTCACTGGAAGCCTACTGCAAGCAGAAGTACCCGGACCAACCCGGCAGGTACGAGAGCTTCGGCCACTTCCTGTCCTTCTGAAAAGCAAAGTCGACCCAGAATCCCCGGCGTGGACTCATCGAGCTGCCACTGTGTTTGCAGGTTCGCCAAGCTGCTGCTGCGACTCCCGGCGCTGCGCTCCATCGGTCTCAAGTGTTTAGAGCACCTGTTCTTCTTCAAGCTCATCGGGGACACGCCCATCGACACCTTCCTCATGGAGATGCTGGAGGCGCCGCACCAAATGACATCATGAAACGGCGTCACGCCCCCAGCCCCGCCCCTCACAGAGCTTCTTCCCTTCCAGGACTGTTTCGTACCTTGTATAAAGTTATAAATATATATAGTAACACGTGAGAGAAACCACGAGGACGGACACGGTGGACATCAGCTGTGCTTAAAGGAAGTGGCTGTGAGTGAGTAATGTCAGGAATGTCTGGATGACGTCTGCTGGGATGTAATGGCTCTTCTGGGAGGAATCAGGGCTGTAGTCGGCCTCGTGCGGGCCACTGTTAGGAATAGATGGATCTGGTGTGTCGGGACACATGAGGACTCACGACTGCTCGCCTGATGGCTGATGATCACACGGATTTCTGCTTCAGTTTTCCCGCTGATTGCTGGACTGGAACCCTGAGTTTGGGTTTGTACTCCTAAACTCTGGAACGGATTCCGCTTTGGATTCGGATGCGTAACGTATCCCGCCACTCGGATGATGTCATTACGCAAACAAACTTTTCGGACTCGGACAAAATGTGACAAAATCCCAACGGCGAGTGGAAAGTCGTCCATGTCCCACACCGTCCGCGTCCCCAATCACCTCAGATGCTTTACTAGTTCAAGACTTGTACAGTTTGTTACCAATTCAGTGTTGGTATCGTTTATTTGTTGGTAATTTCAACCATTATGGGTTGTTTTTTTTTTTTTTTACTTTTTAACAAAAAACATGCAGTGACCTCTCTCGTCCCTTTCACTATGCTGTGTCCGCCTCACCCAGTCACGTTTGAAAGCACTTAACGCATTCGCTGTCCTTCGCTTTCCCACCGTCTTCGGCTTTTCCGTTTCTTTCTGTAAACTGCTGCTGCTAAACTATGCATTTAGCATTCTCTCCCAAAGACGGCGAGGTTGTACGTTCTGATGGCAGACTGGCTTTACGTGACCACGTGTGTTAGAAGACAGCGACCCCGTGTTCCTTCTCCGACTGCCAGGAGCGAGAGAGTTGGAGACTGGGGGGGCGATGGGAGAGCCGAGAGCTCCACCTGGTGGCGGGGACGCAGCACTGCAACATTACTTGAATTTTCTACAAGTATTTAATCGGAGAAAATGGCACTTTTGTGTGATGTTTTTGGTGTTTTTGTTTGAGTGCAGTCTTGCAAGGGTCTCCAGCAATAACAGGATTTAGATCACGAGAGCTTTTCCCCTCATCGCTCTACCAATCCAAGTCTCCACACTATCTCAGATTTCGGAACGCGGCGTTCCGAGTTTGTCCCATGGCAAACCAGTGGATGGGGAGAGTTTGGAGGTTCGCAGGCGTCTGGAAGCCATACGTGGGTGAGGAAGATCTCGAATAGAAGAGGAGAGGATTTTCTGAATTGGTGCGGAAGTGGCGACCGAAGTGGAATACGTTCGTACACAAAATGCTTTGTAACATGAAGCTCTATTTTGTCTATATGTAAATGTGTGTATATTTCTAAATATGAAAGTATATAAGTCATTCTTTAAATGTTTCTGATGCTAGTCGAGAGGGAGTCGGGCGTTTTTTTTTTTTTTGTTGCGTAAATTGACTAAGACCAGGCGCGATTGCACTGTGTTATTCACAGAAACTAGACTTTTTTTTATATTATTATTATTAATAATAATATTGCTGAAGCTTTTGTGTTCAGCTTTGAAATACAAAATCAATGAATAGTTTATCTAAAAATGTGTAGACATTACCAGCATCTGAAAGTCGCCAGTGAGGTCACACACACACACACACACACACACACACACACACACACACCAGCTTTTCAGACCAATCGATCAACAAAATCTGAAGCGAAAGAGTCTGGTTAGAAATGTTCGTTAAAAAAACTTGCTCGGACAATTTTTCCTTCGTAGAAACTAGTGACATGGAACTTTTCCCCCCACACGCTCACCATCTCAGTTTTCACTGAACCTTTAAAAAAAACATAGGAAAAATCTATTTTTGTACAAATGTAATTTTATCCCTTGCCTATGTACCGATGTGAACTGTTGAATTCGTTGTGTGAAGGCTGATCTGGATTGGGAATAAAAAACCTCGCGGAGCGTCTGAGCGACGTCACCGTGCTCTGCCTTTCCGTTTCTATCTGTCGGCATCTCAAAGAGACGAGCCGAGACCATCAGAGTTGGTCTTATTTTTAAGGAAACAAAAATGTCATCTGTTCTCTGTCAGTTGTTCTTTGATGTTTTGTCTTTCGTTCAAATTAAAAGTGAAAACTAAAATTGTTCTGTCTTTTGTGAGGATTTGTTTCTGCTGTTAAACTAGAACAGGGGTTAATAATACAGTACTGTAGTAGTAAATACAGGTGAAAGCAGCAATACTAGCGTTTAAGCCGTCACGGTGCAACACTGCCATCAAGTGGATAATGAGCAGCATGAAATTACACTTTTCATAAGAACTTGTGATTTAACTTTTTTGTTACGTGATTTATCATATTTTTACTGAAGTAGCGCCAACTAAGGTCGAAAAGGTTTACTACACTTAACTACACACGCAAACCTACAGAATACTGTATTGTTTCAAGGAAATGCATGGCTGATTATACCGTTAATATCCGGATGATTCAATAAAACAGGTAAGTTTGAATCAAATTATTTTCTTCTTATTCTTAAACCATATCTCCTTCAATCTGAAATGTCGTTCCAAATTACATTTTTTTTTACGTTCGGTTCCATCAATTTCTGATTGTGTTTTGTAACTATAACACCACAAACATTCCCACCCGCCTGTGTCGTTTTCACAAGCCGATGAGTTTTGGCGTAGAAAATCTCTCACAGACACGATCTGTGTGGAACAACAAGAACGTTCTTTACAGAAATAAAGCCTGGAGAGATTTGCTTAACTTAACCCAGCGTGCAGAACTTCTCAGCTCCGTTTCTTACAGATATGGCCATTAAGAAATACAGCGCGCGAAATAATTCAAGCACGTTTTTGTAACTTAAATACGGTTGCAATTTGGTTGTGTTTCACAGACTTTCCACTAGGTGTCGCTTTGGACAGTGATTTATTATCACCCACGTCTTTCTAAGCTACATTTTTCATAGAGATGTACTATTTATCACTTGTCTTTGACAGATTGTTTCTACAGGGATCATGTTATAGATGATTTACCAAAAGTAAAAGTTTGTACTCACAAACGCTATACAAACTAAATATTTATATTATATATATTTCTTTATGGTGCTATACATGAACATTATGCGTCTTATGTTATTTTTTAATCTATTTTTATTTTTAAATAATTTTAAGGGGATGTTATTGCTTATATTTTAGCTATCGTATGTTCTATAAATCTAAGATGCTTATATATTGTTGTTTTTATACATTATTAAAATATATTATTATTTTTATTGATACATATTACCTAATATTGCGCAACTGATTATACTGTAATTTGAATACGCCGGGACAGGGGGATGTTATTGTCTTATATTTTAGTTATCATATGTTCTATAAATCTAAGATGCTTTGTTGCTTTTATATATTATAAAAATATATAAACATATTATATTTTTATTCTTATTATATAAATATAAATACCTAGTATTGCGCCACTGATTATACTGTAATTTGAATACACGGAGACAGATAAAGTTTATTTGACAATAAACATAATTAGTTTTGATTTATTTGACTTGATTTGTTTTGTTCATCTATTTATTCTGCCTATTGTAGACAAATTGCTTCACTTGCTCCTCTTTTTGTAAGTCGCTTTGGAAAAAGCGTCTGCCAAATGACTGTAAAGTAAAGTATTGATTCATGGGATGGGGTAAACTCTGCGCAACAGAGTTGTAATTGTTCCCAATTTCTTTGTAACCATGGGATGCAATGACAATAAAGGCATTCTATTCTACGTATTATAAGATTAGGGTTATTCTTTTAATGTAATTAACTTTTTAAACACCTCTCTTTCTTAATTACCCACTCAAGTAACAGTGTCAAAAAAGCTAAAACAATATTAGCGATGAAAAAGTGAGGAAAAAAACGTAACTACAGTACTGTATTGATAAAACAAATAGTAATAGCTATAGTTGGTACAGCTTCTGTTTAGAAGGATTCTATGTACGCTTTCTGCTAAAGTAAGGATTTTTGCGAACTCTGCACCTGCAAGTACTTAAAAACAGCTTTCCTTAACACACACACACACACACACACACACACACACACACACACACACACAAAACAAACTCACACGTACACACACACGCAAAACTCAACTTGTTCTTAAACTTTCATTATTAAATTGCTTGAATCCCCTTATGTGGCAGTTTCTAACTTAAGTAACTGGTAACAAATAGGTTTATGAAGTTCCAGACTAATAAAGTAACAAATGTAGCTGAATAAATGATTTTAAACGGCTAAGGCAAGAGACACCACAGATACAGGTACAAAATGTTTATTAAGTCACAAAAAGGCCAAAGTGACTAAATGCAATACATATATTTGTCATCATGCGGCCCACGTCATCACCCGGAACAGTCCATAAAGAGGCTGTTCAGCCACACAGAGCAGGAAACGCATCTACCAGCTACGGCTACAGACTGCTGTCCACACACAACAGAGAAGCTACCAGTATGTACACAAAGTCCCAAAATGCATTTGGTCACAAGATCAGAAATATAGCAAATTAGACTTCCTGTTGTAAAAACAGGACCAAGGAATTCTTTGCGATCTGACCAAACTCCCTATATATGCTCATAACTTCGTGAAGACCACAAAGGATCCTGGGAAATATTGCCGCTCTGTGACCCATCACTGCTTTTGGCATGAACGGCTTGTAATGATGGAAAATAAAAGCACGTCAGACAAACAGTGTAAACCATAAACACAACATAACCTTTTCATTTCAGCCGTACTTGTGCTGTACAGAAAACGCCAAACGCTTTTCTTTTGACACGTCACTTTAATTTTCGCATCAGACAGACTCGTCCGTTCCCCTTCATGACGTTTCTAAAACCGCTCGATTTGAAGTCGTTTCCAGTCGGTCTGAACAATGCTGTCGGACTGGAATCCAATCCGATTGGCTGACACGTTGGGTGCTTTAAACAGGAAGTTACAGTAAGGCAAAAGGAAGCGATGGTTTTAGTGCACGTGGGATCCGATGACGGGGTGAGCGGCCTGATGTCTCCTTCCAAATATTAATGTCCTTTCCTTCCCACAAAATGAATAGTACAAAAGATTTAAAAAAAAAAGTAGACTAGAGTAAAGGAAGCGTGAGGTTTAGCAGTCGCTCTTCCACAGCTTGATGGTCTTGTCGTTTTCTAGCGCGGCGGAGGCGATGATGTTCTCTGTGGGGTGACAGGCGGTGGAGATCACCACGTCTACCAGGAAACACAAGAGCACAAACCCATTCAAACACACACCAACACTGGAATTAGAAGAGAAGGTCGCAAAAAAATAGCTTTTCTGCAATTTTACAGTAAGAACATCGCCATTAATCTGATAAAAGGCGTTTCTTCATTACAATGAGAACGTCGCAATTAGTTTAAAAAAAGGCATTTCTTGTCATTTTACAATTAGATTGATGCTAATAATTTTCTAAATAGCATTTTAGTAATTTTACGACTAGATCGTTGCCAAAAATGTGATAAAAAGCGTTTCTACAATTTCACAATGAGATCGTCGCGATTTTACGATGAGAGCATTGCCAATAATTGCTAAATGGAGTTTTATCAATTTTACAATTAGAACTTCGACAAAAAGCGGTTCAGCAGTTTTACAATGAGAATGTTGCAATTAGTTTAACAAAAGGTGTTTGTCTCATTTTACAATGAGAACGTCGCCAATAATCGTTAAATGGAATGTTACAATTAGAAATTAGAAAGTCGAATTAGAATTAAAGTCGAAAAAAAAATGATAAAAAGAGTTTGCAATTTTACGATGAGAACGCCTTTTGTGGAATTAATTGCGGCGTTTCTCTAATTTTCACCAATAATTTGGTAAATAGAATTTTACAATTAAAACGTCAACAACAATTTAAAAAAGCGTTTCAGCAATTTAACGATGAGAACGCCGCAAATAATTCGGTAAATAGAATTTTATCAGTTTTACAATTAGAACATCGACAAAAATGAGTTTCTGTCATTTTACAGTGAGTACATGGAAAGTAACCAGTTAATTCATAACGTCCTTTCCCAGTTGCAAACGGTCCCAAAGAGACCCAGATGATCGATGCCTCACGTTGTCTCAAGCATCTCTAGATGTTACTCAGTGTCTTCTACCTGTGTGACCCTGTAGTTTCTGTACAATCTCCTTGGTCTGAAGGTTCCAGATATAAACCGTGTTGTCCTCTGAGCCGGAGACGATCCACTGAGAATCCGAAGCAGAATATTTTAAATCACCATAAGATCAGCAGAGAAGGTGTCAGAAGGAGAAGTAACGCACCTTGCCGCCGGTGACGGAGAAGTTGGCGAATATGCAGTACTTCTCGTTTTTGTGACCGGCGTATGTTTTTAGACACTGGGAGAGAAGGAACGCGTCAGTCTCCAGCACTGATGGACGCCACCACCTTCAGACTCTTACCTTTCCTTTGCTGTAGTCCCAGAGCTTCAACGTGCTGGAACACACAAAGCAACAGCTCAGAACATCATGACCACCAGTTTCAACCACCGCACCTTTTTAATTGGTTTTGTTTGTGCTACTGAGCATTTGTATGTGGTTCGTGATGCTTAATATGTGACTTTAGTTGTCTAAACTAGGAGTCATGATGAGTAAAACATTAACATCAAGGAGTGGGAATAAAAACATATGTGGACATAGAGCAGCTCAAGAGAATTCAATATTAATCGATTAATCGAGTCGAAGATACGAAAGTGGAGGAAAGAAACTGCCATGTCAAGAAGAAGCAAGAAATTGTAAGATGAGTGATAAAAAGGGAGTATTGTTTTTTTCCTTCGATTAATCAACAAATCCATCGACTAATTTTTCAATTAATAAAACTATTATTTATTTTTTGACCAAACAATTATGTGTTCATAAAAATGCTATTTGGTTTTTAACTAACACTGTCCTTTATTTTAAACACAATATGAAACGTAGGGGCATAAACACATACACCCTAACTGATTAAAGATACCCCCCTGAAGATAATTAATTCAGGGAAATGACTGTAAATATTAATGAGCAAAATAAAATGTCTATAAACTCACTTATCCAGAGTGGCGGCCAGGATGTATTTGCCGTTGGGGGAAAACTTCACAAAGGAAACCGGTGGGTTGTCGTCATCTGAGAAATAAAAAACACTTAGCGAACCGTTTTCCTCAAGTGTTTTATTGCATTATACCATACGTGAGCAGTTTTTGTTGCAGGTTAAGAATAAATATGAACTAAAAGACTGAACCTAATCCTATATAATATTCACTGTATTTGTACAAAATGCAATAAATAGTAAATAAATGTCTATATTTTGCTCATTTTTGCTGTGCGTGATTTTTTGGGCATTGAACGTTTGTCATGTTCTGAAAACTAAACACGCTGACTTCAGGATTCAGACTTCAACAATTATCCAGCAGTTCATTTATGCAGTAGTTAATCGAAACTTCTAAACTGTTTTTGCACTGAACAATGATGTGTTTGTGACTTACCAATGAGAGTTTTAAGGCACTGGCCTGATGCCGTGTCCCAGATACGACTGTCAGAGCAGAAAAACAAAGCAATTCAGCTCCAGCTCTAGTCATTTCCTACCGAATGTGCCGTTTTAAAACACACAGATGACTTGAGCTCACCAGAGTCCATCATAACTGCTGGACACGATCAACGATCCGTCTCGGTTGAAGTGAACCTGCAAGATGAGTTAAGTTTTAAAGGTCATGTGATGAAAAGATGGATGAACGTGTTTAGGAAAGACACTAACCGCAGAGACGGGGTCCGAGTGGGCCGGTAGTGTTTTCAAACATTTCCCCGTTTTAACATCCCAGATCCGCACGCTCTCGTCAAACTGCCAAGAACAAAAACAAGTTTCATTAGTACGAACTGAACATGTAACGAGGTTAAAATCTACTCACGGATCCAGAGACGATGAGATTAGACTGGGGGTTGAAGTTGCAGCAAAACACATAGTTGCTGTGGCCCTTCAGCGTCTTTAAACATTTTCCCTAATGAAAAGTGAAGAGAATCCCATCAAGGAGAATCACAGCAAGAACGCAAAAGCAATTTTATATCACAGTAGGGGGGGGGGCATTACATTTTAGTAGACCTTAATTACATTATTTGTACACAAAATCTGTATTCTGTCTTTATTTAAAGAAATTAGAAGATGAGGATAACCTGGATAAGCATCTGCCATTTTTAATACAGTATGTATTTTAAAAGTAGTAGCGCTGAAGTTTATTCGAAATATGAGAGAGAGAGAGCGAGCGCACTTCATCACGAGTAATCTGAACGTCACATGAAACAAACGTCTTTGATAAAAAAAACAATAAAAAATAAGCAGAAACTGTGCTGCGCCTTATGGTTCTCTTTCTTAGTAGAGCCGTTCTTAAAGACACTACACAAACACCGCACCACGCGGTCGCTGGTGTGATCTATTAATTCAGTCGTCATTAAAAGTCGTAACGAAAAAAAATTGTTATACTGTATTAAAGTGTTTATACACATGCATAAAAATTTAATTCAAGAATGTGTGTCTACACAAGACATCTCATGATTCACTGACCGAGCTCACGTCCCAGATCTTCAAGGTCTTATCATCTGAAGCTGACACCAGGAGGTTAGAATCCGACGACCAGGCCACGTCCGAGATGCCCTGTGAGAATAAAGGTCAGTCATTCAGCCACAAAAGACACGAACGTGCCGTGAATCACTCACCAGTTTGTGGCCGGATATCGTCTTCTCAAATTTTCCATCATATGCACCCCAAATTTTGATCAGCTTATCCGCAGCTGGACGACAGAAACAGAAAACATCATCAAGCTTTTAAAATGATCAGGTGTTCTGGGTTTCGGTACGTACAGGAGCTGGCGAGCCATTCCCCGCTCGGACTGAACTTCACTGACGACACGGCTTTTGTATGGCCGGCCAATGTAAACTTCAACGTGTAGTTTGGCTTCACTGGCGCGGACTGGGTGAGAGAATCACATTCATCATTAAAACAGCATTGAAAAGTGATGGTATGCAGGAGGAGAAGCGTTGTAGAAGAGTCTCGTCTTTACTTTACTCTGGCTGGCAGATGCAGCTGATGCCGGCTGCGTTTTAGTCGCCTCCGTGTCGGGCTTCTTTTCCTCAGTTGCCATGGTGACCACGCTGGAGGATGGGTTTAGAAACGCAGGTTTTACGTCAACCTGACTGTTCAACAAAGACCTGCAGATGAGTTGGATTTGTGGGTTTTTGCACTTGAAAAAGCAAACATGGTGGAGAAGCACAAGTCTCAGCAAAAATAAGCATTTTTATACATACAAAAAAAACACACACAAACACACAACACATAATGCATTTATGTACAATAAAGTGTAACAATGAAAATAAAGGTTTTCAGAGAAAAACCTTAGAGACTCTAAAATTAACAAAGCACAGAAACAAAGTTGTGCGCCGTCTTTGCTGTGCTGTACGATACACGAACCGAACGGGTGAACTCTGAAGCCTAGTGAACTCTGAAGAGAAGTCATTTTTTTTTCGGTCCTCTTCAGCAGTGAAGAGACCCCAGACCCTTTCTTGTTAGTTAAATCTGTTAATTCCGTGACCTCTACTGCAATGTATTTTGCCCGGGTTTTTATCACTTTAACGCGGCATTGGTCCTGTTATTACCACTTTTTAAAGAAATACTTTAATTAATTAGGAATCTAACCCTGTTATTTATTTTGTTAATGGTCCATTTTAAGTTTTTGTTAATTTATATTTAAAGTTTAAATTGTTATTGGTATGCATTTTAATGCAAAAAAAATGATGGAAAAGTGCCCTGTGTGGTAACTGTGAACTTGGGATAAAAAAATATAAGAAAGGGCAGATAGGTGAGTTCTTCAGGGAAGCAGGTTCATGCAGTCTCGTTTTGGTCTCGTAATTTGCTCGAAAATCTACAATCTACTATATACACTATATACAGTATATATATACATATATATATAT
>CM051496.1:21290050-21318827 GCA_028031935.1 Paedocypris micromegethes
TATATATATATATATATATATATATATATATATATATATATATAGGGCTAATTCATGACATTCAAATTTACTATTTCTATAATCAAAAAAATAAATGCATAATCGCAATATTTATTTTTAATACAACTCAATAAAAACGTCCACATCACTAGTCGTATTAAAACAAGAAGAACGTGTTTTAAATTCAAATTCATCATCTTCGGGCAATCAAGTAATTCGTCCCATATAGCACTACACGTTAATAAGACGTGTGTGACATCTAAACGTTACATACTGTATTTTACGTGATTGCTCGTTGATCTATGTCTAATTTGGCATTATTCGAGACTGCATGTGCGCAAACACAGGGTGTAAACCAAAAAGCAGGTTCGAACTGTGTGGAGAAAAAAAAAACTATATGTCCTGTTTCCTCGCACAAATGTGTAAAACAGTTCCCGACTCCCTGATGGCAATGTGCGTTTTCTGATAAAATACCACAGCCGACGTGAAGGCTAACATCTGCTGTTTTAATGCACATGTGTCAGAGAAAATCTGAGGAAAGCTCGAGACGGTTAGCTGTTAGCAGATCGGCTACCCGAGGCCTTGGCAGACGACGGGCGAGTGCAGACATTTCAGCCAATTTACTCCCTTTCATCCCAAAATAATTAATTTATTCACGGAGGGGTGGGTTATCCATCCCAACCAAAATAATCAAAACACCTAGATCGTGATTAACAGCCGTTTCTTGCACACATGTCCATTCGTGTTTCTTTACAGTCAGACAACAAAAGCAACGGGGAAAATCACTCACCGGCGACTGTAATTTGAGTAGTGCGAGCGGTGTTCAATTTTTGAGATGAATCCTCTCTTGCATCGGAGTAAAAATGTATTTTAACGAACAACAGGTCGCTTAATTCATGCAGCCGTTTGAGATCGTAATAAACGCGATGGTGGATGAGCGCTTCTCAGCAGGCGCAGGCGGTAATGTGGCAGTGACAGCGTCTGCGCATGCGCATTACCATACGGAGGGACACGAGGGACAGTTTTGCAGCAGTCTCGTGCACGCCGGGAAAATGTGCACGAAACGGAAAAAATATACCGTACTTTATTTTGTTAAATGTCTAATTAAATAAATATAACGTTTAATAAAATAATTAAATAAATTCAATGCAGACTTAAAAGTCTCATTCCATTTGCAGGCTGGGTCAATTGGTAATGTGTTCCGTGCGGTTTTTCATAGCTGCGTTGTAAAAACAAATACCATGGGCATATTATTTCGAGGTTTATTACAGTCTATTAAGAAACACGTTTTTTGAATTTGTGTTGCATTGATATATTTGTCGTTGCTTGCTTTATGAAAATTGTAGCTTTTCGTTTACGTACCTAGTGTTCAGTCATTTGTTGTAATTCGGTTATTTAATATATACCTTGAACAAATGAAAGCATAGAGCGGACGAATTGTTATCCGACAAAAAAATAAAACAGATCCGCTGGACGCATCTATATGGGACAGATGGTTTTGCGTTGGCCAGAGCGCGCCAATGCGCATGCGCACAGCACTCGGCGTACCTCATCTCTGTGCTGCTGTTCAGACTCCAAACAAGCGACTAGCTATTGGGATCGACTCAAGCTAAACCCCTTCCGGAAGCCTTTGAGTGAGTAAAATATGCAATATAAGCTGTAGCATATGTTTTAACACAACCCTATGCATCTGCACCATAATTTGCTTCTAGTCGACGTCTAATCATTGGATCTCACGAGAACCCGTTAGCATGCGGCTAGTTGTTTTCAACAAAGCGACAATGCAACAGCATCGCTGATATAGAGGCCCAAGATTTACTCGTTTGGTCATACGGCCATCGCGCCGTTTTTATTTAACCGCACAGTGTGTATATTTTACATTGAGCGTTTGTGGTTCTTTCCGAGGACGCGGGGAGTGTGTTGAGACGGCTACAGATGATGCTAATTCTGTTAGCCAGCTGCAGCTGCGCGCCATCTTTACATGAGTGACCGACGGTGCTAAGGCTAATCAGCTGCCCAGTTCCGCGAGCGCTCCCTTCACGTTAGCCTGCGCATTTCTTCCACTCGCCGATAAATCTGTTTATTCTGTTGGAGAAAACCAATCGTATTTTCACCCGGTGCCTTGGTTGTGTGCGATTTTAGTTCTTTATATCTCACTGTGCCAGACTGATCATACACGGCACTGACTCGTCTTTTACATTTTTTCTTGTAAACATTGGTGGTTTATTTTAGTTTTCACCGTGAAACAACCTTGTTTTCCAGAAACATACAATTTTCCAGTTGTTGCTTTTTCATAATCGTCACTTTCTCGTCATGTGTATGTATTTATCCAACAAACTGTTTGTGGGCGGAGTCGGTGTGAATAGAATGGATTGCGTCACAATTATTCGCGTCCGAAACTGGTTTCGTTTGAAAATGTCAAAATAAGACGTTAATTACCGGCACGTGTAATAAACAAGCTGTTTACCTGCTCGTGCTGCAGCTTCTACCCAAAGTGAATGCGAAGTCCACATTTGGTTTACATTTTACTGATTTGGTTCAAAGAAAATTATTCAATATCAAAATTATTAGCCGTTGAATGTGCTGTACTATGTTTAAAAAGACACATAGTTACGGTCACAGTGGAAAAAAAAGCAATATGGTTTCAAGTCATCATCATCGGCCAGTAAAATTGTTGTTGTTTTATTAGCTTTATCTGATTTTGCTTTGGTGGTATTTTCATGTATGTCATGTAGTTCTGTTATTATTTTTTGTAATGAAAGTCTGAATTAACTGTTGACAAGTTTAATGTCAAGGGTTCAAAGGTTAATGTAATGATGCGGCAGATAAACACTTTATATACACAATTTCTGTTTATTTCCAGAGTGCCATACATTTTGAACCAGCTTAGTTCTTTTGAATGACTGTAATTTAACATGTTTTATTTTTATTTTAGGGTTCAAAGGTCGGGTCCTGCAATGGGATGTAGTCCCTCCTGGACGATTGAAAAGCATACAAAGCACCAGGAAAGCAGAAGAACATAACTTACTGAAAGCAAAGGACACGTCTGTCAGTCTGTGGACAATAAAGCTCTTCTTCTAAGTTTTTCCTGCAATCTTGTCAAAATGTCAACCGTGACGTCAGCGACACCGGAGCCCCCTACAGTGACCAACCCGCCCCCCCCTGAGTTCAGTAACTCCACCAAACCCGGACGCAAGACCAACCAGCTGCAGTACATGCAGAATGTGGTAGTGAAGACCTTGTGGAAGCATCAGTTTGCTTGGCCTTTTTATCAGCCCGTCGACGCGATTAAGCTCAGTCTTCCGGTGAGTAGATTAAAGTATTTGTTTGATAATCCCACGTCTGTTTTATATGGTCTTTTATTGTGCATATTTAAACCGACTATTCATCAAGACCCTGCTTTGTGGTGCAGGACTATCACAAGATAATAAAAAGCCCAATGGACATGGGAACCATCAAGAAGAGACTGGAGAACGTCTACTACTGGAGTGCGAGCGAGTGCATGCAGGACTTCAACACAATGTTCACGAACTGTTATATTTACAACAAGGTGTGCGAGTCTGTGCTTTCAACTGCACTTGGTTTTCTTTGTGATGACTAACTTCTCTGGATTTCCTTAGCCAACAGATGACATTGTGTTGATGGCTCAAGCCTTAGAGAAGATCTTTCTCCAGAAAGTGGCTTTGATGCCTCAGGAGGAGGTCGAGCTTCTTCCTCCCGCCCCGAAGCCAAAAGGGCGCAAACCCGCAGGACCAGGTCTGTTTTTACTATTGATTTAATAAAGGGCTGCGAGTTAATCCGTCTGTGTTGTGCACTCCCAGGTCAGCAGGACGGTGCCGTGTCTTCTGCCTCTCCCACTTCTGTTTTCCCTGAAGCCACTTCTCCCAGCTCACAGACAGCCGTGATATCCAACACATCGCCCGCCGTCGCCCCGAGTTTGCCCGCTGCACAAAACACAACGCCGGCCGTGGTTCCCAGCATGCCACCGTCACAGCACATCGTTAAAGTGAGTGCCCGGACCCCCGAGGTGCATGTGTTCTAGTGCCTCACCACTGTTTGTCTTGTTCCTAGAAGAAGGGGGTGAAGAGGAAAGCGGACACCACCACCCCGACTACCTCAGCCATCACAGCGAGCAGGAGCCAGTCTCCCACCCCTCCTACAGAAGGGAAGCCTGGCATGGTGGGCTCCAGGAGAGAGAGCACCGGTCGCCCTATCAAACCCCCGAAAAAGGATTTTGAGGATGGAGAGCTGGGCCTGCACGGAGCCAAAAGGAGCCGATTGACGGAGCAGTTGAAATACTGCGACGTGATCCTGAAAGAAATGCTGTCGAAAAAACACGCTGCGTACGCGTGGCCCTTTTACAAGCCTGTGGATGCCGAGGCCCTGGAACTGCACGATTACCATGACATCATCAAACACCCCATGGATCTAAGCACAGTGAAGGTATGTGATACGCCAAGCGCTTTGAGAAGAGGTGGATTACAGTGGTATCTCGACTCAGAATGTCTCTACTAACGGGTGTTTCACGTTACAAAGCATGTCTTTTGAGGAAATATCTCATTACAAAACTCTTTCATGATACGACAATGTTGTAGCAGCATGATCAAGTCTTTTTCTTACAGCTAGCATGCCTGGAGATCATGTTTAATGACATTTAGACTGTTTAATCTTACATATATTAATACTGTTATTACCAATATTTTAGTTTATTAAAATAGGTATGAATTTAGATGACTTCAAACTAGATCAGACATTTATGTTGATTGCGTCTCTCCTTACAAAACAGCTCTCAGGCACACTTTCATTTTGTAAGTAGAGGTACCACTTTCATGCTATAATGAAATATTCGTCTCGTTCTAGAAAAAAATGGACAGCCGGGAGTACCAGGACGCGCAGAGCTTTGCCGCGGACGTCAGATTAATGTTTTCAAATTGTTACAAATACAACCCGCCTGATCATGAGGTGGTGGCCATGGCCCGGAAGCTGCAGGTGAGGCCGACCGACTCTCTGACTCCCTGTCTTCGTCACTTTGCTGGTTCCCTGACGTTCACGCTTTCCACAGGATGTGTTTGAAATGCGTTTCGCAAAGATGCCGGACGAGCCAGCAGATGTGGGCGGTGTCGGTGTTGCCGGTGTGGTCAGTAAGAGCACGGTCAGCAGTGAGAGTAGTGGAGACTCCTCGAGCTCTGACAGCTCCGACTCTGAGGAGGAGAGGGCCACCCGGCTCGCCGAGCTGCAGGAACAGGTGGGTGCGGAACAGGTGGGTTTCAGTCTTTTCTTTTGTCACATCGTTCATGTGCAAGTATAAGTTTTGACGAGTTGGGTTTGGATATCCTCTCCCGCTTTTCTTTCCCAGCCAGTGCTTTAGTCAGAATTGCGTACTTGGTATGTAGAGCTGCATTTTTATCCCTCTACCGCGACTAGAAGCGTAGATGTTGCTCCGTATTAGCTCACATGTTGTAGTCGCCCGTGGTGATTTTTAATTTTTTTTTTTTTTAAACTGTTTTCTGTATTTTTGGAGCTCAGTTACATATTTTCCTTATTTTCCCTTGCCGTTTTTTTTACCAGTGTATCTCTCTGGAGCACCCCATTGGTAGCAGGCAGGGGATTAAAAACGGGTGCACCAAGAATAATCAGGTGATTCTGCATTTCATCTCCCTGAACAGTGTGTGTGAGCTGTACGTTTCGCTGTGTGGCGGTAGAGGGCTAAAAGCAGCAGTTTGAGTGGCCTTGTGTGTTGTTTTTCTGGACGCGTCGTGTGTTTCGCTAAAGGTGCCTTTTTACTGGCAGTGGATGTGGCTCGCTAACGTCCTCTTCCTGGATCTCTCCCCAGCTAAAGGCCGTCCACGAACAGCTAGCTGCACTTTCTCAGGCGCCAGTCAGTAAACCAAAGAAAAAGAAAGAGAAGAAGGAAAAGGATAAGAAAAAGAAAGAGAACAAGCACAACAAATCCAAGGCGGATGAAAAAGCCAAGCCAGGTCAGCCTGCAAAACCCGCTCAGCAGAAAAAGGGTCCGACTAGAAAGGCCAACAGCACCGTACCCGGGAACAGGTTTGTTTATAGGAATATAATAGACCACTATATTTTAGATTTATATGTAAAAAAAAATGTCTTTAAACCCTAACAGGCAACCAAAAAAGGGCAGCAGGGGTCCGGGCTACGAGTCGGATGAGGAGATGTCCCTTCCAATGACGTATGACGAGAAAAGGCAACTGAGTCTGGACATTAACCGACTGCCTGGAGAGAAGCTGGGCAGAGTGGTCCACATCATTCAGTCCAGAGAGCCATCACTGAGGGATTCCAACCCAGATGAAATCGAAATCGATTTTGAGACCCTCAAACCCTCCACCTTGAGAGAGCTGGAGCGATACGTCAAGTCCTGTTTACAGAAAAAGCAAAGGAAACCTCAGCGTAAGTGTTTTTCAACTGGTTTTGTGCAGTAAAGGCTTTGTTTGGTTAAGTCTTTCGTCTTAGAATGTCATTACAAATCTCAAACTCAATTTTCCTGCGGAAGTTTTCCAAAAAAAGCTTTGTGATAAAGAAAATAGAATTTTAATGTTTTCAAGATTTTTTAAATGAACACCAAAATAAGAAGGGAAAAATAACAAATATGGAATAATTTGTAAACAGTAATGCATTAAGATATGTTTGTCAGTATTGGGAACATTATTTAAATACAATTAAATATTAAAAGTATAATTTTCAACATGTCAAAGGTACATTAAAATGTTTGGGAATAAGTGGCAAAGAAATCCTTTTGCACCACATTTTTCATATAATATACATACATATAAAAGTATAGTAATTAAAATAACGGCATGTTGTTGCAGTCAGTTTCTTTTTTTTTTAATTCTAAAAGTATAATAAATGTAAAAAAATAAATATATATTATATATTCCTTCAAATAAATTACAAATTAAACCTTTTAATATCACATTTCATACAACATAATATCTACATACAACAACAACAACAACAACAATAATAATAATGATAATAATAATAGCTTGAGTTGGTCAGTTCCTTTTCTTTCCACACAGCATCGACTGTGAGTTTGAGGCTTCTCATCAGGACCGAGAGGATGTGATGCCGTGTTTAAAGTCGTTTCTGTGTGTGTGTTCTCAGAGAAGGGAGGCTCAGGCCCGTCTCGCCTCAGCGGCAGCAGCAGCTCCTCAGACTCGGGCAGCAGCAGCTCCAGCGGTTCCACCTCGGACAGCAGTGACTCCGACTGAACACTTTTTATCCACTTTATTTTTATTATTTTTTTAAGAAAAACATTGTATGCAGTCAAGGTCGTTTCCCCACAAAGACTTTTTATTAAAAAAAAAAAAGAAAAAACCTTAAGTAAAAACAGAAGAGACACTAACATGCGTCAGGTTTTTCTTTTTTTCCCCCCATTTTCTTTCTTTTTCCCCTCTTTCTGGAAGTCGTGAACCAATACGTTGACTTTCAGTTCCATTGACTCTGAAAGGGAAAGTCCACATCAGTCAAACCAAAACTGTTCTTCAGGGGGAAATGGCTTCCCGTGCCGCTCCACCACAGAACCGGAGAGATCCATCACTTCTGAGTCGACTTCTGTTGTATTTATTGTCGTGTTTTCTTTCCTAGTACATGTTTTGCTGTGGCCTCTTATTTTTCTATTCGGCGCAGTGCCATTTATTTTTATTATCGGCTTCTTGTATCGTTGTCTTCATAAACCTGAAGGTGCGGAGTTGGACGCGCAGTAGTGTTGCGGAAAAAGACTTGTTCTTTTTTTTATGGGCTTTGTTAAGCAAATTTGATTTGTTTCTATAGCTGAAACCGTAATTGTAGATAATTGTGATTGGCTTCCAAGCTAATCGATATGTTAGATATAAAGTAGGATTTGGCTTGTGTATACACTCGAAATGGTTCGGCTAGGTGACGTGGAAATGACTGTCTTTTAAAGCATATTTTCAGCAATAAATGTACAATAATGACAATTTCAGCTGTGTGAATACTGACGTCTGGGACTCTTCAATCGTGCTTTTATTTGGGGAAAATGTCCTCTGATGTTTGAAAGTTATAGCTGAATCACAGTCTTCCTCTTCTCGGTGAATGTACGGCTGACGTAGATCTATATTATTCACTCCGTGCTTAAGTTTACTTCTGAAGTTCTGATTTCTGCTGGACTGCTTTGTTATTCACTATCGTTCCCAATACTGGTTGATTTTGTTTGTTTGTATGAAAGCGCTGACTTTTTACATTTGTAAGTATTGTACAAATCCCGTGTCTTTTTTTGTTTGTTTCGGATACTTTTGGTATCCTAGGTAGACTTTTTTTTTTTTTAGTTAATTTTTGAATGACGGCGGGGAAACTAAATTCACGAGGGACAAGTCAAGTTTAGAATAAACACTAATAGATTTAATCAAATCGGTATTATTTGTGCTTTTATCCTGGTTTTGACGCTCTCACTGGAGTTTGCATGATTGCAAAGCTCTCTATGTAGATGTTGGCCGCTTTATTCCCGGGTTGGAGACGACGGAAGACTGACGTCAAGTGTAACTGCCTTCCTGGAATGTCTTGTACATGGGGTGGATTTTCTTAAAATAAAAGATAAAATTATTTTGTGTTTAGGTTTCTTAATATGTATGTGCAGATGGTGTTTTTTTTTATGAATTATGCTGTTTTGGGTCTTTTATGCAACAAATTTGTGAGTTTGATTCACAGGAAAAAAGGTTTGATGTTACAATTACCTCCAGCTCCCTGGAACCCAGAAATAAATGAAGCAGATCGAAGAATAAAGCCTAGGGACATAGTTTCAAATCAAAGTAAGACTTAAACATCAAGAATTGTATTATTAAAAAATGTATTATTTTTTAATATGTGTTTAAAAATACAGTATTTTATACATACTGTACCGAGAGTGGCCCACGGACTTACAGGGAATTGAGGAAAACGAGAGATATGGAGATAAATGTGTTGTACTGTACACTATATATACATGTTTAAATATACACAGTGTAGAGATTGCGGGCTGTATAAAGCACCTATAATATAGGGTTAGTGTAAGGGGTGGGCAAACTACGGCCTGGGTGCCACATGCGGCCCGTTAAATGTTTTAATCAGGCCCGCCGAACTTGTAAAAATTAAATGAAATTCAGATTTTTTTTTATGTAAATCCGGTTAATCTGTTATGAAGGGTTATTTTAGTTTTTTGATGTAATATATTTTAAAAAGTGGTACCATAAACACAAAATGTACGGTAAGTAAAATACTTGTACTAGTATATTTTTAACATGTATTTTTATACTGTCAGTCTATGGAACCTGATGCCAAAAATATCAAACTTACATTTCTAAGAAACAAACAGAAATCTTTGGTTTAAAACTTTTTTCTCACTTGAGATTTTTTTCAATTTAACTTATGGCACAAGTTTCTGGTAGGGGCGGCTCTTACTCTGATTGACTGGTGAGAATGTGATTGACATATGCTTGACCAGGAAGCCCGGTCTGGCTCTTTTGTCAAATCTTAGAACCCAATGTGGCCCGCAAATCAAAACGTTTGCCCACCCCTGATCTATATTCTTGTTATTATTCTCTGCTGCCTGAAGCCGCTAGATGGCGCCAGTGTCTCTTTCCTGGAAGAGCTTTCGGAGTTGCTCCAGTTTCCCTCCACTGTCCAAAACATGTTTTCAGGTACATGTAGTATTGCCCTCGGGGTTTGGGTGTCCCACCCTCTGTTGGGATGTCTGCGGGTCCAGGGTGTGTATCCTTGACACTGGACCTGAATATGGTACATGCAGCAATGTTTTCATTTTTAAACTTGTGTTTAGCCTCAAAGTGTCACTGCAGGTGATCGATCACAGAACATTTTGAACATCAGGGCGTGACGATAGCGAGTGCCTCCCAGCGTTTTATGGTCTTTTTTTTTTTTTTAGAAGGAAATGTATGTTAATTGTGAAGAAAATGAAACCCAACCGCATTATTGCAGTGGTGATGCGGGTCAGATTACTACAGCTTCTTCGTTCATCGGGCCTCAAACCCTCTTGCCTCATCTTCTCATCAGTGTAACAACTCCAGAGATCCATGATGAGATCCAGCGCTTACGAAAACAAGTTTGTGAAATATTAGTATTTTTGACCAATGACGTCACTATTCATTTACTCAGCCCATTGTGCATATTGAGGTGGGGCTGCACATCGTGAACCAATTAATGAAACCTAATTAATAAGCATAAATTAAATAAATAAACATGAACTTTAATCGCGCAACAAAACATTCCGCACACGTTGCAATGTTTTATTGTATTAATAACATTAATTAATTATAAACAATTTTTGTATTAGCGACTTTGTATTCGACTTCAACTCGTTTCTGCCTTTTGATGCAGCTCACAAATGTGCGATTTGTCCACGTTCAAAGCAATCGTTTGAGTTAGAAATATCGTTCCACATATTTACAACTGTTTATCTGGGTCGTTTCTGCATTTTATTCAACTGATTATTGTAATACAATTTTGCTATGTCGTGTTATATTATGTGATTATGCAGTGTATATTTTTTTTACTATATTATCGGGATTAGAGCAGCAACATTGTTTGAATCATAAAATGAATGACGTTTATGTGCATACATTACGTTATTTGCATAAAAGTTGACTGTCTTATTTGCCATCAAGGTCAAATGGTATTTGTGAATGGGTGGATTCGTTTTCACTTTTTCCCCTCAACACATCAAACATGCACCAATTTACGGAAACGAATTAAGCAAATAGCAACAAAAAACAAGATCTCGAAATGTTTGCCAAACCAATCCCTTGTTAAACAAACAACCTAAACTTCACAACAACATCTGCCCGGATCGTCCTTTCATCGTCATAGTGGCCAATTTAAGTTTTAAGGAAGGAATAACAAGTCACAATACTAGCTAATAACGGCATCAGGACCGTGCACGTGCACGACACCGGAACCCCGAGGCGTTCCAACGCGCGCCCCTTTTTGCTGCTGCGCGTGCGCGCTTACGCCTCGCTATCACTCACTCTCTCTCGCGCCCGCACTTAGAACGCACGCACGCACGCGAGCGGAGCAACCAAAACACCCCGACGCACACAAACACGCGGAAAACCAGCAGGCTTCGTCGGACGGAGGCTTAGCATCAGTTCTGCTCCCGACGCGGCGACGCACCGACAGCGTCCAGTGCAAACAGCGCGTCGTCATATTCACCTCACGAAGTTTTCACCAGAAGTTTACCGAGGGATTCAAGGTGTGGGACGTGTCGGGTGGGAGCATCTGTGAGGAGACGTGGTGTTTGAAGACCCCGAACATGGATTTAATAGGTGTTTTGTGCACGAGACTTTGATTCGCAGCTGATTAGCCCGCGCGTGTGTGTGTGTGTGTGTGTGTGTGTGTGTGTGTGTCGAGCTGGAATAGTTTTTGCCTTCATATGCACATCTCACCCTGGTTGGACTCCACTGAGAAGCCACATTCAGCTACTCCACGATGAAGAAAAGGAAATTGATCTGATTCCCCGAGAAAGCGCTTATCGGAGTCGCCGTGTGGCAGTTTCCCCCCCTTCAAACCGTCCGGAATCGCCACAATCGTCCGTTACCCAAATTCAGTGGTAAACACTCAAATCGTCTTCAGTTTCCTGAAGCTGAGAAGCGAGAACGTCACATTCGACCGCGTTTTGAGGAGTTTGCGGAGAGAATTCAGGGGAAAGTGGAGCCTATTTTACAACTTCTTCCACTCGCTAGCCACCTTATCAGCAGCGTTATCTCCCGGGGAGATGGAGGAGTGGAGGCAGTGCGGCCGCTGGCTGATCGACTGCAAGGTTCTGCCCCCGAACCACCGGGTCGTTTGGCCCTCGGCTGTGGTGTTCGACCTGGCCCAGGCCCTCAGAGATGGCGTGCTCCTGTGCCAGATGCTGCACAATCTTTCCCCTGGATCCGTGGATCTAAAGCAGATCAACTTCAGACCTCAGATGTCACAGGTAATTGCATATAAGTTCACTTTATCTGCTTTTAGTGCGAGTTTTCATCATTGGATGATCACTGGTCTTGGTTTCTTTGGCGGGTTTCCGATTTGAGCCAATAGGGGGCGCCGTTGAGCGCGTGTACAAAGTGTAAACAAATAATGCATGTGGATTTGTATTTGCGCATTGATCTTTTTTTTTTTATTTTAACTTGTCCACACGTTCATATATTTTTAGTTTATTTATTATACACAGAATACTCAAAATGCATAGAGTGAGACGAGCATACAGGGGTCTATACATTTTCTTGTGCCAGTTGTGGTCCAGTTGTAGGGAGTGTTTTGGGCAAAACACTGACCCCCACATGTGTATGTGATGTACTCAATGTTGCCCACTGCTCCGGGTTTGCGTATGTAACTTCACTGTGTGTAGTTTTACTGGATGGTTAAAAGTTCAGATTTCCGATACAATCGCTTGTGGCGATATTGACAATCTCACTTTTTTGAGTTTGGTTGTGTTTTAATGAACATTTAGCCGGACTCTATTCTCGTAGGTGTTTGTGGAGGTTCAAGGTTTCTTATCTTTGTACACATTAACTGGATAAAAGAGGCCGAGATTTATGGAATGTAGACTTCAGACGGCATATTTTGTGCAAAGTACATGCCAGTAAACATGACGTGTTGTAGAAGCACGTTGAAGCCTGTGAGTGTCTTTATTCTGGCTGGAATTGGGTCCGACTTGTTGTTTTGGAATAAAAATAATACGATTGCTTGTACGCCGATCCAAAGCATTTACCTTTGAATCACATTACTATCTATTCTTCATTTCAATCACACGAGTCTTTCACACACACTTTCACACTCTCCCACTTATGAGTAATGTTCCAGAATCCCATTCTCCGGCTTGTTTTTGTATTGTGGCAAGGAAACCGGAGACCTGGAGGAAACCCACGCAAGTATGAAAGGACGTGGAAACTCACAGAAAGACCTCGCCCTGCCTCAAACAGCAGGCCACACGCCGCCTGAAAAAAAATCTTTTCTTCAATTCCAACATTTTCCACCAAAGTTCAAACCCATTGGCGCCATCAATCCAATCTCAACTGTTTTTTAGTGCGTGTTCAGCCTGAACAATAGTTTGTGCAGTTCTCCACATCACCACGGCCTGATTTATGGTTTTCCAGATTCGGCTTGGTTGGAAGGTTTTGTTTGAGCTGTTATTGCTGAGGTGGTCCGTCATGGCACCTCTGATCCTCCTACTACTGCACGGAAGGGCTTGGCGTGGTATAGCGTCGTGACAAATTGGCGGAGAAAAAGATCTGGCAGCACAAAGGGAGCTGTGATTTATTTCTCGGAAAGGTCAGCGTGTGCTTTGATACACACTGCTTGTTAATTTACTACCTCTATTAAATCAGGATGGAGTGATTATGGGGCTGTTTGCCGTCCACACCGAGGCTTCTTCGGCCGTCAATGGCTCACCATTTTCCACTGAGCTTAAACCAAGTTGTATAGATAAACCCTGAGTAAAAGCTGGAGGCGTTCGTGAGTGTTTTCTGAAAGAATGCCATTGAGCAAGTGTTAGGAATCTCGCAAGAACCAGCAAATCCACTAAAGGCACGCTTGCGAAAAGCCATGACAAACCTACTTTGTTATGAAGATTTCGCCAAGGAATTTGTCCCCTCAGCACCATCGATTTTTCTTCATAAGCAGTTTAATGTTTCTTACCGTAAGGACTTTACATAAAGTCCCTGAATCGTGTAGTGTTCTAGTTTACCAGAGTGATTTGTCTTATTGGGCCCTCCAGGAATTCACTTGTTTGTGAGTTTTGCGAAAAAAAAAAAAAAAATTCTTATTTTTCCAGAAATAAGTCTCTTAATTGTTTTTTAATACTTTGGTTGTCAAATGTACCATTTAGGTAAACAATATACGTATATACTATACAAATCCCATAAAATCTTTTTTGTATATGTATTTATTTATTTTTTACACATGTAAAACTCTTTAATTTGCTAAATGCTCAATTTCCATATCTTCGGTCTCGTCATCTACTAATTGAAGAATTGTAAAAAAAAATATATATACTTGCCTTTGTTACATGTGCCGAATATGCGACCTTATGTTATTATTTTATAGATTAACTAAATCTTGTTTGTCTCTAGACTCATTCCCTGTGAACAAGTTGTTAAAATGCAAGTTAAAAATGTTTTTAAAAAAAGATTCAGGGTTTTTTTTTTTTTTTTCTTTTTAAAGCCCTGATGAGTGGGTAATTTTCTGACTGTTCAAACTGGATTTCTAGATTAAGATTCACACGTCACTTCCTGAAACTGACTTTTAACACACTCACCTGCAACCATCTTTACTTCAGTTCCTCTGTTGGGTTTGACTGAGATGCTGCTATGCTTGAATGATAGTCAATTGTAGATTCCTAAAGTGATCAAGAGCTTTATTACACGGTCTACAAAACAATTCACCCGCTCTGGTGTAATATTTCTGGGTATTACTCAACAGTTCTTCTGGGAGCCAGCGAGATAGATTTGTCTTTGACACTTTTCTGAAAGATGCTCAGACTCTATATTAGAGTTAGTATTAGAATATTAGTATTAGAGCTCAGACTGTTGTTGTTTTCGGTTTAGGAAATACACTTTTTATATCTATAAAACACAATTTTGTTCCAATTTATTTGCACTTGAGATGTTTTGCATGATCAGATAAATGTTTTAAAAGTTTTATTTTCATTTTCAATTTGCATTAGAGAAACTCCAACAACTGGATGGACTCTATTATCATAAAAGAAGCAACTAGTAAAGCAACAGTTTCCCTCGACTCCTGTTTTTTTTTTACATGGAGTCTGGAGGCAGATGAGAAGAAGCCTGGAGGTGTGGGTCAGCTCTCGCTCCTGGTTCAGTCAGCATTGTTCAGGCATGTCTGTTCCTACTTCAGGTCAGGGGGAAGCAGCTAAAGCCTGGGGGATAAAACAAACACCAGTGTGCACGTGTGTGTGTGTGTGTGTGTGTGTGTGTGTGTATGTGAGGTTTCTGTCACCTTTTCCTTTGTTTATGGACGCCAGAGGTAAAAGTGAGACCACCCTCTGTTTCCTGTTTTTGCTCTTTGATTTAAACAGCAATTTTCCCATAATATTTTTACAATACTCAAATTCAAATTTTCATTTTGAAATGGTTAGGTTCTCCAGTTTCCCACTGCAGTTCAAAACATGCAGCAGAATTTGAGTCTGGCAAATTGTTCATAGGCCTGAGTGCGAGTGAAGTGTGTGTGTGTTCTGCTTTGTGATTGATTGGCGATCTTCATGCGGCTCAGAGTTGCTGTGATTGGCTCCAACCCCCCATGAACCAGAAATGGAAAAGCATTTCTGATGATGGAAGGAACATTTTGATATGATGAAACTAGTTTATACAATAGTTTATTTGCGTCTCTGTTTCATTCAAACCATGCAAATGTAGGTTCTCTCCAAATCAATAAATCAATGTTAAAAGCATTGATTCTTAATACTTGGAGCCGGAACCTCTGAGATATATATATATATATATATATATATATATATATATATATATATATTTTTTTTTTGTTTGTTTATCAGTCAGTTTGTTCCTCACTCAACAATATCCATTCATCCATCCATCCATCAACACCCCCCACCCTACCTTAAATACACCGGCTGATTTTCATGCATGTAAAAAAAAAAAAAAAACTCAATTGGACTACTCGAATACAGAAAAATAATGATGTGCGATGGAATGACATTAAATTATTCAGGAAATGCCCACCAGGAATCATTCAAAGACGTTTAACTGTGATTCTTAAATCAGAAAGCTGTGAATCAAGCCGGTAAATCAGACGGGATGTAGATTTCTGTAGTTTGGCAGCTTTCCTGAAGCCCCTGATAAGAAGAGAGCTTTTCTCTCCCACCAAGTTCCTTTAATCAATAGGTGTGACCTTTCGTGCCCTTTGACCCCTGCTGCGAGTGCAGGTAATTTCATCATGCTGCTAGTTAGGGACCGTGCAGCTGTGACCGGCTGGAACTGAAATGGAGAATTCAGTTCCTGAGGAGGAAATATGTCATTATTTATATAGAACCTGGGTTTACTCTGGGTTAACTGTACTTTAAACGAAGAGTTTCAATTTAATAATTTTGTCAAAAAAATGCCACGTGCAATCGTTCCGAACAATTATTTGAATCCGTTAGAATCTTTAGTTCTGCAACATCACAACAGAATGTCAAATTCATTTTGTCAGTCTTTTTTGTCAAATTCATGTATTAACAAGTAGTTTATAGGTTAATATTGTCAAAGTCACTTATTTTGAAAAGGCGTTTTAGAGCTTGGCACAGATTTTACTTTGTGCTTTTAAGTTGTAATATTATATCTGTTGTATATACTCACGAGTATTTAAAATATTATGTATGTTATGTATAGTATCGCTTTAGAGTTATGCAAAGGAAAAATACCTGCCTTTTGTTTTCCTCTGCCCGTCTTCCTCATAATTAACGTGTGAGCTCTGATTGGTTAAAAACATACATACAAGAATGTTATTGTATCATAATTACAATCCTTACAACGGATTCAAAAAATAGTTTGGAACAATTGCATGTGGCGTTATTTGTGATTGGGTTTCTTTTATAAGCTTCATTCATTTTAAGATACGTAGTAAAAATGAATAAAATAAAAGTTCTGCAATGGAACTGCCGTGACGTACCACGTATTTTGAGCATGTCGTCAATGTTGTCTTTACTTCCTGTCCATTCTTCAGGGAAAACCTTCTCTAAGCCGCTGCCCCTGGAATTTGCTTTAGTGAAAAGGAGGTTTGTTTTGTAGCGAGCCGGACCGCACACCATGTCCCGACATGTCTTAATGAGAACTTTAATGTCGGGGGTCCGAGACACAAAAAACAAAAGCTAAAGTCTTCAACGTGACAAAATATAACCTAGTCTGGAGATACGAGAACAAACATACTAACACGGTTTAATTTCTGAATGAGGATTTGTCCTCAGTCGACTTTGTGAGGAGGAGGAGAAGCACATCATCTCTGTCTCTTGTTATCTAGAGATTTGTAGTTTTTTTCTTATAGGTGTGAGTTGGGGAGCCGAGTGTACCGGAAGCTTCTGTTGGTAAACAACAGTCCATCTGTGAGTGGTTTGTTGTGGGATCATTAACACACACGAGGCTGGAATGAGGCTGGCGTTCCGAGCTGGAGGATCTCGCTGACTGATTCCTTTCAGTCTGTCTCATTAGTTCATACGCCCAACTTATTCTTGTTGTCTTCTGATTCTTCCACACTCTCTCCCTCTCCATGTCTTGTTCATCTTCTCGTTCTCTCATTCCCTCTCTGCCCTCTGTTCACCTTTCTCTGTTTTACTTACTCACTCTTACTACCCGCTCACTCCCTTCGCCTCCGTTTTTCACATACACACTCACTCTCGCTGTCCCACCATCTTTCTTTTCTGCATTCTCCCTCTCCATGTCTTGTTCACCTTCTCGTTCTCTCACTCCCTCTCTGCCCTCTGTTCACCTTTCTCTATGTTTTTCTTACTCAGTCTTTCTACCCTCCCGCTCACCCCCTCTCCTCTGCCCGTTTTCTCCCTCTCTACACTTCTCTCTACATGTCTCTCTTTGTTTTTGACTTCTTGTCTCCTTCCCTCTATCCCTCTCCATCTCTTCATATCTCTATCTCAACTCTGTCTATTTTTTCCACTCACTCACACACTCAATCACTCTCTCCTGTTTCTCTGATTTTTAGTCTCATTCTCTCTCTCATTCTTGCTGTCTCTCTCTCTATCTATCTCTCTTTTTCTCTCTGTGTGTCTCTCTTTTAACACACACACACACACACACACACTTTTTGCTTACTGTGACATTTGCTTCCAATTGATTATTATTTTCTGACCGTTCGAGGCAGTGAGGACCAATTTGGTGGAGAGAAGCGGCCGTTTCTTTCCCATTCACTCGTTCTTTCAGTGCTTCCTCTTGTTTTCCTCACTGGGTAAGATGATAAGATGATAAGCTTCTTAATATGTTCTGCTATCTCCACAAACAATGTCACTCGGTAGAATCGCCGCTTCTCCTCTTCCAATTCCTACTCGGCAACAACTTGCGACGCTGTGTTTTCTCACCAGCACAAAACGAACCAATATTCCATTACCACGTGGAATTGATCATATCACAGAAATGGGAAAAGAGGAGCTGTGTAGAGGTAGAAATGGTAACATTAGAAAGACTTGAGCGAGGCGGCTGCTTATTGATCGCGTCCCCCGCTGACGCTCTCATTAATCATATAAACAGGAAGTTGTGTATCGTTTCCACCCTTCCCCTTGTTGCTTTTCTAGGAGAGCGCTGGATTATCCCCTTTATAACCAGAGCACCAGACGAAAAATCATATTAGTTCTTAAGTTCCTGAGCATTTAATTTACAGATAGTTAATAAATACTTATATAATAAATACTTTTACGTCTGTAAAAGTGAAAATTGGTGGAAGTGGAGAGTGTGAATGTGTGTGTCTGTGTGTCCAGTTCTGTGATTGGTCAGCCTGTCTGTTTTCAGGGGAAATAGCATTTGCGTTTACATGTATTACATAGGATTAGGAGTGAGAGGTTACTTTGCTTATTTCAAGAAAATAGGACTTGAATTTTCTTGTGTAGAAAAATTTGCTAATTTTGATAACATTTTACAGTAGATCAACACATTTCCAATGTGGACATTGTTTTAACAGAACTTCCTGAAACAATAAATGTCAAGTGAAATCAAGAACACAGTGTTTCTCAATTTAAAAACAAGCTTTTTAGCCTTTATATTACAGCTTTTTTTGTCTTGTTTCAAGCTTTTGTTTTTGTTTTGTTTTGTTTTTTATTATCTTGATTTTTTTTTACGTGGATTTTTTTGGCAGTGTAGTGTGTTAAGCTTCATCTAATAAATAAGACAAAGACAAAGACAAAATTGAGTATTTTTACATAATTTATTACATTTACATTATCAAACCTTTTATTACATTATTGAAACTTTTGTAACATTATAGAGTGTGTTGTTTAAGCACCAGTGATTTCCTGATCAGAAAGGCCGGATCAGGAAGGAGAAGTTGGTTGTCTGTGGCACTGGACATATGGAAATTACCTGTGGATTATATATGTACAGTTAGTCTAGGCAAATGAGCCGAGCTGCGGGAGAGAACGGTTGGACGCAGACTTTACTGTGGTTATTCTGAGCAGGAGGCGAAGGTCCGGTTCTGTTCTGACCGTCGAGCCAAGGATGGAATTATCAGTTATATTGTAATGTTCCCTCTCTGTTTCTTCTTTGAGAGTCTCAAAACAGCTTTTCTAAGTAAACTAATTTAATATTGTTTACTTTAGTATTTTGTTTGTTTTCTTGAATTTTATCCCAATTTTTATTCATTTTATTCCTTTGTTTTTTCTTTTGCAACAATTGGGAATTTGTTAATTGATGTCTTGTGTCTTTATTTTATCCATCAGTGTCGTTTTGCTCTCCCTTTTACTCTTTTCTCTCTCTTTTTCACTTTTTACTATTTTCTGTCTCTCTTTTTGAGTATCTTTTTTCCATCCTTTAACTCTTTCTCTCACTCTCACTTTCTCTTTTTTATTCTTGCTCCTTTTTTCTCTCTATCTCTATTTTCTTTTACTCATTTTCTGTTCTCTCTTTTTTACTCCATTTTCTCTCTCTTTCTCTAAACTATCATTTTTCTTTTTCACTTTCTTTCTTTTTCTTTTTTCTTTTTTTCCTTTTTCTCTCTTTCTCTCTCTTTATCTCTTTCCCTCTCTCTCTCTTTATATTTTTCCCTCTCTCTTTATTCCTATATTTCTCTTTCTTTTTCTCTCTCTCCTTCCCTCCTTCCTTCCTTCCTTCTTTTACACACTCTGTCCATCGGTCTGTCGATCTCTCTATGACATTGACTATGCAGTAGGTGTGATCAATGAGCGAGCAGAAAGGCGACAGTGGCTAGGAAAACGAAACTCTCTGAGTAAGAAGGCGAGTAAGTGACATCGGATCTGCATGCGGCGTCTTACTCGTAGGCCACTCGTGATCCGCAACAGGCCCTGGCTGGAACTATTTGAACAATCTTCATGGTTGCTGGTGCTTAGAATGTTGTTTTCTCTCCCAGAAAAGGCCACACAGCTTGGCACAACATAATCCGCTCTCTCCAAACTAGACGATGTGTTATCTGATCACGCATTCGTGCACAGCATCCAACATTACCGACTCTGTTCATTTCACTCACAAATCGGATTCCCTGTAGACAAATGAAGAACACGCCAGCAGTTTTTTAGTCACAGTTGTTCAGCGTTGGGATGAAATCAAAAATTGGGATGAAATAATATTCAAAGGAAAGATTCCCCACAAGCAGCAAACACGATTTTGTTACCAAAGACCTCGTGTCCAATTTCGACCAAAACTATACCTGCAAAAGCAATTTAGCGGGTGTTGAAAGAAGACATTATCACTGCGGGTTTATGATTATCGGCTGTTTCCATTATGGTGGAGAACATTGAGCCGCTGTTGTAATGAAACCAATCGACTGTGAAAAGTTTAGCGCGAGAACTCTCTCGAATCCTGCTGAATGGGAATTAGTCGGATATAAAACCAAGCAGATAACACGTATCTGATCGAAGAACAGCGTTTCCCAAAAATAACAGTCCCAATCAAATCTGACCCTTGCTCTGATTGGCTCTTCCTGCGTCAGGCCTGGACAATACGGCTTCACCGATCAGCCATTAAACGCTCTGGTCAGCCCACTGTGTGACTGCTGACTTCCTTCCTTTCTTTCCCTCGGCCAGAGGAGATGGGCTTGCGTAACTTCTCCTCCCTCTCCTTCAGAAAACCAGAAACATCTGAGAAGAAAGTTCAAAACACATCCTCCCATTCCAGAATAAAGAAAACCTGTGCTCCAATCGGCCATTAAATCTTCTAAATCTAGTGAGGTGGAGTTTTTTTTTCTTTTATTAATACAGTATCTGTTTATTTTTATCTGATTTCTCTATCTGTATTCATAAATAGGTATTTATTTTTAGATTAGATTTTTTTGGTTGTATCGTTTTTTCATACATTTTATTAGGTTTCAGTTACTCCAAGTGGTCGTATTTTGTTAGACGTTTAGCTATGTGTAAGCAAATCAAAGTAACTGTAACCAAATTAGGTTAAACCGTTTTTAGGTTAGAAAACACAACCTCTTAATCTCTGGTTTACTTCTAAAGAATTGGTTAATGTCTTTAATTTAATTTTTATGTCCTTCAAACCAATTACACAGAGTGGAACAAATAAAATGTTGTATTTTTATTAAATGAGAATAATAATACCACGTATTACAATTGTAATTTATTGTTAAACAAATTATATGTATTGATAGTAAATAAAGCAAGGCTTTTTTTCTTAAACTGTATAGTATTGCCTTTCTGCTTGCTCACAGCAAAGATTCATTGATTAGTTATCTTTAAATATAATTATTAGCAGATAATTAATTAATTAATTTATTATTAATTAACATTATCTTTCAGACTCTTTAAAAAACTCATTCGACTTTCAGACTCAAAAAACTTTTCATTTGACCTTAAAATAAAACAATCTAGATTAGATTATTTTAAATTAGATTAGTTAGCTTTGACAACCAGTGAAAAAAATATGCACTGAAAACATAAATAAGCAAAAATATAGCAAAAAAAAACAAAATCGATTCCAAACATGGTAATAATTGGCGCCTGCAGCGTGGCGGAGGTACTTAAATAGCCAAACATTTTCACTGTTCTGAATTTAATCTCCAGGCAGGTTTATTCTGCCGCCGCGTTCACGTTTATGCAGGTGCAACAGCTTAAAATAGTTTCGCACTTCTGCTTTTACTCTGCGCTTTGCTGCTGGGCTACTGTTTTCCTCGGGTAGAAAGTCTTGGTTAGACATTCATTATTCAGAAACTGCAGTAGATTGCCGCATTGGTTTTTATTTTTTTTCGAAGTAACTAAATTTGAAAGGTTTTGTTCAGTTCTGGGAAGCAGCAACACAAAGTTGGTGCGATTCTTGTGAAGAGAAAACATCCGTTTCTTTCACTTCTTTGAGTCGAGCTGGATGGCGCCCAATGGATATTTCTGGTGTGTTCTTGCTCTACTATGTAACATCCTTGGCAGAACACGCACGTCTTTTCCGCATAAAGATTCCGCGTGCCAACAAAGAGCCGATTTCCTTTCTAAAGATTACGTTTTGGTTCCGTTTGTTGCGTTTTACTTTTATTAAAGAAACGGCAGGATGTGATCATTTAATTCCTGTTTACAAAAAAGTGATTAGGGACGTTTGGCTTGGACGCTAAAGCAGATTTGTTTCAGAAACTGAAACTGGTGCATCATGGTACGGAGCACATCCCGGTGTCCTTTTCACTTCACACGGGGAAACTGAAAAAGCCATTCAAGGCCAAAAAAAAGATATTTTGGGATGGAACATTTCAGTTTGTCCTTTTAGTGTTTGTCCTTTTATTCAGCCCATGGCAGCTCGGCTGTACCAGTTTCTTCAACTGGAGCGTGTGTGTTATAACCTTAACAATCCTCTCCGGATCATCGATGCATCATTTTCCCCGATTAACGGTTTTACTATTATTTTCTGATCCTGATCTTTTGTATTCATCTTTTTCATCTCGCTTTTGTCTGACCTTGACGGTGGAGCTCCACCACCAACCAGAGTCTGGTAGAGTTTAGTCTGACCAGCACCTTCAGACAGACTCCTGAGATGATGAACTGCAGAGCTGAGACACATTAATCTTCCTCGCGGCGTTTCATCTTTCTGCTAGACCTCACCCAGGCCTGCTGCCGCCCGGCATTACAAACAGATACACACCACTAAACCAACAGGTCACATGAGCTTACCTCGCCTACATCATCACTACTGCAGTCTCTAATTCTCACGCTCATGCCCGAAAAACATGAATTTTGCATCCATTCATTTTTTAGCAGCTTTTTACCAACCAATTACAGGTTTTTTAGCAACCAATTACACACTCTGGATTTGCAGCCAACCAATCACAGTGTGGAACATACATTCAATCATACGTTTGGGTGATTTTCTCGACATTTCGTCTGCATGTTTCTGGATCGTGGGAGTAAAGCGGAGGCCCGGAGGAGACCAAAGCCAGCATGGGTTATAACGTCAGAAAGACCAACGATTGTGGTGGTGTGATCTACATCAGCTTGGAATATCGTACTTTTGTGAAATCTGTGTGATTATCTACATGGTAGTCATGACGATGGACAAAACAGTCTCGTTCAGGTTTCAAAGTGACTTTCTGTTCATTTGGAAGCATTTGTTTCCGCAGGCGTCCACTAAACGTTCTCTTGAAAAGCTTTTTGAGACTCTTATTAATTTGCCTCCTCAAGACAAGTGGCTAATTCAGTTATGAGCGTCTGAAAGTACATAAAAATCATGTTTCTCATAACTCACCTTCTCCAGTAGCAGCATAATGGACTTCTCTCCTTTGGCGACTTTTTCTTTGTTTGCGCTTTATGGTGCATGTAGATGAGGCTCGGACGTTCCCTTTCATTAATGTCACTCGGCTTCTCGGGCTCGTGTGCCGTATCTCACCGATGTTTGGCGTGTTGGTTTAAATGTCATGCACAAATGCCATGATGAGGTGGAGGTATTGACTCTTTCACATCACCGCCTGGCTTCAACGCAAAGGCCAATGGCCCGGCTGAACCCGGCGGCGGTAGATTTCAGCCTGAAACCGAGCCGTTTGATTAATTCTTGATGCCTAAATTAGTCTGTAATCAACAGAACCTTTTATGGGTCATTTCATATCACCTGTGGTGAACTGCAGGGGTGAAGCATCCGCATTCAAGCCCCTCTTCACCGGCTTTAATGAAATTCGTTTGGCCTGTGATGCATATCTCTCCAGCGAGGGCTCCCATTAACGCTTCATTTTTCCTACGGTGTGCATGCCCTTATTAATGGCGGGAATTAGTCGACTCCCCTGGCTAGAATTAGTTGTGTTGCTTCATTAAATTAGAACGTTCTTTGTTAGCGAGCGGCTTTGACTAGCGCTGTTGCTGTTTAGTGCCGAAGAGCTAAATCATCGTTTTGTGGTTTGTTGTCTTGTAGTTCTGAAGCTCTTTAACTTCCTGTCTGTAACTGACCTGCTTGTTGACTTCTGTTGTGGTAGTTTGGGGTTACAAAGGAGGGTTTGAACTGGTTACTCCTGAGTCTTTTTTTTGCTGTTGAAGTTTTGGGTTTTTCTACGTTTTTTATGATTTGCAAAAGATTGTCAGGTTCTTGGATAAAAAAAATAAAACTTCTAGTACGAGCCAAGCCAAACATGTCTTTGGTTTCATGTATGCATTTGTCTGGCAGTAATGCAGAAAAAAAAAACATAAAATTATCTATAGCTATTCTGTTGTAGCTAGCTATGAAATAGTAAAGCAATTTTCAGAAAATCTAATTAATATCATTTTCCAGAAAAAGTGAAAAGGTTTGATCCCCACAATTTCTACTCACAGCCCCCCACCCCAAAAAATACACAAACCTTTTGTGGTTTAATGAAACTACCTAAGTAAATCGGTAGATACATCCACACCTTTTGCACTCTTTAATCATCCGGTGTAACTGAATTGGAGCAAGTTCAAGTGTATTTATTTAGCGCTTTTCTTAGTTCAAGACCAACGCAAAGACGCTAAAGGCTTACAAGTAATTCAAACAGCAACAGTTGAGTCTGTGAGAGAAGATGGAATGAAGCTGATGGAGAATTACAAGCAAGATTTGTTTATAAAATTATAAAAAATTTCAATTTGTTGTAAAACAGTAGTAAATCTATGGCCCACCATAGATTGGAAACCATTGTCTTGCTATTTTTTTTAGTCTTTTAGTATTTAGTCTTTTGTCTTCTTTATATTGATGGCTACATTTCTATTGGTATATTCACATATTCCATGTGACATGGTTTTCTAAATTCACATGATATTTCTTTCTATTGCCTGAAGTTTCTGTATTAAACCTCGGCGAGGTAATAAGGCTTATTTGTTACTTTTCAATAATCACGGACGTCTAGACTCTCGTTGGAATGAGAGATCCAAACTGATGGGAAACATTTTCAGAGCTGGTTCAACCTTGAAGACTCCAAGCCTAATTAAAACACTGTCCTCGGGGCTCTTTTGTAAAAGAAAGAGTGTTTTAGCTGATCAGAAGAAGAAAAAAGCACAAGTGTTCACACCGCTCCCTTCATTTAATGCAGTTTCCATTGCCTTTAGGAAAAAAGCAGTGAAGAGATTAACATAAACGTTACAACAAAATGGTTTGCTGGAATTAAAAGTGAATTGGTTTTTGTCTTGCCTTTTTTATATACAGTGACAAATTACACCCTATAATACATGTCTAGGTGAATTTGCCCTTTACTTTTTGCCAGAGCTTGTGAATCTCGACTGAAGTAGAATGTTTTGTGGCTCAGGCCTGTTTTCTAGACTTTTTTTATTTTTAAATTGACCAAAGACGTAAAATCTCGCACCTTAAAAGCGATAGCTAACAAATCACATAGCAACGCCTACACTCTTTGACAGGAAATCCATGTGAACCCGCAGGAAGTATGTGTATCACAAATAGCCCTTTATCGCGAAATGAGGTCTTTGCTACGATGCGATACGACACAATGCCACCATGCCAACCAATCACATTGCAAATCATATAGTTTGACTAATATTTTGGCAGCAAATTCACATAAACTTAAAATCTACACAAAGCCGCAATTGCCCCTTAATTCGCAAACTTGGGTCTTCGTTGCTACACAATATGCCACCCTGCTGACTAGTCATATGGGAAAACGTATGCATTTACTGACACATTTTGGGAGGAAATCCAAGTGAACCAAAGGAAGCTAAGATTTACCTTCCATCTTGGGTTTCAAAGTTGGGTCCTGAGGCAGTGCCACCCTTTCCATCCTGTTACTGATTGGCCACTTTGGAACTTTGGCTCTCGCTTCTTGTTCTCCAGAAATGATTGAAGTGGCTAATAAAGTGATACAGATGGATGTACAGAAAACGTACATTTGCATAAGTGGCAGAACCTGAGAGACACACAGACGGAGGCGAGTTCTCCAGAACCGTTCAGAGGAGAATTGGCTCCAAACTCGAGCCAAGTGCTAGTCACATATGATGGACGTTTACAGCCACCAGCAACACAAGCACACGCTTCAGAGGTAATTATAAACCCTGATGTAACACACTAGAGTGAAGACTGTTTAAATAAACATATACCAATCACATTTTTTGGTTTCCGATTTGTTCCAAGCAGAGGTGTTAAGTACTAGAGTGAAATGACTTTGTTACTTTACTTAAGTACGTTTTTGCTGCTATGTACTTGTACTGAATATTGAAACACACAGAGACACACACACACACACACACACACACACACACACACACACACACACACACACAGTCATAACATGCATCAACATGCAACGTCATCGAGACATGCCTACTTCTGATAAACAATCGGAACTCACGCCAGATTCCGCTACGGAAGTAAATTGTCATTCCAAAAATGTGGTGCGTAATAAGACGGTTAAAAATGAGCTGCATCCAGAACTTTGACAGTAACTCAGAGTAAGGCTGGTAGAAAAAAAGCCTTGATTTACTTCTTATGAAAACTCGACATCTGGATGCACTTGTCACAGAATCACTCTTAGGAAAAAACATTTCATTAACTCTCATTTTGTCAACATGTTAATTTACATTTTTCACCTTCTTTTTTTTTAAATATTGGGATTATTTGCATCCTTTAAATTGAGGACTATGGCCTGATTATTATTATTATTGTTGTTGTTGTTGTTGTTGTTGTTATTTAATTTTGAAATGCCTTTATTTGTCCCACATCGACGAAATTGCATTTTTAAAACGGAAGAATATATAGAATAGATAATTTATATGAATAGAGTGTGAGTGTGTATTTATTTATTTATGTGTGTGTGTGTGTGTGTGTGTGTGTGTGTGTGTATTTATACACATCTATATACAAACAAAATGAATAAACATAACCATATATTATACTGCACACATCATAATACTGCACGCGTCAAGTCACCGGTTCAGATTATTATTATTACTATTTATTGAGTAGATTTAGGCCGCCAGGATATCAGGTTCATTTCAGTTGAGCAAGGTGTCCATTGGGGATTCGAACCTGCAACCCTTCCAATCCCAAGTCCAGCCCATTAATCACTAGGCCACAACTGTTCTAAATATTGGCATCCGTGTCGTTTCTCGTTGAGTTTTTGACCAAAAAGCAAAGTACACCAGGATTTGTTTGACCTTGCAGGAGACGTTGAGATTTTAATTTGTTGAGCATGAAACCCATCTGCTGGTGAATCTCTCCCTCAGGAAGCATCAGAGCTTCTCCTCCTTCAATATGTTGTGTGTTTTCCCATCATTAAAAACCGCGTTAAGCAGAAGAGAAGCGCAACGTTCCAACGCAAACATTCATACTTTTAGACGCGACCAGAGAAGAACTTTGTTGTAGAGTGAAACGTGTCATTTTCTGTGAGAACCACCGAGGAGCATCTCTGACTTTGAGAAGATGTCTTTTATTTGTGATCATTTTCTCATTATCTTCGCCGTTTCTCGTCTAAACCGCCGTGGCCGCAGAAGTGTGGTTTATAGGAGGCTGTAAAGTTGCGGAGAGCGACCGCGCCGTTCTGTTGCTTTCTGTCGAAGAGACTTTTATTTGCTTTTATTTGTGGTTGTGTGGATAACAGCCAGTCTTGAAATTAATGTCTTCATGTTCTAGCCACCCTCCCCCTTTTCTCTCTTTTACTCTCTCGTTTACTTTTTTTTTTTTCTTCCTCTCTCTCTTTGTGGAATCCGTGTCGTTTTCTCTTTCTTTCTTTCTTTCTTTCTTTCTTTCTTTCTTTCTTTCTTTCTTTCTTTCTTTCTTTCTTTCTTTCTTTTTTTCTTTCTTTCTTTCTTTTTTTCTTTTTTTCTTTCATTCTCTCTTTCTTTCTTTCTGTTTTTCTATCTATCTATCATAAGTTTCAATCTTATGTTTTTGCACTTTGAGACAGTTGTGAAAAGCACCTTACAAATGCACTGAACTTGAACTGTCTGTCACTCTTGTTTTTTTTCTGTTTTCTTTCAGCTTCTCTTTTTTCCTCTTCTCATTCTGTCTATATATCACCCCCACTTTCTCTCTATCTCATGTATTCTCTCTCCTCACCGTTTGACTTCCTCTCTCTCTCTCTCTCTCTCTCTCTCTCTCTCTCTCTCTCACACACACACACACACACACACACACACACACACACACACACACACATACAATCTCTCTGTTTTTTCACTCTCTCTTCCTCTTTCTAATTTTCTCTCTCTCTTCCTCACTCTCTCTGCCTTTTACTTTTACTCTAACTCTATTTGCTTTTCCTCTCACTCTCTCAATGTTTTCCTTCTCTTTTCCTCACTTTCTCTCTCTCTATCTCTTTCTTTTCTTTTTCACTTATTGTTTCTCGCTTTTTCTGTCTCCATGTATTTTGCTCTGTTTTCTCCTATTTTTCGTCTACCCTCTCTCTCTCTCTCTCTCTCTCTCTCTCTCTCTCTCTCTCTCTCTCTCACTTTCTCATTAGAAGACGTGGTGGCCTGGGTTTTCCTTTTTTATCAGCTCATATATTCTTTTAAGCACAATGAATTATGGATCTTGCACAAACCCGGGATTTCTGCAGAACCGTCTTAGTGGTGTTCTCTCTCTCTCTCCGCTGCTCGGACGTCTAATGGACGCAGAAAGCCTTGCACCAGGTCCTGTTAATGCTCCACTGCTTCTAATTTTAGACTAATATACTCAACGTTATGGAGAGCAGGAAGTTGGGGGTGGTTGCTGGTGGTGGTGGT
>CM051496.1:21318838-21403605 GCA_028031935.1 Paedocypris micromegethes
GTGGTTGCTGGTGGTGGTGGGGCGGGGGGGGTGCGGACGGCCCCAGTTCAGAAAGGCAACAGCTGAGCCCAAGAGGATGACAGGAAGTGCTTTAAGGTGTTAGTGGTTTTATATAGAAGTTTTGGTTCAAGTCACTTAATGGACTCTGTTTGACCAGTTATATACTGTAAGTGACCAGTCTCATTGGTAATTGTCAAATTAAGTTGTCATTGTTTGGATCTTAATTGTTATTACTATTCTTATAGTGAGTTTTTGAAAACAAAAACAAAATCATTATGCGATTTTTGAAGTGGTTGCTGAGTTGATATCTGAGTTTGATGAAAAGTCTTGATTCTTCTAAAATGATCATATGCATACACATTTGGACCCTGTCATTTGAAGAGACATTTTCAAAATGATCCTGAGCATGGAAATGACTAGATTATATGATAACAATATAATAATAATAAACAATAATAGTAGTAGTAGTGATGATGATGATGATGATGATGATGATAATAATGCATTTCATTTTTTTTATTTGCTTGTACTCAAAGCTGTTTTGTACTATGTGCGTTATAATTGTTTGCAATATTTTATTTAAAAGGATAAAACAAAAATTCCAAGTTTATTATTATATAAAAAAAAACGATCTTCCAGTATGATCGAAACCAAACCAGTCCCATAAAAATTCCATTGATGGTGTTATAATACAGAAGTAGCATGCATTAATATGCTTTTAAAATACATACTTTATTAATGATAAAATGCTCATAAAAAATCAACCAAGTTCAAGAAATTACTCAAGTAAAAAGGCTCCACAATTGCTACTTCCAGCATTTTTTTTATTAGAAATTGTGATATCAGGATTCCGACAACCTTAGTGGTTTGACCACCGTTTGCTGTTCATAGACTAAAATGCACATCATCAGAATCTCGCTTTTGGTTTGTGTTCACCAACATGACACGTTCTATCACCCTCACTAAACAATAGCAACGCACTTTCAATTGCCGTTTTTAGGTCGCTTTCAGTTGCCATATAGCAAACTCAACGGAAGTCGTTTAAAATACATTTCCCAGCAAACTCAAGCAGTTTCGACCAAACACGACTGGCCTTAAAATCCGTCTCATGCACTTTTTCGCCCAAGCAGCAGCTGAAAGATTCTCCCCAGCATCAATATTGGATGAGAAGCAAGTGTAATGTGTGTTTAATGGCTGCGGTGCGAGGTAAAAAAGCGAGTGAGACAAGACTCCAAATGAACTGTATTGATGCCCAGTCGAGTTCTCGCTACAAATCAACCGCCGTGACAACCCGCCTTCTCGAGATGGCAACTTTAGGCCTTTAGGACTTTATTGATCACGATGCAACTTGCTCTACTTTGACTGTCCCCGCAATAGATATTGGATTTAAAAGGCGAACGCTGGAGCAGAGCTTAAAATGCTTCTGTAATTGTTGTTGGAATAATGAAGTGGTCCGGGCCGTCCGTCTGTTTGCTTCCTGCTGTGTTTAAGATTCGCAAATGCACTCTGAGTTTCGCTCACGTCTGAAAATGCTGACTCATGTTTCCAGCGTGTGGGTCTTTCCTGATAAGCCAATGTATTTATCAGTGTTTTGTAAAATCACTTTCTGAGTTGGAATAAAAACGCTTATGTGGAATATAATATAATTATCCTTATTGACTTTAATTTGAAAGAAGAAGCCTTTCAGAAAATTGACGCATTCAAAAACAATAAATGTAATAGTTTTCAATAAATGTAGACTGTTTTGTGTATTGCTTGTCAGATTTGTCAGACAGGGGAATGGATGGATGGATAGACAGGTAAGTGTATGGAGAGAGAGAAAGACAGGAATAGATATGGAGTAGACATGAGATGGAATATTATTTTAATTCAATATTAATACCCTATAGAGTATAAACAATAACTGAAATGAGCATTTGTCATTACTGAGATTATATGATACGTTTTGAATGAATAAGAGAGAGATGTGCATGCAGATATATGTTATAGATGGAGCAATTGAAAATGGATGAATAGATGTAGATAGAGAGATGTATAGATGGATGAATGGATATACAGAAAGACAGACAGAAAGATGAGTGGGCCGATAGATGGGTCAACAGGATAGACAGACCGATGGACAGACTGATGAACAGACCGAGAGGGAGCGAGAGGAAGACAGGAATGGAGGTGGAGGAGCGTTAGTTTTGTAAAGCGAGGATTGTGTCATGGCTGTGCACACTGCAATCTAAATTTTAATTGCTTAGATTTATCTTGTGGGCTCAGTGTGACGGACTGATAACTGGAGCTGATTCCACTCAGATTGTTTGCCCAGAGATGCAGGAAGACGCCTTCGCTCTCAACGCCTGTGGAGAAACCATCAACTCAACCTGAAGATCACCAGTGCACAACCCGTGATTCTTCACGGTTTAACATGTCCTAACTAGTAGTGTGACACACGGTTGGGTTAAACGCAGCGGTCTGTCACCCAGGGTTTTCATTTAACCCACCCAGACCCAGTTAATGGCAAAACTTGGAGCTTTTCCTTATTTGTGACCTACATAAAGGCCTCGCTGCAGCAGACACGCTAATGAAACTTTAAGCAGACGACCCCATCTCTTCTTCCTTGAAAGATGGTTCTAATATTTTAGTAATCATCACTATTTCCCGATGCTTTTCTGCATTTCCCCAGGAACATTTGGATCTGACCTGCCTGAAGGCCAGTCTAGCGATGAAACGCCACCACTAGCCCACTCCCGTCATTTAGACGTCACTAGACTCTTCTTTTTTTTTTTTTTTCTTATTACTAGTAATTTTTTTTCACTATGAGTTTGATTAATCATTAAAGAAATTGCGATCTTGATTCTACCCCCTTTGTGATCTTAATCCAGCATTTATACAATTCTGCCAAACTCTAATCTCTGTCTTACTGCTCGTCCGTTCACACGCATCCTGTCGCTACTCTGCCGTGCATTATCATTTAAATATTATAAAGGAAAGATGATCTTGCATTACTTCTGTCATATTTTGGGGCACCAAACTTAAATTTAAAGCGCATTGAGATATATTACTATATTGCTGTTTAAAAGAAAAAAATATTCAGAATCATGAGGAATCGTGAAAAAAAAGTCGTGATTCTCTTTTTTTCCAGAATCGTGCAGCTCTAGTATGAGTCCAACTAAATGCTAAATGTTGCAACTAAAGTTACGAATAAATGCTCATATTAGGACTAGACAAAAAACACTTTGATTACTTAACGTAATCTAATTATTTGCAAATGTAACACTAAAACATACTACTATGTTTTTTTTCCTTAACTTCATTAGCATTTATAGTTAATGACTCTATTCATTGCGAATTGTTTTTAGCGCAAGGCAAAAAAAAAAACAACATTTTGATTATTGTAGCTTAACATAATTTGTTGTTGTGACAGCTTCACTTTTAATCACGTTTTATTTATTTTTTTATTTATTTCAAATTTAGTAATTGAAGCTATCACTGTCAAAATGTGTTTATGTTTTAAAACTGGCTATTAATGGCTAGTTAAAATCAGGCTAATAATATGATATGTGCTGTTGTGGCCTAGTGGTTATAGAGTTGCAATATAAAGGTCACAGGTCAAATTCTGGACAGAATACACAACTGAGTGTCCTTGAGCAAAACACTGACCCCCACATGCTCCCTAGACCCCTCGGCCTAGCGCTGCCCACTGCTCCAGGCTTGTGTGTGTGTGTGTGTGTACGCTTCACTGTTTGCATGGCTCAAATGCAAAGCTGTAATTTAATTTTAATTTGAAGTACATTTTTACAATGTGGGACGATTGCTAGCTCATATGTGTGTTTGTGTGTTGTAAATCTCAATTTCCGATTCACCATTAAAGAACTTGATAAAATTAGACTTGATGCTAATTGAACAGCGCGTTTAGAGTAGCGTGAAGAATCGTCTGTTCTTTCGCCGAGCGTTCTCCACAACATCAAAAGCTGAACTCGACCGATAAGCGTAATCGTAAATGCACTAATATTACAGTAAAGCCGCCGTGTTTGCTCCCAAGCCTGCGTTTGCTCTTTTAACAGCTTTCCAAACAAACTGCAATTAATCTGGAGAAACGCACTTAATTACGCAGCACAATAAGAGCTCAACTCTCCGCCACTGCACATTTAATGAAGCAAAGGTCCAACAAAAACTGACTGCGGCATCAATTATCTCTCCGCTCTGCTCGCGGGAAGCAAAGATACGGGAGGGAAATGATACTTAATGATGGAAGCTTCCCCATTCGCCTCCAGATTGCAGCTTTTTGAGATGGTTAATTTGTTATGTAACTGTGCGGCGTCTCGGTGAGAATATATGAGCTGCTGAGAGTAATAAACTAATAGCGTTGGATGTTTAGTCAGAGTGTAATTGGATCGTGATGTTGTGTAAGTGATATTTACGTAATACGTTGTTTTTATGGCTCGAAAGCCGCTGTTTGTTTGGTAACATCAATTTTACTCATTGACCTCAGCTGGCGGGAGTAGTAATTGACGAGGGAAGGTAATTGCTAAGTGTTTAATTAATTGGTCTGTTTAGTTAGGATTATCTAACAGAAGGTTAATCTCAGCTGGTCACAGAATCTCTTTTTGGATTTTTGGGATTATTCAAAAAAAAGGTTATGGGTTCGATTTTCCAGGGAATGTTGGCGTTGTTTCGGTGTGTGTGAGACGCTTTGGATGAAAGAATTGTGTGGATTCGTAAATGTGGATGGTCTTTAAAGTCTTTTCTGATTTTATTGGCCCGAAAACAATTCATGTAGAACAAATAAAAATAAAAGACTTCAGGGTTGAGTAGTCACAGAGACGCCTGGCGATGGATCTTTGATGTTTAACTGAGGGTAAATACATTAAGGGAACAAATGTGCTACACGGAGATATGGAAATGATTTTACAAACATAATACTAAAGTTTGTGAATAGTTTTTACAGTTTTAATGTGGTGGCCATGCAAGTGTGATGCCATTAAAGCTGACAAGACAAATAACCGACAAAACTAATGCGAAAGCAATCTATTTGTGAGGTCTCAAAGCCTGCCAATCAGCTTCAGGGGGAGGGCCTACTGCACAGTGGGTTGTGAGGTCACTGTTGTTTAATATGTAGCTCTTGAAAAATAAAACATAACTTGTATGATTTAGCACTGATGTTCAGAATAATGTCACATATGCTAGAAGTGTCATGGATAAAATGAATAAAGTGTGTTTTATTTGGTCATAAATCTCGCACTTGGTCTGTTTGACTTGCCATACACATACAAAAATGAACGCAGAAAGCTAAAGCACTATCTGAAACACATCTTCAAATCCTACATTTGTGATTTTACGATATAAGTGATTGTGCTTTTTTTTTAAAGCACGTGTGGAGAATCACTTGGAATTCCTTTGAAATGGAAGGCTGTCTTTAAAAGGCCTGCTGAAAGTCACTTCTTGTATTATTCATGTTCTGTAAATGTCAACACTTCATAGGGTTTGTCTTTGCTCTTGACACTTAGCCATGCCATGCTGAAAGGGCAGATACGTGTGGATTAATGTTCCGGCAAGTGTTGGACTGAGATGTGATCAAGAAGATTGGACGGCATTGGCTTCTTCCATGGGCGTGGCAGGGCCGGGATTTGGTGACATCAATTCAAAGACTTCAGAACTTATGAAAATCTAAACTTATGGAATCATATTTGGGCAAGTTTGACAAATTCATTCTCTTCTTTTCTCTTCGTTTCTTCTGAATGATGTCACTGCTTAATCAGTCGGTTTAGTAGACCCTCCCTCTGATGCTGATTGGCAGGTTCTGTGACCTCGAATTCAAACTTTCGCGTAAGTGTTTCGTTTCAGTCCCACTATATTGATGATTTTGCCCCGCCCACTGCACTTGCCCCAGCCACCACATTGGCAAATACAAGTTGCAAAAGCAATCAGATTTCACACAAATATTGTTCCATAATTGTTGTAGTTGTTTTTTTACTTTTTTGATTTATCTTTTTTTTTTTTTTTTTTTTACTTGAAGAAATACTGCCACAAAAATCCGATGATCACTCGGGAAGAAAGATGTGGATGTGGAGGTTGACAAAAGCCCCATTTGAAGAACTGACCTGTACATGGCAACATCGGATTAGCATCACGACACAAGCACACATTTTGATTTTGCCTGTGAGGAAGAACTAATGAAGAAGTGTTTTTCATCTCGGTTTATTTATAGGCTCTTGGGGCGAAGACCTCCATAAAAAAGGGCAATTACATGATGAGCGATACCCACTTCTTTCACTTGTTACCCTGCTGAAAGCAAAAAGACCTGCGAGCTTTATTTCTCTCTTTATGATTTAGCGGTAAACATCGCCATACACGCTAACAGCATTGTTCGCTCATGAATAGGCTTTCACGGGGATAGAAAGGCCCGCGGGTGTGAATCCTTCCTAGTTTATTGGTGAACCTAAAGGAAGAACGATGGCAGCGACCCAAAGCAAATGCGTATAGAAGTATAGAAGATTAGATCATCTGAGCTGCACCATGCCGTGATTTTATTGGCAGCGTTGCATGTTTGCTTTGCTGGAAGAATATCCGCACGTTAACACTGGAATAATACGAGGTGACTGAGGATGGTTGGGATTCCTTATGTTCTCTTTGTTCGTATTTCAAACGAGCAGCATCTGCGACAAAGATCCGCGTACACACTGATTTATGTGCATGTTTAAGCTCGCGGCTTGAGTTACGCCGCGCTAGTGATGGGAGATAATAAAGCCAGCGCGGCCATAACGTCTTCACGTTGATGGAATATTTTGTCGATTTGCACGCAAGCAAGCGAACGCATGATAAGCTAGCGTTGCGATTCCCGGTGAAGTGCTTGTGAGGGATTTCCAAAATAAAAAGGGGGGGCGACTTTTTTGGTCAATTTTCTGGGACACTGATTTCCATTGTCAGATGAATTTGAGTAAAATGGGAGCTTTATTTATCACCACGCAACCAGGTTGGTGGGATTAACGTGTCTGCATGATGTCATCATAAAGTGGTGAAACGATGCTATTATGGGATTCGCGGGGTCAAATGTCACCGCTAAGGACTCTTTGTGAAAGGCCGACTTGTTCCTCGCAGGCGTCGACTGAGCAGCCACTGTCTGGTTATCATCATTAAACATTACCGCTCAATTTTCCACAGGGTTTCTTTTTAAAGTAAATTAAATTAGCAAAGGGACCAGCGTGAAATACGGTTCTGGAGCTGAAGAGACGTCATGAATCACACACGTGAACTGTTTTTCCGGGAAGTATTTCTTCCACTTTCCTACACGACGCTCACACGTCAGTAATGGCTAAAGCCGCATGCTGTCATGCCACACATAATTAATGGTGGCATTCCCGCTGAACATGTATGGACGTGGCACTAAAACATCACCGCGGAAGGAAATGACACGGGGTTAAGAAAACGTCCAGTTTTTACGTTTTTGTGATATAATGGCACTTAAAAGCCTGACGGGTTTATTTCGCGCTCACTTACGAGGGATCATCGTTAAGATTCCACGCAAGATTTCTTTTAGTTGCGCTTAAGAGATTGGGTTTTTAGTGTGGAGCGTGTGGTGGAGATTCAGTGATGTCAGCCGCCCGCTGGGTATCAAGTGATTCGGAGGCTGAGTTGAGTTTTATGGAAATGTGATTGAGCTTGAGAAGTGGAGTTTCCTTTTAAAAAAGTCTTTTTTTAAATCGACCAGCATTCAATAACTGAATTCTATTCATTTGGGAATCCAATTCATTGGTTTGAATTGAAAGTTAGATTTCCAAATTAGGTTAGAAGAAGAGTTCCAACAGTTTCTGGATTGATGATTAGGTAAATAAATGGTGTTTTTTTGACTCAATCATGTTCATATTGTCTATTTGTTTAACCGAGTCAACCGATAGACAGGAGATCAGTAAGAGATTGACTCCGCCTTGGTGACAATCAGCTGTTCTTAACCACGTTTCGACGGCAAATTCATGGCAAATCACAACGTATCTTAGGAAAAAAAAAGAGTTTTTCTAGTAAGGTGTTTTCTTGACTTGGATGAATGGAAGGATGGATGGAGGAAAGATAGTGTTTAGGTTTTTGTTGCTCATCTCTGGCTGCTTTGTGGCAAATCTACTTAAATTAATGAGCATGTTCAGAACTGGGCCTAAATCCTAAACCCTAAACTGGAGTGACGTCCACCCCCTCACTGCACTCGTAGCCTTCCCCGTTCTTATTTAAAGACACTCCACCGCTGCAGGCACTGTCCTGTCTACGTTTCTGAGAATAGTCGTTTCAGATAGACTCAGAACATCTCAGTGCCTCATTGCCAGGACTGGGATCTTTGGACATACTACTGTCTGTGGCACAGTTATTGCTATACTTATTTATTTTTTAGCTAGACTTAATTATCTAAACATTTTGTCTGTGAATTGTATAAATCAATATGTATGTGAAAAAAGACGTTTCTTAAGTAATGTTTGAAAGAGTTCTCAGATCATCTTATTTTGAGCTTTTTTTAATTGTTAAATAATTGTGAGAATAAACCGTCATGCCTTCTAAAAGAACTGGTAAAGTAAACCGCAATAATGTCATATTTTTTGTCAATTTTAAAGGCCTATTAAGATGCGACATTTTTCAAGATTGTCACTGTTGAAAGTAATAGAAAAAGTTGAATGTTTTCAATACATATTTTACTTTTACAATTTTGGGATATTTTATATCATTGTTTTGTTAGAACATGGTGAAAGTGTTTCATTTACATACGTCATTTACACTGTATACAACTGAGTTGAAACTTTTGTCAATTTTATAACATTTACCGATTAATGTTCACCAACACGTGTTTGTGACTAATTTTATGTTCTGAAGGGTGACATTTGTTTTTAAATGATGAATCGGGTTTTGAATTGTCCCAGGTTTCAGATCATGTCGCTCTCGTGTGTGTTAGGATGAAGTAAAACAAACTAAATAAATAGGAAAAATCTGTTCATTTCTAGAATATAAATGTTAAATCACATATTTAAATTGTGATGATTATCATATATCCCTAACTATCCGAAGCTTTGCATTTCGTCGTGCACTAGCGCCAGTAACAATGGGTCACCATGGTGACAGTGGTCATGGCAACCATCACAGCCTGATCGCTCTCAATCTCAAACTGATTGCAATGCTTGATGCGAGAAACAGTGATCACTGAACGATCCAGTCTGGACCTCACTGCTGGGAGAACATTACTCACAGAATTAGCTGGAATGTTTAGCATCCCTCATGGCCTCCCATCGCAAGATTCCACATTAAAACATTCTCTTTTAGTCTGGCTGCTTGTCTCAATAAAGCGACTGGTTAAGGGCTTCTCGTCTCCTCCTGAGCCGGAGGCTTTCTGGTTCCGTGTGCTCGGATGTTGCTCTGATCCTCTGCAGACCCTCTGGCTGGATGTGCAGCCTGCTGATGAAGGAACCAGCAGATCCGGTGAACAGAAGCCCAGACCGGGCTGTGATCTCCTCGCTCCCCCACCTCCTCCACATCAGTGATAGGAAGCAGCTTTTTGATCCTGAAAACTCTTTCATTCTCCCCTGACAAATCTTCTTGTCTTTTTTTTTTCGCCTACTTTGTTCCAGACTCCAAATTTGCTTGTACTGGCGAGAATGTCGGAGCTGATGAAATTGTACAGTGTGGGTTTGTTTTATCATGTTTATGGGAAGACGTGGTGGTTTCTTTGCACACCGGCTTGTAAACCCTCTCTTTTGATTTGTATCTGGGCCATTGTCAAGTTGAGCCATTGTCAAGTCTTCCTCTTGGCTGCCACTGTTGTCCATTGTTCATCCCAGCTTCCACTGCCAAAAAGCTCCTAAACAGAATTCTGGGGAATCTATAAACAGGAAATATTCTGTAAACAGACAGTCGGCATATAGTTGTAGAGTTTTTGACTATTGGAACTTTCATATTTGTACACTTGAGCAAATTATATAGTCCAACCATCCATTTTACCAACAACTATTCCATTTCTGTGGAGCCAATCCCAGCAACAGGAATGTTGGACACGCCCTAATCTGGTGGCCAACCAATCACAGAGCTGGACACACATCCTCACATCTATGGGCGATTTTCCAGACACTGATTGTCCTGCATTGTTTTTGGACTGTTTGACACTGGAAACCCGGAGGAAATCTATGCAAAAATGGGCTGAGCATGCAAAGTCCACGTAGGGAGACCTTGACTGGGCCTTGAAGTGGATATTGTGGGTTTTTCCTCGCTGTGAGGAGACACCGCTACACACTACGCCTCCGTGCCGGCCGGCGGTTCAATATGGTTTTTAATTCAGTCCAACTTTCTTCCGTCGTCTTGAACATGAAGTTTAAATGGGTCACTTCTGTTCTTAAAATGGTGTCCTCAGTTGATGCCAGAATGACTCAACGCTGAAGAAACCATCCAAGAACTTGGGCAAGTGACAGCATTGGCTTGCCAACGTCTGTCTTTTAATGTTGAAATGAGTGCGTTGAGGATAAGGACAGATGGTTTTTGAGGTGAATACTCGACTCTGTAAATGTCAGTTCACTGAAATTGAAAAGCCGCGATAATATACAGTTAAAATAATATTTCCTCAGGGATTCTTGGTTTTGAAACGAGGCCTTCACTGCACTTCCAAGGGCGTTGTTTCATAAGCCTTTTGAAGTTTTATTGTGGAATTACTGAAATGGTGTTTAAGTTCATCCTTAAATAGAACGCAAGCGGTAGTAGGTCACCGAAAGATTAATAAGCTGTTGTTTACATGCCCTTCTGGTGCGTCTATATTAAGATTCATAACTTAAAGCTACGTAGAAGAATAATAATTGCAGTTTTTGCATTTGTTTTCAGAAGCAAAATGTTCGATCTCGCTCTTTTTCTCAACATGCAGATTAGCGTATTGTGTATTTGCCGTGATTGAGTGATGATTTAGTTGCGGTGCGGAGACCATTGTTATTTAAATGACAACATGCACAGAAGCCCTGGAATAAAGCGAGTGATTAAGAGGCCATTTTCTATGTTAATGCCATTAGCTAGCGCCTCGGATAATAGAAGCTAAGTGCCAAGCGCCAGCAGCTGAGCTCACAGAGGTACCACATCAGCTGAAGAGTTTGATTTGTGTTAAAGGATCGATTCTTTGCTTGGTTTTACTTTTACTCGTTTGGAATTATTGGTAAAGCGTTTTACTTGTCGATGAAAAGTTCTCTGACCCGTGGTGATTGCTAGACATATTTAGGATACTTTACACATTATGTGGGTTAAATCTGTATGACACAACTTTGTCTCACTGTAGAACTTGCACAATGAGTGGAAAATAATGATGTTGATTTTGTAAATCGAAATGTTAGGCATGAATATTCTGCTTGTGATTAATCAAAAGCTCTGTTCAGCAAAAAGACGGATGCACGCTTTGTTTGATTACTAATGTCTGACTGGGAAATGGTTAATTGTTTAAATGATTAATACATTAATCATTAAGCATTGTTGTGTCAATGTGTCATTGTTGTGTCAAAACAAAGTTATAACATTCTGTATTTCGATAATGCAAGATTAACCTGCTGTAGCAGCCACTGGTCTATTGCTAATTAGTAAACAAAGTCTTTTATAATATGTAATATTCTAAAGAATAACCATATTTTTTATCCATCTGACAATACAAACAATGAAAGACACTTTTTTAAACTGTACCTGGAAGTTGTGAAGTGAAAAGTAAAACAATGACATCCAACTGCAAAATAAAGTAACATTCATATAAGAATCTATCTTTGCCCGTCACATGTTGCATCAAACATTGCGAAAAATCCACAAAACTCACAATCGCAAACACACTAAAACAAAGCAAAATTGTTTAGCAGTTACATGGAAAACAATTAAATAATATTTAACCAAATACTTATATTTGTTTATACTGTTTTTTCCCCTCACACTATTGAGATCCTCCTGGCCTTGTTCTTAGTACTTTTTTGGTTCACCAAGTACTCACGCTTTTCATATAAATGACATTCAAATGCGAAAAGGTCTTTCTAAAAATAGTTTGCTATAAAACAACAAATGTAACAGTACCTAAAAGCACATCACTACCTTTTTTATTCATTTTCCCCCCACAATGGCTCTGTATTAATTTGGGACACATGATAAACTGGAAAAAGGCGGTAACCATAGCAACAAAACAAAGTCTTGGTTCTACAATGACTAGCATTTTCTTGGCTACTATGACGATTTGTCAGTGATCAGCAGTAGTCATCTCTCTGACTCAATTACTTCAAAAATTGCATCATCTTTTTCTGTTGCCCAAGTCACGTGATGGGAATGCTGTTTTCGTATTGGTTCTTGCATATTTCAGTCAATGGTGCCCAATGGCTCAATTGTAGTTTGTTTTTGTCTAATCTCAATCACTGTGTACAGTATAGTGAATTGAATCACACTTCAATACTAATGTTTTTCAATAATTCGAGTGATGCAGTAACTCTGATCATAGATGGTGGAGGAAAATGAAGGTGTTCGTTTCTGCCTCAGGAAAGCAGGTGTGTGACTCATCAGATTTGCGACCATTTCTTCCCTTCTTGACGACCAACCTTAATGACCGCAAACACCAATATAAGCATGTATACATAAGCCGATTTCAAACATGCGCCTAAATATTAGCGTCCATTTTTCCATATTTCAAGTCAGGAGCAATGACATATAATCGGAATAATGTCGTCTTTATGCAGTGGCGAGCGTGAGTGTCTATATAATGTTAAATAATGGTCGGTAGCCAGACGTGCATACAAAAAAGCTTTTATTTGCTCAATAACATAAATAAAGTAACATTACAGACGCCGCGACACTTAACAGGGGCAAATTAACACTGGAAGAAGTAAGATTTAACTAAATATAATCATTTATAGTACAACAAACACGGACTACAAACCACATCCGGGTAGCTTAGCGAAAACGGATACAAAGTGTCGAAGCAGTCGAAAATGAAGAACATGGGCAAGTAAAACAATCCAAGTAACAGACACAATCAAAACGCTCGGTGTGATAATCCTTCTCTACGATCCTCTTCACACGGCGTTGAATAAACAGAGAGCTCGACGGGCCTCACGTAGTTGCTCTGAGCCTCTGTGGACTGGTGCAAAGGCTCTTGGGATTGGCCGAGAATTCTGGGAAATTAAGTTCTAGATCACTAGATCTAAACTATTATTCAAGAAAAACAATATCGAATTGATACGAGTCACAAGTTAGGCTTGTTAAAAAAAGAAAGAAAATGTATTCATCCAGAAATGTAGAAAGAAAACTAAAATTTTTTCTTATCATTTCTTGTGCTTAAAGCATCTTCCAGATCAGACCTTCTTAAAGTGTAGAACGTGTGTCGTCTGCGCAGAAAGCCCATATTTCATCTGCCATCAACATGACATGCGGCTTTGGAGCATTTCATGGTTTTAAACTGATTTTGCTTGCTGCTGTAATTGGATTGGCTGTTTGTAAAGTGCTTTCGTGCGCCGATAGCTCAGATGCGGTGATGTGACGCGTCCTTGTTTCTCACGCTGTTTGGTTATGCATTTTTAAGGCGTGTAATAGGCCTTGAGTCGCATGTTAAGGGGGAAGACAAGATAATGGCGATGGAACACTTGCGCCTCTGGGAATCTGGCCGTGCTTCTTCTGATTCTTTGAAGGAGAAGAAGAAGAAAACTTGTATTTGTCTCAACAAAGAGAAATTTACATGTTTTGGGATTACATTTACATATTTTGGGATGAGTTTGAATGTTGAAGGCCAGGTCAGCGTCACCATATCAAGTCTTTGTCCTCTTCAAGCAGAATATGAGGTTGAATCAAGTGACACGAGAGATGGAGCGTGGAAAATGGATGCGACTCCTGGCCTCTAGCTCTGGCCGTCGTAAATAACCTCACCATCGATCGTCTGCAGTCTGTGGTTTGGCCATCAGTTTGTCTGATTGGCCACTTGGTTCCTGTTAAATCTACTGATTAGTCCGATAACTTTTATGTTTAAAGACCTTTGAATCTTCACCGAATTGAACAATGTGGGTTTTCAGTTGATTAATGGAGGATAGTGGGTAAAGCCCATCCAAATAGATGATAAGAGTGATGAATGAATTTGAGAACAAATTTCTATCTATCCATCCATCCATCCATCCATTCATCCTTCGTGATATCTATCTGTCTGTCCGTCCGTTCATCCATCCATCCATCCATACAACCCTATGTCATTCATTTATCCATCACTGTTATTCATTCATCCATCACTGTCATCCATCCACCCATCCATTCATCACTATGTTATCCATTCATCCATCCATTCATCCATCACCATGTCATCCATTCATCACTGTCATTAATTTATCCTTTACGTTATCTTCTATTTATCACTCTTATCATCACTCCATCCATCCATAATTCTTATCACCCATCATCAACCTATAAATCACTCTTATCATCCATCCATCATTCCATTTATCAATTAACCTTCCATCATTGCATCCCATCAACCTTCCATCCAATGGTCTACCCTAAAAGTGGGAGTGGGACGCACTATGGATTGATGGACAGCCAATCACAGAGCAGCGCATACAATCCCCTTATATTCTTGAACTGTGAGAGGAATTCAGAGGCCCAGAGGAAAATCTCACAAACATGATGAGAACATGTAAACCTTACACAGACATGAAACACCATCCAAACTTGAGACTGGACCTGGTCTTTCCTCTTCTGAGACTAGAATGGAACTCACTACACCGCCACATTTTTACCTCGAGACTTAGTACATGTAAATTTGTATTTAAACTCGAGGTGCATTGCTGGCACGGCCTGGTCACACCGTCACGCTGCAGCTTCCTACCAGACCTACTGGTGATCAAACTACGGTCTGAAGAAATGCATCATCCGTGGACAGAACCAGATAGTGCGGTGTTTGCCAGAAAGCAGAAGATATTGAATCAAACTGTACCGTCGGGTATCCATTCATTCTCCTGACGAGATGGGTATCTGGACGGATGAGTGGTGATAGTGCTCGCAGGCGCTGAAGAGCTCCATTGTCCTTGTGCTGTCATTGACATAGTTCTGTACCAGGGGCTCCACTGTGGACATGTTGATACACAACCACCACAAGATCCTTTATCTGCTCAGACAGACCATTATTTTGTACACATTCCTGAATTCCGAGGACTTGCCATTTTCTGTGGAGCGCTTTGTCTGGAAATCAAGTTCTTCTGGACTTTATCTGAATGCTTTTTTTGTTTTTATAAAGCAGACGAGATGGTGAGAGCCAAGATGTCTTTGGTTCCCGGTCCATAGACTTTATTTACCTCTGTGTTTCTTTTTATGAACGCATAAAATTATATGGATTGCAGTCAGCACATTTATATGGATTGTTTTCGGTATAAAGTAAATTGCTGTAAAATCTTGTTATTACATGCTTCAAGTGGCTTGGAAATACAGTTTGTTATAACTCAAGTTGGTAATGCCACACCTTATAAAACAAATGCGATGCCAATCGTATGTTTCACGTAAAATGTTTCATGTTACATTTTGTATCATTTTATTAAAATTATGATATTCGTCACCTGCGTATTGACCAATCAGTGGTAACCACAGTTATGCCAAGAGTAAAGGCAATATTCCTTCACTGTCATGGTAGACGTTTTTCAGTGGGGCGTGGCCAGGATCAGCTGACCCTTTATCAACACGTTTGGCATCTCACGGCTTTCAGTGATAAATTGGGATTTTTTTAGATAATCCTATCAGATGAGAATTTGCCTACCAACATGTTTTATTCATTTAGTGTCTGCGTCTCCAATTAGTCAAAGTCAGTTTTTCTCCAGAGAGGTTTTAACATCTGCGACCCGGAAATCCTGCAGAAGGTTTGAGCTAATCAGCCCTTCTTCTTCTTTAGTGTGAGGCAGGTGTTTCTCTCTCTCTCTCTCTCTCTCTCTCTCTCTCTCTCTCTCTCTCTAATTCCACCCCCCTTCTCCCTCTCTCTGTCAGTTTTTTGTTTGCAAAAACTGTTTTTTTCTCGTTTTCTTCTCTCTGTCTCACTATCTCTCGTAGTATTTTTCTTACTATCTCTCTGTCTCGCTCTCTTTCAATCTGTCTCTTTTTCTCTCGCTCTTTAAATCAGCTCTCTCACTCTCTTGTTGCTCCTCATTTTCTCTCTATTTTTCTTGTTTTTTGTCTCTTTCTGTCTCTCATTATATCGTTCTGTCTTCATCCTTCATCCTGCATCTCTAGCTTCTTCTCTAATATGTTGATGTAATGGATGCCGCTGGTTTTTCTGAAGACTGTCTCATCACGCTCCAGCCTCTGACTCACTGTCTCTCTCTTTCCTGGCTCATTCGCCAACGTCTGTTTCCTCTTCGTTTCTTGAGTCACCGATGTCTTGAAAGATTTCGTTGACTTGCTGTCATGTTTCTGAAGTGAATTATTAGTTGATTTGATCTGTGTTTCTTGTGTCTAAAGAGCAACGGCAGGTCTTCCTGGAGGCTTTCTTTTTTGTTTGGCTCAGTCCTTCTCAGAAATGTTCAGCGCTGTTGGGATCCTGCGTGTTTCCCAATGGCAACCACTGCCATCACACAATTACCAACCATCAGAGAAATTAAGTGTAGGGAACTATTTAGTTTAACACTGCTAAATAATTTCCGAGTGCTTTTAAAAAAATTTAAATCAAGTTGAGTTTGTCATAATGGCCACTTGAGGCGGTGAAGTAACCCGGAGCAGTGGGTAGCCTTAAGTCGTCGGGAGATCCTCTTGATGGACACTTTCTCAGACAAACATTTGTGATTAAACACCGAAACACTTTATTATATGCTGCTATTGTCTTATTTCAATGTGAACGTTGTTTGTTTAAGTCGCTCTAATGCTGCAGCCAAAGCTGGAAACGACTTGATTCATCTATCTTTATGCAGGGCTGAATTAGTCATGTTACACTTTAGCTCTTCAATCAACAGTATTGTTTGTATTGTTTCCTCTTGATCTCCGGTTTAAACATGCTTTTTAAGTTAATAGGGATTGGGAACACTGGCCTTAGGTGGGTCACTTCCTGTGACACAGAAATGGAATGAGAGGATGGATGAATGTTTACTAATATTGTCCAGCTCTACCACTACAGCAGCTTTCAGTAGCAAGCTGAAAACAGGGTTCAGTGTTTGCATCTGAATAATAGATCAGGCCGGCTTCATCCCCGGATTCAGAGCCGTGTTCCTAGATTTCCACTTGTACTGGCCGTGTAATGAAAGCACTGTATGTTTCTAGTGTTCCTTTACTCATGCAGCTGCCACAACCAGTGCTATTTAGATCTCGTTCCCATAGAAATGTGAACTTGTACACATAATTGGATTATGTTAGATGCATGAATTAAACATGAGACATGATTCATTGACATTTGGTGGTTGGAAGTAAACAATGGCAAAGTTGTGGATCGCTTCGTTCCCGTGCTTGTGTGTTGCTTTCACCCAACGGAAGTCAATTATGTCAAACACAATCTCATTACATGAGCTGTTTATGCTTGATTTCTCTGAAACAAATACCGACCTGGAGCCAAATCTCCATTGCAGATGATTATGAATGTGGAAGCAAGACTTGGCTTAGGATTGAGTTCCGTGTCTTGTGGGGCTCGAGACCCTCAGGACCGAGAGACGGTGGGTTTTGAGGACACGTAGGTGAACAGAAGGAGAGATAGATTGTTCCTGAAGGTGTCTGTCAGGGTCTTGGTGGCTTTATCTAAGCCAGTAGCTCTCAAAGTGGGGAGCACAGCAAGGGTGGTGTGGATCACCATCAGTCATTCTCTCCTTTTCAATGTGTGAAATGATGCAGGTGTGTTTTTTTTTTTTTTTTTTTAGTTTCACAAGTTGTTCAGTTTATTCATGCATATACATTGGTACCCCAACTTATGAAACAAATCCGTGTCGAGAGCCGTTTCGTTTGCAGAAAATTTTGATTTTACATGTAATCCATCTAATCCGTTCCATTACTTTGTAAATTAAGACAATTTTTTATGTAAATGATAAAATATTGGTAATAAATGTAAAAAAAAAAACATGTAACAATGCAGTTGTTTAGTTTGCTCTTTGCCAGATGTTTATAAATGTACAGTATGTAATTATATACGAACAATCTCACCTGAACCATTACCGCCATCTTGAAATGACATCATGCAAATCCCTGAGATTTCCGTAACCCAGTGACGGAGATCTCAGGGAATTCCATGTCGTCATTTCATGATGGCGACTCTACAGGAGAAAAAAAAGCAATAATACAACATTACAAGCTTATTTCATATTTTGGAAGCAAGATCTCTGAAACTAACTAGTATTTTTTTTTATTTGATGCGCAAAGAAGATTAAACAACTGTTTTTTACACGTCTACACTCTCATCTCCATGCATTTTAGCGGTAAGAAAAAGACACGCTCTAATTGTATAGCAAAAATATTTTAAACCTGGGACATTTTCTCAGCGACGTATTTTGTTATTGGGGATTTTCATTGTCTATAACATTTCATAAGTCTGAGTACCACTGTATGTAGTAGTGAAATGATTTGGTCTTCTGAGATTGTTTTTTTTTTATTGGTTGGGGGTGTTGTTTTGTCATCATTTGTGTGGCGCTATTGGTTTTTAATGCATGTCTATCAACGTTTAAGAATTGATTAAATTGAAGTAAAGTGAGTCTTATCAATATGGCCACACACAAACAGTGGACAGTGGGCAGCCTTAAGGCGTGTGGTTCGGGGGTCATGTGGGGGTCAGTGTCTAGCCTAAGTGTAATTCCTTACAACTGCCCACAATTGTCAAACGGAACCCGAGGGTCTCAAAGTACTGGTTTAATCGCCAATACGAAATGATTCTCTGTGTCCTCCAGCAGATTTACATGGGTATTGGTGGATTCGCTGTAAATGAGATTTGTTCCGTCCTTGTTTTACAGTTTCTGTGCCTGAAGAACATCCGGACGTTCCTGAAGGTGTGCCATGACAAGTTCGGCCTGAGAAACAGCGAGTTGTTTGATCCCTTCGACCTGTTCGACGTGAGAGACTTCGGAAAGGTGAGCGTCGGGACATTTTAGCCTCGTCACGTCTGCGGAATGACATTTGTCACGCGGCCTTTTTACGGCAGATTAACCTATAAGTGGGAATATTGTGCATCAGCTTTGTTCCTCTTCTCACGGCCTTCTTATGCTCACTCACAAGCCTTTAATGCCGCGGATGGTTGAAAAGTGTGTATAATGCTTAATCGTGCGGATTTCTTTCCCCCAGTTTTATCTCCTCTGCTGTGTGCTTGAATATTTACATGCACATTTGGTCACGCACCCTGAGGTCACATGTTTGCCCGTGTGTGCCGCGGCATATCTGTGTCACTTCCCATATGGCTTTTTTTTGTTTTTACTTGGGATTTTTGACACGTGCTCGGGTTTTTTTTAGCTTTTAAGCTGATTTGAAATCGCAATGGTGCGAGTGAATCCATGTTAGTGATGTCAATGTAGGGTCAGTTGGATTGTGGTATTTTATTTCTTCGATTCACATCTTATTGGGCGTTTCATATTTAGGTCATTTTTTAAACGGCAACATTTAATACAACTTTAGATTGAATTAGATAGATATTTTGAATTAGACTTGGACTGGGCCGCTCTTGTGCAGTGATTTTTTTTATTTGTATGTTTTTTTGTTCACTGTTATGTATTAGTGTGTGTGTGTGTGTGTGTGTGTGGATGTTTTGCTAGTTTAAATAAGAGATACTCCTGAAAAATATGGTTTAATTATTAATATTATATAGCTATACAGTGAAATTTTACCGTGTACATTTATTTCTGATTGTTTCTATGGTCAAACAAGAAATAATTTTTTGAGTCTCAGCTCAACTTTAGAGGTAAGTGTTGTGTTGTGGCTTTTTTAGCACTGCAAGAGTGAATACACAACTTTGTTTACGTTTTTTACAATTGTGTGTGCGTGGTGACTCTTGAAATGATCTGATTGGCTACCGAGTACATCATTCAAAAGCCTAATCTCAAAGTATGATTGGCTGTCTACTGTTTTTTTTTTTTATAGCGTTGCGATTCACTGACATTAGCGGCGTCATCGGTCGGTAGACGTATTGAGCAGCGCTGATATAGATATAAGTAGAGCTCCGTTTATCACTGCAGTTCAGTTCCAAATCCCCCCGCAAAAACGCATTTCTGAGACGTTGATTTAATAAAATCTGTTACTCCGTAAATCCTCTTATCGCACTCTTTAAACATGCAGTGTGGCTGGAACAAACTGAAAACTTCAAATCGCAACACAACGGCAGTGAAAAACGATTTGAGAACCTGAAGGCGAAATGTATACTCTTTGTCGAATGTAGTTACACTATAGAAGGAAAATATGGTTCAGCTTGTTCATTGCCGGTTTAAATCCCGGTCCTTGGGCAAGACACTGACCCCAACATGCCCCCCGGACATCACAGCTTTAGACTGCCCACTGCTCCGGGTTTTAATGTTCCTAGTGGCCATATAGACAAACTCACTCTCTTAAAGTTCCATGCTAGAAATTATTTCTAGTGAAATTGTGATTTAATAGCGCATTTGTTGGTGTGAAAGAGGGCTGTTTTACTTGCTTTGTGTTGACTCTGACCCTTCATGTGTATATCTATCTCATGTGTACATTTATTAAATAAGCTTCAAAATACTTTTCTGCTGACTTTGCTGTATCATTCATCCAAATATCGGAGAAAATGTCACGTTTTGAGAAGAAACTGATCCGTTTTTAGAGCACGGTGGCAGTTTAGTCAATCCACTGACCTCCGTGATAGAAGCTCATTGGTAATTCCATTTCACGGACATATCTTCATGCGCGTCAACTTGATGTCCGCTGGTTAGAATCAATATTTGTTCTTCCTCACATTATTATATTGTGTTTGGTGCTTGTGGAAAAAGTACTTTAGAAGTGGTAATACTCCAAATAAAGACTAATATTGATTTATTTTCTGTTGCATGATGTGAGAGGAACTTGCTGGTGCAAATCACTTTTGTTCGGCAGTTCAATCGTTCAAACCTCATTGTTCCAGTTAGGGGTGGGCTACAATGCACACACGCACACACAAACACGCACATTTTTTCTTCCAATATTCCAGAATTATGTCGCTACAGCACTATAATTTTGCAATTTTGAATATATAATTATATAACTTTTTATACCTTAATATTGCAGCTTTTTTGGCGACTGCAGCCAAAGGTGGAAACAACTCGCAACAGTTTAGCCAAGATCTTAATGCTTAAAATGTTGCATTCATGAAAGAGCTGAGCTGAAGTTGACTCAAACTTTGATAAGATTTGTAAGCTCCATCTGTTTAGTTTTTATTTTTCTGAAAATGTTTTTATAGAATAATTTTCCAAAGAGTGTCAGATATTTTAATGTAAAATTTAAGTTGCATTCTCACATTATTTCTGTTATATTGTCTATATATCATACAAAAACTGTGCTATTTTTGTGACATTTATTGAACATTATTGTGATATTCATTTTCACCGATGTCGGCAAGACGTTCTCAGATGCCTGTGCCTTTAAAGTAGCTCTTGTGAAATCCCAAGGAAATAATTCAGACAGAGAATTAATGTGGACAACGCTTAGTCAGAGTCAATGAGTAGATGGAAAACAATATTAAAACCCTCGACCAGTCAGAATCAATCACCTACATCTTCCACATATCAATGCCTAAATTGCGTTTGCGTTGACTGGAAGGTGACAGGCTTGTTCCATCATCGATTCTCCATTAAGGCCAAGCAGCGCATTAGAATATATCGAAGTAGGCAGCTGGATGTCAATGCGCCGTACATGCAAATCATCTTTCTCTTTTTAAACGTAGAGAGATGGATGCTTTTCCAGCTGATTCCGAGGGAGAAAGCATTTTTAATCTTTCAGTAGCCGAACGCGATTGAACTTTCACCTGGAGCAGTGATAAATCTCCATGGCTTGTCAAGCTTAGTGTGCCTTTAATTAGAGCAAAGAGTCTCGCTCCTTTTGTGTCCTTGCGTCGGCCGGGACGGTGAGCGGCGAATTGTCAAGGGTGTCGATTAATACTGCAACGGTAGTGCAGCTGCGGCAAACGCTCACCACCAGGTCATCATGTGACCACGGTTGCCATTACCCAATCATACTTTTTGGACCCCAATTAGAGTCGTTTGAATTCTAGTCCCGTTCAAAAATTGATTGCTAAAGTGAAATTTTATATACAAAAATGAACAAAATGTTTTTTGTATTTGTGTGTGTGCGTATATACATACATGCATACATATGCACGTGTTTATATTTGTAAATAATTATTATTATTATTACCATCATTATCATTATTAATATTGTTATTAATAATAATAATCATAGATTCTATTTTCGTGTTGTTTTTTTGTTTTTTTTGTATGCGTCTATAAATATGCGTTTATACAAATGGATATTTTAATTGCTACATTATTTTGTTCTATCTGATTAATCACAATTTTGGTTTCAAAACTTAACTTAATAAATAACATAGTTATGATGATTATGACATGTACTGTATGTCTTAAATGCAACAATGACAAATCCAGTAAAATCAACCAAAGTATTGTTTTACTATATTAAACTCTCATTAAATTTTTGAGAAAGTTAACTTCATTAAGTATTTTCACAGCCGTTTGTCATACTTTCGATATGGTTCGCCACTACAAGTCGTCTGGTATTCTAAACCTTTTCTGTGATGGTGATTCTGAAAGATGGACATTGAACATTGTCTTTCTTCTGATTGGTTCAGAAGCGTCTTTATCACTCTCACTAATGATACAGAACAATCTCCATCATTGCTGCTCCATTGTTGCTGTGACAGACAGTTTTTAGTTTAGATAACTGTATGTATTTAAATACATGTATGTAATAGCTGTATTTTATTAAGTACTATAAGTCTGTGCAGCTTATAAAATGTCTAAAAGTAGGTTACTTGTGTGTTATATACATTGTCATTAACGTTAATCTATGAATTATAATGACTAACCCTAACTTTATTAATTGTGCCTTATCACTTGAAAAATACCATAATGGAAAGTTCCAGAATATGGCGTCAAATTTGAACACACTTGTGGTGTATTATCGCAAATATCGCGATACCTTAATTATTCGGTCTGGGTATAATGTCAGTGACCAATCAGTTGCTTTGTTTAAAGACCAAGTCCAAACCGGGTGGTCTCATTCTGTTCATCATGGGAACAGCAGCCCATGTTCTTCGCAATCCTTCAGGTAATTGCCTTCATCCTTCTCCATCGCCATGATTTTTAGCTCTTTTAAGCAGATGGCTCGTCGCAGTCTCACTAAACTCAGCCGAGTGCTCCTGTCAGAGCCCTTCTGCTCCTCTACAGCGCTCACAGATGGACGCCGATTCTTCTCCGCGTTCCACATTCATCATCTCCCCCAGACCCCGAGTTCTCCAGGGTCCGCTTCAGCTTTAATGTGCCATTCAAACCGCCGCCTCGTGTCTTCCCCTCAACTAATTGGATCTGAATATGCAGTTGTTATTATTCAAGCAAACACCACAATCATTTTGGTTCACTTCGTTGTGACAATTAGCATGATGACGCCGCACCTGTTTGCCGAGTATTTATAGCTCTATTATTGCGAGGTGTGTTAATCAGGCCGATCGTAGACGTGTTGGCGAGGTCTTTTTTGTTTTATTTGTGTGGTGATGTTGGTTATCTGAGGCTAATCGCACCCGTGTGATAAATCAGATGGCGTACCGCAGTGGGATCAGTAAGCAGATTCCTGATCAGACAGTATGTATGTGGCGAGATGGTTAAAGACTTTTGTATGCAGACCTTTCTCTCACTCACTCTCTCTCTCACAATCTTTTTTTCACTTTTTTCGTGCTTTCTTTGTCTCTCTTTCCATTCTCTCCCTCACTCTATCTTTGTCTTCTATTTCCATCTCCCTCTCGTTGTCTCTACTTCTTTCTTTTTTTTCTCTCTATCTTCTCTATCTACCCCCCCCCTCTCCCTCTCTCTCTCTCTGTCTGTCTTTCTTTCTTTTCTTTTGTCTCTTTTGGACAAAATCACGCTCTTTCTTCATCTCTTTCTTTCTCCCTCTTTTGTCTCTTCCTTCTCACTCCCTCCCTCTCTCTTTGCTTTTTTCTTTCCTTTTTGTTTGTTTGTTTGTTTCTTTCTTTCTTAATTTTTTTCTTTTCATTTGTCTCTTTCGCTTTCTCTCACGTCTATCTTTTTCTTTCTTTCTCCTTCTCTTTGTTTATACGTCTTTCCCCTCTCTATTTTCCCCTCTTTCTCTCTCTTTCTTTCTTTTCTGTCTTTCCTTTTTCTTTTCCTCTCTCACTTTAATTATCATCTTATCTTTCTCCTTCTCACGCTCCTACCTTTTCTCTCCTATTTTCTCTCACGCTTTCTCGTACTTACATATCTCTCGCTTTTTTATTCCTCCCTCTCTTTGTCACCCCCACCTCTCTCTTTCTCTTTCCACGCTCTCAAATAAATGCCACATAACTGCATTACCCACTTTGCACAACACAACATTATTTCTGATGACTTCTGTGGTTAAATATGAGGAAATAAACCTGCCGTCCAGAAAACTGTGATTTAAAATAACAGAACATCAGAAAGTGATTGGCTTTATAAACACTGTGTAAATGCCACTTGAAACTGGATGAAACACTACAAAGTTTGTGAAACTCTTTCACATGTTTGGTTCAGCATAAAGACGGATGCACGCTTAACTGCTTCAAGTAGTTTCCTGCTTTGGCAGCAGCATTAGAGCGACACTATAGAGACTGGACATTTCCCCAGAAATAAATAACAGCAGAAATATTAGAGTTTATGTGTTTTTTTTACTAATGTCTGTTTCTAAACACAATACACATTACTTACACATTACTAACTTACACAATCAAGTTACACATTACTTTATAGTATCGCCAAATGATTATTACCAAAAAAGAATGAAATAAACCCCTTCCAGCCCCCAATCTTGGCAACGATGACATTAAAGAGTAGATATGCCATAAAGGTTATTGCGTGGGTTTGTATTCCTGTATTATCGTCAAAGAGCACAGGTAGATAAGTCAGCTGGTGTATTTACATAAATCACTTTCCTTCCTTCCTTCTTTTGTTCTTTTTCTTTACAAAACTGCTGTTCATAATTGTTGAATGTCTACTCTTTCTCTTTCTTTCTTTCTTTCTTTCTTTCTTTCTTTCTTTCTTTCTTTCTTTCTTTCTTTCTTTCTATCTCTGTTTTCCTTTTTTATTCCTTTTTTTCTTTCCTTGTTTCTAGCTTTCTTTCCTTTTTTTCTTTCTTTATTTACTTTTTTCTCCGGTGTATTTACATATATCACTTTCTTTCTTTCCTTCTTTCTTTTGTTATTTTTCCTTACAAAACTGCCGTTTATAATTGTGGATGGTCTACTCTTTTTTTTTTCTCTTTAATTCATTCATTCTTTCTTTCTTACATATTTTCCTTGTTTTTTATTCCTTTTTTTCTTTCCTTTTTTCTATATGTCTTTTTTTCTTCATTTATTTGACTTTTTTCTTTATTTTATTTGTCCTTTTTAATGACCTGTCTTTCTTTTTGATCTACTTCTTTGTCTCATTCTCACTCTCTTTCTTTCTATTCATTTTGGTACATCACTCAAACTGATTTGCACCACAAATATAAGAACAGTGATGTAGCAGAATAGCAGTGATTTGTATTCAGGTTTTCCAGCCGTTTACCTATATAGTGAAGATCGTTTTGAATGTTTATACAGTAAAGATTTGTCTGCTCAGAAAAAACTGATTCAGCTTAGTTTGGGATTAACCCCGTGCCATAAACTACATTCAGCGGAAAATTGCTTTTTCAGAATCAATCTGCCTTTAAAAGTTACACGTTTTTCCTCCGTTCGCTTCCTGTCGTGGATGAAACGCTATTGAGACAGAAGTTTAGTGCTGAAGTCGTTTGGCTGAAGATGCTTTTCTTCACACTCTGGTCATTACAGGAACATCTTCTCCATGTCACACCCTGTTTTTTAACGAGTCGTGTCTGTCAGTGTGTTTTAACATAAAGCTGCCAACACGATCAATTATTCATTCTGAATGTCTCACTCTTGATGATAATTCTGCCGCTATGAATAATTAAAGGGAAGTACCTGCTTCACTTTGGACCGCCCACTTCCTTTTAAAGGCCTCATTATTTCTTATCTCATTATTGAGGTACCCCTCCTCCCCTAAACTGAGAATTACCAGGTATCTGTTCATCTCTCTCTCTCTCTCTCTCTCTCTCTCTCTCTCTCTCTCTCACTCTCTCTCTCTCTCTCACTTGTTTCGCTTTCATTTTTTTCCTCTGCCTTATTCTAATATTTATGTCGACAATCGGCTCATCCTGAAATCATCGGTGGAACTACAACTGCGTGAAAAGCAACATTTCATAAATATGCCAACATTTTTGGAGATCAGCTCTTTGTGCTTCTGTCGATTCTATTCTTTGATGATAGACGATGACACGCCTTAGCATTTCATCCCGCAGGAAGTACGGAAATGTTGGAGCGAAAGCGCCGAGCTCGCTAAAATCTACATTGTCGAAATAATTACTGTTGTTTCGCCTTTCCATAGATGACGCGGCACGGCGAAGAAGCACCGGCCTCTGCTGAGATCCTCTTTCAACATTTCACTGCACATTCTCTCGCTCCAGAACACAATGCTCTGTCGTTTTAATGGTTCGTGATTTGCACATGGTTTGTCTCTAATTTGTCATGACAGTCGAGTCGAATCGTGCGTCCATGTGACGTTCCTCCAGGAATTCTTTCCACTTTTTCTTCACTTTCTTAGTTTTTCGAGGAATTCAAGTGTTTATTTACTTTTTGAAGATAAGGTGCAAGTTCAGATGGCATCTGGTACCTGAAAAAAAATGTTCATCGCACTATAAGGCGCACTTAAAATCCTAAAAATTTTTAAAAATATAACTGTGCGCCTTATAACCCAACAAATGTGCTTAAAATGTAAAAAAAAAAGGATTAGAAAATACAGTGGTACCCCGACTTACGAAATGAATTTGTGCTGAGTGCCGTTTTGTTCGACGAAAATTGTATTAGCTGAGCCGCTAACAAAATTTTACATGTAATCCGTCAAATCTGTGCCATGACTTCATTAATTCACACAATACAATAATAAAATATTGGTAATAAATGAAAAAAAAAATAATGTTACATAGCGGTTGTTTAGTTTGCCCATCGACAAATGTTCATAAAGGTGCAGTATATCATGGAATACAGACTATCTCACATGATCTGTTACCACCATTTTGAAACGACGTCACAATTTTCACGGTAGAAAAAAACACCATTTTGGGCGAATGCAAGCATGTTCTATTTTTTGGAAGCGGAATCTCTGAAACTAACTAGTGTTTTTGTTGTTTATTTGTCATGTAAAAAAGATTTAACACTTTATTCACGTCTAGACTCTCATCTCCATGCATGCTAGCGGTAAGAACACTTGCTCTTTTCATATAGCGAAAATAATTTCGGAACTCGGGACGACTATGGTAAAAAAAAAAAAATATAATGTATATATATATATGGTATCAAAGATATGGGTGAATATTTAAAGTGAACACCAATATTGTAAATTCTATGTAATCAACCAAATTAAAAGGAATAATCTTTCTAGAATAGCTTGTGCCAGCATCATTCACTTGGATGTTCTACAGATTTGGATTTGGCTCTTTCCTGATTTTCACTATCTTTTCTGTTAGTGTTAGTCATAGCTCTTCTTAATATAGAGACTCCATTACGGTCCTGTAATCTGACGTGTCACCAGGCAGATATAACCGTGAAATCTTCCATAATTATTTTTTTCTTGCAGTTCTTTCCCTTTGCTTTTCTTTTTTTTTTGTTCTTTCCTGTTTAGCAGAACAGGTCCAATAATTACAACTCGCAAAGCTTTGAAGAAAACTCATTTCCTCCTTTTTGATGCAGTTCAAATCTTGATCTAAGCAGCTTTAGTGAAACATTGAAGCTTTGGTTAATTGTGAATTTTCTTCCTGTTTCTGAATGAATGCTCAAGGCCGTTGTGGAAATTTCTATCATTTTCAAGTTTAAAGTTTTACTTTTTTGTTTTGTCTTGTGTCAGGTTAGTCTCCACGTTCAGAATTTCAATATGTTTTAATTTTTTCAATGTATAAAACTTCCATAAAGGACTGGCAATGATCAGATAAATAACCACAGAACAACTAATATAAACGCACGCAATCCGACCAACTGACCAACACATTTGGATAAAGTATTTCATGAACTTTAATTAGATTTTATGTTGCTGTTTTTTATTCGTGCTTAATATCTGAGATTTTTGTGAGGCCTTCACTTTCACGAAAATCTAGATTCATGCAGGCAAACCTTGGTATTCCCAGTCTTTGTCTTCTCCTTTTGACCTGCTTAATCTTGAGGATGCCCAGCCAGGCGTTTCGGGACCTCATGTGGTGGGTGCTAAACTCTCGCTCTAGCCTCTCCTGGTGACTCCTGCAATAAAAGCTGTCAACTGCCCCCTGGTGCTGGAGGGGAATGGCACAAAGATGCACCTGTGCCCCCGAAACCCTCTCTGGATGCACTTATTTACATTATATCCATGGGCCAAACATTACCGCATTTACGCTAATTTATTTATTAGTTAGGTTTGTTAATTTAAGAAAAGAATATTTTTAAGAAAACAATCTAATTTAACCAGAAATGTAAAAAGAAATTAAATTTTTAAATATTTTTTTTTTTTTTGCACGCTTGAAAAATTAACGGGGTACTTATATTTGCATAAATATGGTAATATTTTTCATCCTATATGAAGTTCTCATAAATGTATGAGTCTAATTCATTGGAAGATGTTTGATCATTTCTGCTCCAGACTGTTAATGAAGCATTTGGCAGGACTGTAGACGAGTTTGTTCACTTTTGTCATGCTTTCAATGCTAAAGTCAACATGAAAGTTCCTCAAGTATTTGGTCAACTCTTATCTTCTTTTGAGGTTTCTTTTCATTTCACGTTTCCTTTGCGCTGATTACAAACACAGTGAGCCCAAGAAAGCCATTGCAAATTCAACCAGGAACGAGATAAAGTAGGAAGACTCACAACTTCAGAATTGGACTTATGACTCTTTCATCAAAGAGAGTGGTCCGTGCCAAGAGAGTGTGTGCATTCATGCCAGTGTGTTGAGTGGCGAGGGCCTGACATTTGTCTCTGAACTCTCAATTAGCTCAGCTCGAGATGGTCCGTTCTTCTGTACTGTCTGAAAGCTGTTTCAAAGGCCAGTGGGAAGTGGCAGGAGGCCATTGTGCTGCTTGAGGGGCTTGTTGTTAGTGCAAGAGCCGGGGTCTCCAGACCCTCCGAGACCGGATTATTCCTCGCTCTTGTTTCCTGAAAGTTAACCCCTCACAGAGCTCTCTAGACCAGATGATTCCTGGTGTGTTCTTTGAGACAACGTTTTTTCCTCGGCAATCGCTTTATTGCATGATTTGCTTTGGATTTCGGACTTTTATTACAAGTTTGACAGTAGTGCACTCGTTGTTTTAATTACGGAATATGTTAATGTGGTTAGCATGTTTAATTTTCTAATTAATTTGTGTATAATAGACTTTTCAAAGCCATAGAAGTTTCAACTAAAGCGCTGCACAAGTACAAAAGCAAGTGTAAAAAAAAAAAAACTATAACAAACAATGAAACGGGTATGAATTGACACCCTCAAACTGGATTAAAACGAGTATTTAAAGCAAAATTGTACCGATAAATAGGTCTTAATGTGGAGTTTTTTTTCCATAATCCAAGTCTCTAAAGTAAAAGCTTCATTGCCCCTGATTGTAAAATTTTAATGAAAAAAAAATGTAATTAAAAAAACAAAAAAAGCAGTTGATATTTTGACCGCAGAGATCTAGAGTTAGAATAAAGAATGAGGTGATCACAAATCTACAGAGAAGCACAACTATGAAGCGCTTTACAAACGTATAGCAAAATCGTAAATTGTATACAGAACTTAATCGGGAGCCAGTGCACCCAAACCAGCACTTGGGTTTATGTTTTCTAATGCGGATTAATAAGTTATGAAAGCATGAATTGGATTCTGAAGAGCCATCTTGGAGGAAGCATTTCCTTAATTTATATTCAGTAACCAAAAAAACAAAACCTGCTTTTCACTACAGTTCTGATCTATAAATCATCTGTTGGCTTTTGGGATAAAAAAATTTTTTTTTCCAAGCACGACTTTCCCAAAGAATTTCCTATTTTAATTTTCCCATTAATTTATCTTGCACGTCTTGCTACTTGGTGATCATCTCCAAGACCATCCTGAGTGGGAGAGTGAGTGGGTGGGTGGTGTGGAATTAAGTTGTTGCGGTGTGGGATTTAATAACCCATTTTCACTTATTATTAGCATGTTCTGCTGCAGAGGCGTTATTTTCGGGTTTCTATCGCATGCTTTGCTCTGGCCTACATGCGCATAGACTCGTATCATTCATGGATAGTGTGTTCTGTATTCGCAGCGGTTTCTCTCCCCTTTTCTCTGATTTTCTTATTTGCCTGACCTTCTAGAACTCTACAGCTCTGTGTGTGAATCTTAAGGCGAGAGGAAAGTCCAGCTACTTTCGATAAAGAAAACCTTTGGAATATAGACCAGCTATGTATGGGAAGGAGGAATTATGAGAAAAGCAAAGCTGCCGTAAACATCAGATATAACCAGCATCTATAAACACATTTAAACTGTATGTTCACAGCCACATTCTTGTTCTTTTTGTTGCTTTTAGTCCTCCGCAAGACATGGAGATCTAATCTGAAAGGGTTGTGACATCCAGACAGTTTCTATTCAAAGCTTGCTGTTGTTCTGAGAGCTTTTCCCTCTCTTTTTATGTTACCATAGCCTCCATTCTCTGCATTACTCAGCACTTTGATGTGATCTTGTTTTTTTCCTGGCCCGTGTCAGTGAGACACTAGGGAAAGAATGTAATGAAGTTCCTTGTACCCAGTGCGAGCGTAAAGCAAAGTTTTAATAATCTTCCCCAGTCAGATCTGCTTTTGTATGAAATGAAATGGTTTTTTTTTTATTCCCCACGATGGATTTATTTGAATCTGAGTGTAGTGTTGCTTTAATCTTATATCTCCTAACCTGACACCCAGTTACATGATGGGGGAAAAAAAAAGAGATTATTTATTTGTCCCAATGTGACACCGGTGAAATGTGTGTAATCGGGACGTGGCCCGTGTCCTGCTGGAGGCTCTTGGGTATTCGCACAAGCTTCTGCTAGCCTGTCATTATAGCTGGCATCAAAACAGCCGTTATTCAGTCCGATTGCGAATGCCAGAACCCAGCCGCTAAAGCTCCATAATCTGTGGACTCGTCCCTGAAAGCGGCTGGGGTGGTAGACCCACCACCTGCTGAAGGTCAACCCTGGATGGGGTCCGGGAAGTGCTGTGCAGCCCGTCCCCCCCGTGTGGAGGATGAGGGCACCTGGCTGAGGCTTTCACCCGTGGTGGAGCAAACCACTCCAACAGCTGCTTGCTCAACTTAATGCAATCGCAACGTTTGAAAATTACTAATAGCCTGTTTGTGAAAAAAACGGTAAGGAAACGCCATTAAACGATAAGTGAATTAAGTAGGAAAATTAGAGACTACAATATCAAATTAGTCTTATTGTTAAGGTGTAAAGGAAATGTGTTTCCAAAGAACTATGTGGACTTTGGCGGAGTCAGAGATTACGTCTAAAATATAACATGTCGAGGTCCGAATATCTGTTATTCTCTTCAGGAAGTCTTTTGTCGGTGTTGTTGACTGTTGTTTTAATATTGTAAATGAAACAATCATGTGATTTGTACTTTATGAAACCCATCGTCTTTTTAGTGTTGACATAATTCTTTAAGAGATTAATTGCCGTTTTGGCTTATTGATTGACATGATCCTTTCAGATTATGGCTTTGCCAACATTTGTGTGTCCCACAACATAGACCAATAATAAAAATGTAATTTAAAATTACACTAGTTGGTGTAAATGTGAGATAAGACACTAAATATCAGTGATTCTTTGAAACTCAAATTGACGCTTTTTTGTATTTAGTGCGACGTCTGCGTTTTCTATTCTGAATGTTCGGGTCAAGGCTTGTCACATTGATTCACAGCTCAGAATGAAGATGATGGTCTGTAATGTGAGAACGTGACCCGGGTTTTATTCTCTTCATTAAACTATGCTCACAAACGTGTGTGCTCGCCATTTTCAGTCCTTCTTTTTGCAAACACTGGACGTTCGCTTGTCCTTCTTTGAAAGACGTGACTATAAAATTCAGAGCTTACCACATATCACCCGGGCATTAGGTCGGGCATCACTGGTTTATTTTATTCAGCAAGGCACAGTGTGCAGAAATGAACTTGAATCGGAACAATGGAAATGAATTAATGTGTAGTTTCCAATTTGTTGGCGGTTTAATTTCAACCAAAGTGGGAATCACTTCGAATCGCTTTTTAGCAGCGGTGCAAAGGAACAAACAAAAGCAAACCTCTTGAAAGCCCACCGGAGCCCTCCAACCTCAAACAGTCTCTTATGATGCGTAAGTGACACAAATGTATGCAAAGTCAGCCGAGTCTGGAGTGGGTGTTTTCTGCAATGGCGCTGTATTTCGGCACGTCTGAAGGGTTTGTTTTCGGCTTCTACTACTTCCTTCTGCCTTCAGGTGTGTCTGGAATAGTGTCGGAACGTTAGCAAAAACACTGATTTATTCCTCTGGCGTGTGTATGGTGCTCATGCCTAATTTGTGATTCATCATTTCAGTATTTGCAACTCTCTGAAGATCCTACGTTTGTTTGCTCAACTTCAGCCTGTTGGGTTTTTCTTTTTTTTCAAACGTTCTTTTTTGCGAAATCTACTCTCTCACCTTAAGGTGTATCTTTGTGCAGCAAACCAAAAGAAAAGAGAAGATTGGGACACAGCCGGCTCTCAGCTAGCTAGCAGACAACACAAATGATATGTTTACCGAGCTCCAATCATCGTACACATGATTTGCTCAATTTGGCCTAATCTTCTGTGAATGGAGCTGGTCCTCATGGGAGCCGGGCAGGCAGAACGCTGTGCCTGCTTGTAAATTGCATTACTAATAGAGGGAGTCCAAGCAGCCTGTGTCCCCGATAGAGGCCCGTTTAATGGAGATATTGGGGGGATGAACATTTATCAGACGTTGACAGACAGACGGCACTCATCCAGATGAAATAGGGGTGAAGACCTTCCCCCATCAGCTCTCGGAGGAAGTGTGCCATGTTTACAGGATCTAAAGAAAAGCTAAACATCTAGTAAAATGCAGGTTTTAGCAGTGATGACCAGCCTGGCAGTGTTTCTTTAAGATAATGCTGAATTAATTTGCATGTAATACCCTCTCGATGGCTGCCCCGCCCTTGGATCCGTTACAGAGCTTTCACTTTATTCATGTCAGAGTCTCTTTTGGGGCGTCAGCTTGCCAATAAAAGTGCATTTTAAAACAATGAGAAGATATTTAGGTGCTTTTGAACTGGTTAATTGGAAATGCTACTGAAATGGACCCAATTCTAGTGACTGTTCCTGAATACTGTTCTGATTATAGCCTAATATAGCTTATTTGGGATATAATTCTTCTAAATTGGGACATGGGAACGGATGAGAAAAGGAATCACAAGTTTCCCATGGACCATTGTAAAGTCTGTATTAGTGGAGCTGAATGCGTCCAACTAGAGCTGCACGATTAAACGATAAAAGATCGCAATCTCAATTCTACCCCCCTCACGATCTTAATCCAGCATTAATACGATTCTCCCAAACTCTCTGTTGAATCTACAGTTGAGGGCTTAATTATTAGCCCCCCTTCAAAATAATCATTGTTTTTTGATAAGTATTCCAAAAGTGCTTTTAAACAGAGCTAATAATTTTGTCCTCAACTGTACACAATACTGTACCTTGTTTTTTTTCTATTTCTCTCATTAAGTTTAATAGTTGTTTTTTTTTTTTCTCTTTACAACATTACTTTTACATTATATTTTATTTTTCAATTTATTTCAATTTAAAGCAAAGAGTAATGTGTGTTATCATATCGCTGTTTGACAACCTGATTTTCAGGGTTAAATATTTAAAATACTAAAATATCCAGAAAGAATTGTGAAAAGAATCGTGATCTTTATTCTAAGGAAAAAAAATGTGATTCTAATTTTATCTAGAATCGTGCAGTTCTACAAAGCAACACACTCAGTTTCATCAGAACACCAGTTTCCGGGTCATGCAGGACTGATCTGACTGATTTGGAATCAGTACAGTGTTACTAGTTGCAGTCAACACAAAATTAATGAATTGTGGCGACTCGTTACTCTCGAATAAAGAGTAACTCTCGAGTAAAGCAGTTACGTGTCAAGGCGCATTTTGACACCCCTGTCTGGGTTGAAATTTTACACTGTGTATGTTTCGACAACTAACGTTAAAATGACATTTTCATGTTGCATACAGAGCTTCTTGATTAACGTATTTTGGCTGAAGTGGCGCATGTCACCTAATTGGGAAATCTGGTTAAATCCAGTCCGGATATGTCCCGATTAACTGGAATCGACTTAATATCGGCTTGATTTTTTTTTTCTTCTTCTCCCAACACTTGCTTATTTTTGTCCTTTCTGTTCATCCTCTGACCCAGCTTGACCTGGAATTGGGGGTTTGACTTCCCTCAGCCATCTTTTATTTTGCAGCCGCCCCTTGAGGCCCGATATTCACATCCGACCACCTCCCCCTTCATTCAGTCTTCCAGGAACTGCTGATTTAATGAAGACCCCTGTGGTCAACCTTGCAGTCCCTGGTAACAGACCTCCTGCCTGCATTTGGAAGCTCTTTGTGAGTGTTTAATACATATAAAACCTGAATAAGTGTTCATGTTAAAAGTGTAACGAGTGGTTTCTCACCATTTTGGCCAAAGGCTTATTGCAAACTTCAGCTTCATCTTCGTGTCTGGATGTCTATGAATCAGCCACAAGGAAAGGAAGCTGTGGGAGACTTTTTATTATTATTACAAAGGCCAAGCTGCTTGTCTGGAGCATTTGATGTGGGAAGGCCAATGTCTGTTTGTGTAACATATGACCCAATTTTTTTTTAGAGCGGTTGACAATACATTTAGTTGCTTTACTGAATACAATTTATTTTATTCCTTTTGTGTAATTACAACCATGTGATTGATATGGATGGCTAATTCTTTTCAATGCTTTTTAAGTTTTGTTGGCAGCCATTGTTTTTTATTATAAATATTTTTTGTGATTTTATGATCCCGTTTAGTAATGGTGTTTTTGATCCAAGTCCTAAATTGGATTTTGGCAATTTGCCCATAGAGTGAGAATGTAAATGTGTATGTGGGTGTTCTGCTCTGAGATTGGCTGACCACAAATCCAGGCTGTGACCCACCTTCAGACCCCGAATGGCTGTGATGGGCTCCCTCTCCCCATGACCCAGAAAGCAAAAAGCGGTTCTGAAATCAGATCTAACGATGCTCCATAGACTTTAGTTTTGCGGTTTCAGCTTGAATTTCGCTGCTTTATTTCAAGACTTTCACCATTCATTTGTTTTACAAGTATTTTTTTTTGCGAGACATATTGGAGCATTATTACCGTGTTAAATAAATCACGTGCAATGACAGCTTATACCTTATGAATTGTATGAATTATTTAGCTCACTCTTATTGAAAACATCTGGTCCCTTATTGAAAACACTATATTTTAGATTTGGATGGCATTCACACCTTTCGGTCCTCATTCAGTTCCCAGAATGCCTCAGGCCTGTCACTCCGACTAGATCTTTGGCCTGTCACCCATTAAATCAGCCCAGGTGGTCTTGTTCTGAAAGACGGCAAGTTATTTTCCATTTTTTCCCCTCTTATACTTTGCAGCTCCTTATAGCCGCATTGTCGCTCACCTGAAATAGAATGTTTTCACGCTTTAATGTGTTTTAGATCAAGTTTGCAGTGTGTTGTGTCTCCCATGTCGCTAGCACTTACATTTTACCAGCATCTATTGAACCGCAGTGGAACATTGGAGTGTGTATGTTCATTCTTTAAACGCTGATGGAATCAGACAACCAGGATTGCGCTATAGTATAATAAGAGCGAGGGATAAAGTAAAAGAAAAAACGCAAGGAAATGCTAACACCTGTCAGATGGACTTTTCCCTTATGACGGAAACTGGATTGTTGAGCTTGAACAGATGAGGCAATGGTTTTCAATGGTTTTGGGAGGATTCTACTAAAATCAATATGGCTGACTTCAGCAAGGAGACGCGTGAAATCGATTCATGTGATCTTAAGAACAAAGAATAAACCGTTGTGTGCGACCAGACGAAGTGTTCAGTCACTTTCCCGAGACCTATAAAATGTCATGCTTGACGCTTTTTGCCGTTTTTATTGTCGTGGGTAGAGTTGAATTGTTGGTTGGGTCTCAGAACTCCTCTGCAGATGTTTTCTTTGCCCTTCAGGAAGAGAACAAAGATGCTTAGAGGATACATTTTTTATGGTCTGTGGATTCAGTGCGGCTCAAGAGGGTCTGTGGATCAGCCAGTGTTTGCTAAACCAGAAGACTCATGGTATCTTTAGGACAGGTCTGTGGAAAGGGAGATCTCTAACTCAAACCCGTCTTCCTGCTTTAAAGTCTGCCCTGTTCTGCTGGGCTCCTTCTCAACAAGTGATGCAATCATGAAATATTGTATTTACCCGAATGTACCCCTCTGCATCCCAGAAGAATACTATTTATAATTTTTTAACTTTATTTAATAATCCTAACTTGTGACTAGTCTCATTTTTGATATGATTTGCTTGATTCGTAAAACATATTATACTTGATTCGTTTTACTTGAATAATAGATAACAAAAAGTCGATTCTAGTGGTTAGGACATCGTTTTTTCGAGATTTTGCTCCAGTCAGACTCCGCACATGTGCAGAGCAAGAGTGTCAAAAATGTGATTAAAAAAACTGGGGTTACTTATATTCTTGTAAATACGGTATTATTTTTGTTGACTAAATTAATGAATACGAATTTTTGTGGTGGGATTTAGTGTTATTAAACTAAATCTATACATCATCCAGTATCTTGGTATGAGATGAACGAGCTTTCGAGGGTTCTACTGCCAGTGCGGGCTTGTTGTGTTGGCCATAAAGTAGCGATGGAGAAACTGCCTTCAGGGATCAATAAATCACAGCTATCAATCTACCTGCTAAATGCGCAATAAATTTAGTGAGCAGCTTAAAATGCACACATTTACAAACTTGTTAAGGGAAATCACACGCTTATAAACTAAAATAGATGAATCATATGACCTATAAATTCAAAGCCATTAAAAATCAATACGAATAAAATGTTTTGAATTGTGGAGCATCTTTTGGAAAGAGAATTGGGAGTTTGGACGGATAATAAAATAAAGTCCATGTTTTCTCCAATGTGATTGCAAAGCTTGTAAAAGGTGTTTTATTCTGATTTTGTTTCATACTGCCTTGTTTGAAGTCACATGATCACACTTTGCAGCCACAGAATACATCATCTCAATTTTCAATATTATCAATACATCTAATAAAATCTGGTGTGATTTATGTTCCAGCCCCGGTCTGTTTTGTGAATTGGACTCGGACACTCAAAAATGGCGTGTTCACATCAGGGTGAATCAGGAACCCTCCGTGATAATCATGGGAAAAAAAAGATCCATACATCACAAATGTAGCTTTGAATGGTGAACGTGTGCGAGTGAATGTGTGAACCGCACCACAAGAGTACAATATCAGAGCCAATTACGGACCGCGGGGGTCAAGCATCTATTAGCCCAACTTTCAACATGAAATTGGGACGGTGACGAGTCCTGGCACATGCACAGATCGCTCTCATTTCTCTTGTGAATGGCACACAGTTAGTGAGGCACTTCACACGGCTCCATTAATAGATCTTCAGAATGTGACAACATGTTCACATTTAATAGGATGGGGGGCTGGCGAGAGACAGAAGGTGGGTCTTTGTTTGCGCCAATAATTTGGGGGGAATGTAAACCAAGAGGTCTCGCTCTTACGTCAAAGCTGCCCTGGGACCCGGAATCACAAAGCAATTATGTCGTGCTTCTTCCAGTCGACGTTTCGACAATACCGTCAATGGCCGTTTATCCTGGTGGGTGCTCCGGATGAAACAAATGTCTGTGATAAATGGTAATCACTCTAAAAAAACTGAATTGGATTCTGGCGGATGGTTAGTTAAGACCTATTACACGCGCAGTTTAGCTACTTATTATCAGCTAAAAGCTTAAACATTAGTCAAGGCTGCAAGTGAAGACAGAGGGAATCTGACAGAAAAACAGAGGGAAAAAAAAATAAATAAAAATGTAATTAATATATAATTAATTAATTAATTAATATAATATAATTATATAATATTTTAAGTACTGTGTGGTTATCGGCATGTAATGAAATACTCGTTCCTCCAAAAAAAAGGTATCAGTGCATCCCTAATCCCTTGTATTTATTTATTTATTTTTTATTTTTTTGCTTACTTCAAGCGCAGCTCTACTACAGATCAAGTATTGCCCGGTAAATCGTTAAGCTCTCTTGTGTCTCGGTATTTCTAACCTTCATGTAATTATCTATGAGGTTAATTGGACAAATTGTACTTTCTTTTGTTCCGGATCAGCAGCTCCCCCGGAGCGAAGTGCACTTTCTGGTGTTGACAGTAGCAAAATGTGTGTGTGTGTGTGTGTGTGTGTGTGTGTGTTGTGGGTGGCTCAGATCTTCCTGTGTTTGCTGTGGACTGGAAAGCTGACAATGTTCTTTGTAGCTTAATATGCAGACACTCAACAGTCTTCATTAACTGGAAAATACTCCAATTATGCAGATGAGTTGAAACCGACATGTTTACTGGAAAATTCTACACCAGTTGCCAGATTGTTGAATTCACTCACGTCCTGTCTGTGGCTGTTCACCTGCTGGTTTGTTATAGAACCGGTGTTTTGTCGCTGGCTTAAGATGAGCTTGTTCATCTTCCTCTTTCTCCTGAGTGAAGAAAAAGATAACAGAATGAGCCAAACGGGGGTTGTAGGGATGATGGAGGATGGCTGGGAGGTAGAGTAGGAACGGAGGAGGAAATAATGAACTTCGGGAGAAATATTGAGCTTGTACATGTCGATGGTTTGTCCTCTCGTATAACACACACACGCACGCACACACACAAAGACACACATAAACCTTTTCATTTAAAGCAACTTATATGCTTTACGTACTTAAGTCAGAGTGAAGATGAAGGGAAACTGATGGAGTAAAATACGAATTAGTAAAATACTGTTCTCTGAATGAAATTGGATATTCTTGAATCCATCATCACATTCCGTGTGGAAATTTATTTGATTTGATTTTATTTTAGCTTCTTTAAACTTCCCCAGGGATTCAAACACATCTTTGTCTAAAAATTGGGCAGCTTCATATATTTTATTCTTTTTGCTTCTAGTTGTTTTTGGAGAGAATTCTCTTTTTTTTTCCCTTTGGTTTTTTTTCGGTACAAAAACGAACAACTGCATTTTTAGTAGAAAGATTAGTTAGATTTTTTATATGACAGAATAAACTCTCATGCTTAGAACATTGCTAACACCCTCACTACTAAATCTTATATTCCGTTTAACAGTGTTTTTTCAAACCCTGCACACACTTGCAATTCTTCTTTATTACTCTGTCTCTCACCTACTGTAGACGCGCTGAAGTGTAAGATCATATGAGGCGCAGTGTGTGCAGTCCTGTCATTCTGAGCTGGAGAGATGAATGTAAATCAATATCATACGCTGCTCTGGGACACATTAGCACCTGCTCCGTTATCCACCTTTATTAGCCCCAGCGCTAGTCTGTGAAACCTCTGCTGCTCTTCACACGGCAGTGACCATTTCTCACAGCGGCTCTAGTGGTTTGGCTTGATAGGGCCCGATTAGAGACGCCGACTTTCCTTTCGATACAGTTTTATCAATTTCATCAAGGCTTTAATTTCTGAATTCCCATGACTAATTAGATCTGGAAGGCCTAAGGTAAATAAAATGGACGCAGCATGAAGGTGTAGCCCACCTGCTGGAGCGCTGATCCTGTCCGGGACGCCAAACCCTGTTTTCTCTGCACGTTTCTTGGCAATTCTCTTAAGATTTGCCAATCCAACGATTCCCTTCAGAGATTCAGTTTAATCTTTTGAAAATATCGCCGTTGAGATCAAGTGGAGATGACTGAGAAAATTCCACCGGAGACTGTTTACTTCCATCTACTTTTTTTCTCAAGACGAAGAGTTTCAGATTTTTTGGAGTGATCTAATTTCAGAGGAGAAATGAGACGTGGGGAAGACATGAGACGAATTAAGCCTCACTTCACAGCCTGTGCCTCGCTCATATTTTTCTGATTAAAGCAATTAATGCAAAATGAAGGACACTTAATGAAATCATTTAAACGGATGATTTAACATCTGAGAAATTGCACCTTGTGAAACTTTGATTCATCCTTGTCTTTGCCACTACGGCTTGATACACAATCCGAAGGCTTCTGTATATGTTGGTATCGATAAAATTAAAACATTAAAAAGCTATAAATATTTTGTTTTAACTATGATGAAGTTTTTTTTACCAGATCTGAATAAATTAGCTTGTTGTACTGTACAGTGCTTAAAAATAGAGTTCACCACCAAATTGCCTTTTTTATTTCCTTAATCTATTTTAAGCTTTTTCACGGCTCAAATTTATATGACAAATAATGGCAAATAATTCTGAAGATAGATTTTCACTTAACCAACCTAAAAGGACGCATACCACTCCACTGCTTGTCTCCTTGCACCTGTTACCAGTTGCTGCCAGATCAAGTTTTAACGTTGACATTCAATACTTTGTGGTTCATGAATATTTTCCTTAATGTCTTCTACAATCAATCAATGAATGTAGCTTTTCTACAATGAGTTTTAAATCCTCTTGAGTGAATGTTCTCTATCTTGTGGAACAGCTTATCTATTCTAACTAGAAAGTCTACCACCTTCACAACATATATATTTTTTTAAATTCTCGAGAGTTAGTCAAGTGCTGAGTTCATCTACTGTGTGGTTGTATTTCTTGATACATTTTTGGATAAAAGGATAAAAGCATCTGCCATTTCTAGGGAATACACTATGTATTTGTCGCACACTTTATTAACATCAGACCGAGAGGTTCATAAGAGGAACAACATCCAAACAGCCAGGACATGATGTGACTGAAGCCTTGTCTGTGAGAGAAGACGAAGTGATACTGGTGGAGAAGTGAAACGAGCAGAGTGCAATTTATAGAAAAACCAAGGATATTTGTGAATCCCCGTTTACGTTCCACATCGAATTGATGAATGGAAACTGCAAAATTTCATCTGTGATCAAACCGGATAAACCATAGTTGGCTCAGTGTAGCAAGGCCTGGGAGGATATTATGTGCTCTATAAAAGCATACCTATCTCACTTTCTCTTCCTCACCTTCCATTGTATATTTGATTTTGCAAAGGTCATGTCCCAGTTTTCAGCTGGGATGAAGTAGACCGACAGACAGGCAAAGGTTTGTGGGCAAGAGGCAGCTCCACAGGACCGCAGTGCCAATCCAAATCATGTGGGAACCAAATCTAGACTCGGCTTGGATCAGGTGGCTGTAGGATCTTATCTGTTGGCTTCATTGGCATCTCAGCGGGGTCTTAAAGGAAATGTAGAAAAAAAAAAAAAGAAATCCATTGCAGATGTCCGGCGGCGCCAGCATGTCAATTTACATAGCCATGCAGCCATCTCTGTCAAGAAATGTTCTGCTTATGTCTTTTATTCGGAAAAACTGTGGTTCAAGCGGCGAAGCGTACTATTTCATCGATGCTTGAAAACTACTGTCATTGTACTCGGCCCTTCAAGGGAAAGGATTGGCGTTTGATCGATCAAGGCAATTTTCTTTTTTTATCTGGGTGTCTTGACTGGCAGAGCCTAAACACACAAGCACCTTGAGACCCTGTTGACTCCAACTAAGTCATTTCACACATTTAGAGTTATTAGAAAAGAAGCAATGCTGGTTTTCTCAACATTACCAGCCAATGTCGACATTTTATCATCGTTTTATCAAGGAATTAGGCACGGACATATTTTGCACGGTGATCATCTGCGGTTTTCTTTGATATTTCCATAGTTTTTTCTAAACAATGCCCCTTCACCCCCTGTAATCTGCTTGGATTAGAAAAGACTGCAGGGGCTCAGATGTGCAGTTATCAACCGCATGATAAATCTAGTGAACCAGCATAAATTGCTTCGGCTCATTTACACTTATACCAAGTCGGCAGCGCTGACACGTGGCTAATGTACCATATGTTGCTCATATGGTTATGACTCATGTATTTGCTATAGAAGTCGTAGAATGGCCTGGTTGCTGTTTGATAAAGACTTTTTGATTGAAAGATTCAAAACTAGTATTACAAAATTGGCAAAAGAGTTTAATCACTTTTACCCTTTAAATTTAAAACGTGTTTTAATGCTTATTTAGCTATTTTACCCTCTTCAATCAATGATGAGAGTAGCTGAAATCAGGAACTGTGTGACTTATGGGCAGATTTAAATTCAAGAAACTTTCAAAAGATACAAAAAAAAAAACGTTATTTACCCAATTCGGAAACCACGCAGTTTTACGCCACCTGGGTCGCGTTCACCTACGGAATTTTCGTTTTTTTCTGTGTTTTACAGCAGTTTGAAGTCCTCGCTCGGAAGACGAAAACTGACAAACGAATTTCTCCTGATTTGTTATTCAAAATGCTTTCTATGTTTTGTGGTAAATATTAAAAAGGTACCATGTCGACGTTCTCTTCTCATGTGGGCACACTGAGCTCAAGCCTTGTGACAGCTTGAGTGATGGAGCCGGTGGAGTAGTAGTGGAGGCTGTAGTCGGCATTAACATTCACCACAGGTTTAGAGAAAGCGCTCGCCGCAGGGCTACACTTCCGCTGCTACGTGGAGCAGAGCGAGATGAAGAGAGAGATGTTTGGCAGGGTGGAGTCATCCAACAGGCCTTTAATCTTTCTCCGTGTCGGCTTAGGGTCTGTCGCTCCCTCCAAGACAGGAGATTTCAAGGGTTTGACGCCATTGGAAAATGACGATCCTTAAACTTAGATTAGGCTTTAGCTTTGGTTTTTGGAGGAATGAAGTTGTCACCAACAATAGTTGGCAATCTTTTGCTCTTATTTAGATTTTTTTTTTAAACATTTTTTTTTTCTTTTCAAAATTTCTAATATATAATTCTGTATCGGCACTATCATGATTGGATTGAAAGTACAGTATACATTGTTGTATAATACTATATTGACATGTTTACCGGTGCAATAACAAGTTATATGCAATGTATTTCCAAAAGTATTATCTCTCTCTCTCTCTCTCTTTCTCTCTCCCCATCCGTCACTGTGTCTTGCTCATTCTTCAAATCTCTTATTCTTTTCCTCCGTGTCTCTCTCAAAAAAGATCCAAGTCTCTGTTCCAAGATGTCAAAACACTGTCAAAAGCGAGTGAAAGAAGAATTGTGAAGATGGAGATTCATTCGAGTGAAAAAGAAACTACATTTGTCCTATTACGCCTGTAAAATATGAATGTACAGTATTCAACAATGCAAAACATGCAGAAGCTGTAGCATATATAAGGTTAATTATATGCATATTATTTAAATAATAATCATTATATACATAATTGTTAGTTCTCTGTGTGTGTGTGTGTGTGTGTTATTTTAAGACCTGTGACACTGAAGCCGCTGGTTAGCTTTGGGGGATGGAGAAGGATGGGCAGGGATCAGTCATCACTCTGGTGAAGTGCCCAGCTGTTCTCGGTCTCATCTTTGGCTCAAACCGAGATCATAATACATCGCCATGGGATCATATTTAATCAAATTGACCCCGTCAGATTACACTATACTTTATGGACAATTGCTTTTTTCTGGCCGTAGCATAAGGTTTGGGTCAACGCGATTTGTGGCTGATTGATGTCATGGATTAAATCTGCAGTTTCTTCAAATACTCTTTGCACAATGATGGTGATGTGTGTTTTTTGTATTGAACTGATGCATAACATTACCATCTTCCTTTCCTTCATTTTTTTTCTTTTAAGCTTTTTCATTTCCTGGTTGTGGGGGCCAATCCCAACAACTGTTAGTCTGAAGGCGGGACAAACACCCCTCATTGTTAGCTGACCAATCACATAGCAGGACACACACACACCCACACACAAACTCGCTCACTCAACTGTGGACTTTATTCAGTCTATTTCTCCTGATTTTAGTTTGTGATTTATCTTTTCTTTTATTCAATTTGACTCCATTTCAAGTTGCCAACTTTAATTAAAACATGCGTCATTCCTTGCCTTTGTGAATCCTCAGATGTCAAGTCACCTCTCAGCACCCAAATGATGATCTCACGCTGTTCTGGAAACTGCCCGATTGATCCGTTTTGTTCTATTCAAGTCTCAATCCAACGCTTTCTCCTAAAAAGAAACTCCCAGCTTCTGTTATCAGAGAAAGAACAGATCTGCGCAATCAATGAGCTTTAGTTCTCTCCACTGGATAATCAGTGTTTGCTAAAGCGGAAGCTCTTTGGCTCTGTACTCTTCCCTGATCGATCAGAACCAGATCGGGCCCACCAACCGCTCAGAGCCCACGGCAATGGACGCTTCTTTCACACTGGCTGTCCTGTCCTCGTCTTTCCTTTGCCTAATGAGGAGGCTCATTTAACACCACAACGCTAAGAGCATAATGAGGTCCACGCTTCCTTTCAGCTGACCACAGCACTGATACCGGAGTGGCGTATTGATCTGTTTACTCGCTCCTCAGCGTCCCGACCTTAAATATCAGCTTTTGGGTAGAGATCTGAGCGAGTCTACACCTACAGCAGAAATTCTCTGCGTTTTGTTTTCACATCTGCTTTACCATCATCTAGTGGTTTTAGGTTGCTAATATGGATTCTAGAACTTGGGCTTAGATGCAAATGTTTTACAACATTGATTTTTCAGCCATCGCAAACTTGTTTTTTTTTTATCTACTAAAACGGATTTACATTCTAATCCACTTTCTGATTCGCTTTACCATTTTGGGTCATTGGGAGCTGAAGCCAATCCCAGCAATTCTGGGCACGAAGACGGGACACACCCTGGATTAGTGGCCAACCAATCACAGAGAGGGATGTCACACATTCACTCACACCTAAGAATACGTTCCTGACTCCAGTTCTCCTGCATTTTTCTGGACTGTGGGAGGAAACTGAAAGCCCGGAGGAAACCCACATGACCACAAGGAAATCATGCAAACTCTAGACGAATTTGAGTCTCTAAACTAAACTAAAATGTGCACCACTATGTCGACTTCTTTTAACAATGAGATTTTCACTTTTTCTTCAAGTTGTCAATTTATTGTGTACTATTTTTTTTCCATTTCTATTATCTATCTCTATTTTGTATTACTTTATCTTTTTTCTATTTTCGAACGTGAAGCTGATGAAGCCCATCATTCCGGCGTTCCTCTTTTCAGCATTTCATGGCACGGTCATTATTAATGCATATTTCACCTCATTGCATTAAAATGGCGGATCCTATAAGGCGGCCAGTGTCACTGCGTTCTGAGCGATGGCTGCTGCCGCCCGGCTAATGATGTTTGTTGTCTTAATGCAATTAATTCAAGCAGTTACCTGGCGAGTCTAAGCCTCGATTAATGGATCGAAATGCAAATGCTCCCTTCCTCTGTCCCCTGCGAGCTCACACTAAATCAATTTTCACTTACGCTGTGTCTATTTTGGGCATTAACACCGATTTGTGCTTCATTTCAGCGACGCCATGGCTGCATTCCAAACTGGACTGTACAGTTGTTCTCTTGCTTTGCTTCAGCTCAGACACGCAACTCCAACTACGAGTTGATTCCGGTTCGTCAAGGCTGAGATAATATTTTATTTAATATTTCTCCGGTTTCTTTGTAGAGTCCTAGAACATGCAGGACATTGGATTGGAGTCTGAATGTGTGTGTCCTGATCTGTGATTGGTTTTTCATCGATTGAGAGTTTGTCTCGCCTTCAGACTCAGAGTTGCCGTGATTGGTGGCTCCTCGTGACCCAGACATGGAAAAACGTTTTATAAAATAGATGGGTGGACATGTTGGCCTCTGGTGGCAGATGGTTCTCTCTAGAATGAACCATGCGGTCCATCTAGACTTCAGATGAGCTTCCATCACACCTAGACATCCCATATTTCCTTTCTCGCCCCTGAGGTTGGAAAAAGAAGCATTTTTATCTTTCACAAGCCCTCTAGCCTATGCACACCGCATTTCCTCACTAAATTACTTTTCTGTGTTCGTGATAGAAGAGTAAAAAAAATGATCCCACTGAGTGAAAATATAAAAATGATATGTCCGCTGAAAGTATTCTCTCAAAGGAGTCTTTGAGGAAAAAGGAGTGTCTCTATAGAACGTCGGAGCGTTATGAGATTGATCGGAGTCGGGGAGGATTTCATTTCACATACACTGTAATTCAGTCGTACGTTTCTTAACATGACCTTTTCCATCATTCGGTATTTAAACAGATCTCGGCTTTAGTCGCACTAGCTCCAGCAAATGTCACCGGCTTGCTGCAGTTAGAAACATGCTGATTTCATTTTTACTTGGTTTGGTTTTGCGGTCTAGGCTTCTTTTTATCTGCAGCTTTGCTTTAACTTTGGAAAAAATACTTCCACTCTTTTTACTTCTGATTCATAACATTCTTTGTGTGGGTTCAAGATTCAGACAAGGTAAAACCCAGTGTCATGTATTTATCATTCATAAACTTATGGCCTTATAACCATATAACTTATAACTTATTTATGAACTTATAGCCAATTTTTCCAATCTCAAATTGTCCTTAAACTAAAACATTCCAGAAAAAAAGCAGCCCATAAAACTAAATCTCAAGTCAACGTAATTGAGAATAATGTAAAAATATTCTGTCATGAGTAGATCTACTTGAAAGTTTAAATATGGAAATGTCACAAAAAAAACCTACTTTCTTGGTTGTGGGAAACTGGAGATCTGGAGGAAACCCACTCAAGCACGGGGAGAACATGCAAACATATAGAAAGACTACGACTATGGATCCTTCTTGTGATCAGACAGTTCTACAAACCATACCACCCTCAGATTTATGAGTTTATGTTTTTAAATTAATATTAAACCTCTATAAACAGTCATTGTGTGTCTGCTCTGACCCATTCCACTTCACACCGTCATCACTCAACAGTTTTGCGTCCAGACCGAAGGCGAGGTCAACGCAAGGTCCAATCAATCTCTATTTTCCGCAAACCACTCTGTACCTCCAGAGATGTTTCATTACTTTGATTTGTTCAAACAGCAGAACGATCCTTGGGTTTACCATGTTTCACTTCCATCTCCACAACACACTCCTCATTCATATTTAATGGAGCCCCACTGTGGCGATACACTTCCTAGTGCAATGCTGCCCAGAATCCAAAAGAAAGTTTAGTACCAAAGCACGTTTAATTCCGTAAATCCTTGTTTGTTGACTGCTTGCGGTTGAATGACCACAGCACCTTAGTCTTCAAACTTGAGCGACGGAGACAGGAGTCTGGAAAGTGACTGGGAAAAGGGAGACACACTTCTGCTTTCGGTTCCAGTGGTCTGTTCTCAACACTGTGGCCCACTCGCTCTAGACAAAGCCGCTACTGTGTTCTGATGCAAAGGTCTGAAAGTGAAATACAGAAGGAGAAAGTTTGACACGGCTCTAAGAAAGAGTCAGTGAAGTTTCTGCCAATGCCTCTATTGACGTTGCCTACAGCATTAGGTCTTAAGAAGAAATGGGTTTGTCCTTTGAGCAGAACTGGAAAATCCGACGTGAACGAGAAGAAATGAGGGTTATCAAGCTAAATTTAAATTTGTGGTTTGCTCTGCTAACTTCTTAAACCATTATTGAATTATAACAGCTTGAATAGTTGTATTCAGGCTTCTTCTTGTTCTGGTCTCTTCTTGTTTAGATGAGGTCCTGGCACACATGCTTTCTTTAATGGTATAAGACCTACTATGGATGGGCAGTAGGACAGACAGATTTTTTTTAGGGATGGATGAAAGGTTTTTTGAGGTTTTCAAAGGATGAAAATTTTTTTTTGTTTATAAGGACCAGATAGATTTTTTTTATCAGAATTGTTTTTTCTTTTTTTTCAAACCGCTCGTTGGGTCATTACCACTGTGATAAACGGAGGTCTATTGTTTCATAGTAGCAGAGCATTTGAATATCAGATTTAACCTTGAGTGATTGAATTTGGCCAGTTCTGGGAAGGCATAAATGACAATGACCTTTGGAAAGAGATGATCACAGTTTCAGTGTTTCGTTAAAGTTATTGAGTATTCAGATGCTATTTTTTTTATGTCCGTCATTGCAGAACTGTAATACTTCCAGTTCCAATAAATTTCCCGGGGCAGTCGACACAAAGGGAGGGAAAGAAAACGTTCTCATGAATGAATAAACCTTCTGCAACAGATTAATGGCGTAATAAAATATTGTGGTGTCTCATTTCTGCAGAGAAATCGGAGCGTTCTGTGCTGTTGATTCGTTCTTTCAAAGAGATGAAACGCTTCCTGTTTTCTAATCCTCAGCAGATGGAGATGGTTCCTGTTTGACTTATGAAAGATACCGTTTTTTTGTAGGAAAAAACAGGATTGCAAACTGTGCGATTGAGCGAGGTAAAGCTACATACAGTGGTGAACACAGTTCTCCACATCAGACTTTCCACCATAAAAGCTGTATATTCTGAAACTCAACCCTGGACATGCTGGCAAGAGTTAAAACCCTGTCACTGGGAAAAATGTCAGTGGGAATAAAGCGAGGTGACATAAAAGCAAATGGCCAGTGGGAGCAAACTGAATGCATGCAAATAATGGGGTGTTACAATGTTGTTTTAATATTTCATTCTAAACTCTAGGCTGTTTTTTATAGTCTTCTTTAAAACACCATCTTTTTGTCGTCATGGTTACAATGCAGCGGGCAAATTGCGTTGAGGCAATTGCGAGTACGGTTTACATTTATGTAATGTCATTTGAAAGCAGTGATCTGATATTCCGCCCCCAGCGTTCACACAGTAATTTAATGGGCTTAATGTAATGCGTATACGGCTGTTTGGGCTTTGGCCTTCATCTAGAAAGCTGCGAGTAGATTAATGAACGAATGTCTCATGTTGGTCATCACACACTTAGGGCTGTTTAGAAAAGCAATGTTATACAAACTTGTAGAGGTGGGCAATTTATCGATGATATATTGTGCCAGCACATTCATTTTAGAATGAGGAAAATACCAATATTGTTTGATTTTGATTTATAATGTAGCACCATGGCTAAATGTTTAGCGTATTGAGGTGTGTTAGACGCTTTCCCATGAAGACGTTAGTAATAAAACACCTTTAATATCTGCTGATGTTTATTTCCGGGCAAACTTCAGCTGTATCTTCTGCTGCAGCCAAAGATGGAAACAACTTGAAACAGTTAAAAATAGCAGATGGTTGTATTCTGTTCAGAGTGGATCCTGGTTTTGAAATGAAGTCAATATTCTATTTGGTTTCTGTTGATTACTAGAATATTTTGCAATAGTATAGTCACTAAGAAAATATAATTATTGCTAATATATATATATATTAGGGATGCACCGAATTTTCGGCCACCGAAACACTTTTTTCACCGAAACAACACGGCCGAAAGTTGATGACGTAAGCAGAGTCGTAAGAGCGGCGGCATCTAGCGAAGCGCCGATCACGATCTCCCCGCGACAGTCACTTCACACCAGTGGCTCTTAATAGAGAACATTCTCTCTCTTCTTACTCCGTTTGAGCAGCAAACTAAAGAGATCAGCTCATCTGATGCGTCTGTAGCGGACGCTAATCCTGTAGCGCAGCTCTAAAGCGCCGAAAGTGGCGGTAAACACGGTAAAAACTATGAAAAGTCCGCGCTTAGAGTCTGTCAGCGCACGATCCGTAGAAATATGTGAGAAGCCACCAACTGCAGAACCGCAGAATAAGTCTGAGGCACCGGAAGTGGGCGGAGCAAGTATTGCCTTAAAAGGCATTTTGTACTTCCGTGTTTGCTACTTTTCAGTTTAAACCCCGCGTTAATAAAGTTATAATCATGCATTCTTTTTAAACGATTTAATTGGCCTTATTTAAATACAGTCTCAAATCTTTCTCAAATGTCAGTCAGATGGCAAGTCAGCAACCTATTTATACTATTATTAAGACATGCAGAGAAAATGTTGTATGCTTTGCACTTGTTCTGAATGCACTTTAAACTTAAATGCATTTTTTAACGGAGGAACGTTTAATTTTACAACATTTCAGCAGGCCAGTAGGTCAAGTTAAACATTTTAGTTTTAGTTGAATTATATTTTATACTCTTGAGTGTTGCAATATGCTTGATACATATTTTCATATTTGTAACTTAGGGTTAAGGCCATTTTATTTCATTTATTCTTTGAAAGTTCATTTTTAATTTATGAAATTGCAATGCCTTTGTTTTAGTACATTTAGTACACCATCATAGCAATAAATGCAATTGTTTCGGTTTTCGGTTTTCGGCCAGGCTTTCCTCTTTTTCGGTTTTCGGTTTCGGCCAAGAATTTTCATTTCGGTGCATCCCTAATATATATATATATATATATATATATAATATATATATATATATATATATATATATATATATAAATTATTACTAATATATATATATATATATATATATATATATATATATAATTATTACTAATATATAAGATATAATTTTTACTAATATATAAGATATAATTTTTACTAATATATCCAGCCTTACGCCTCTAAATGTACGAATTTGCTTTTGTTTCCATTGTCTGGATGTTGGTGTTAAGTAAATGGCTATGATTATCACTAAGACTATGACAAGACAAAGACTTTAGTAAGACCAAGGTTAGTAAGTCTTCAAGTTTGTGGTCCAGCCTTAAAACCCCAGCATCTTTGATATCCATCCAACCTCGAGAGGAGCTCAGGTAAACAGATGGAATATTGTGAAATGCACAGCCGTGGCCCAGCACTGATCCATCCACACACTTCTCAAAAACCTTCCCCACTCCCGCATGTTGGACAAATCTCATTTCCTCAAGTGGATTTTGCACTGATCTGGATATAGGGCTCAATTTCCAGAGATGTATGAAAACAAGTGCCAGCCAACTTATTTTTCTTTCTTTGGGGGGGAAAAAGCAAGTCAAAAGAGAGATAGTGGAGGGAAAAAAAGTAATTTAACCAGCATGTAGGTCAACGATCTAGAAACCGTAATATTACTTTTATGTTCAGACCCATCTGCCACATCTCCTATGGCACTATGGCAGAGTTGCCTTATTGCTCTCTCTCTCTCTCTCTCTCTCTCTCTCTCTCTCTCATGCTTTCACTTCTCTCAAGACCCCACCGTGTACCTCCGTCTTTATCTTTTTTTCTCTTTCGACCTTTCGCTCCATCTATCCTCTCTCTCAGCAACTCTGTACTTTTGTCTCTCTATCTCGCTTTCTAAATTATCTTTTTTTATTTTTCTCCTTCACTCTACCATTCTCTTTCAAAGGGTCGGCATATACTCTAGTCTTTTGAATAGCCCCAATTTACTTGACATTTATTCAACCGATACTTTTATTCAAAGCGACTTGCAAATCAAGCAGACCCCACATTGACAAACTTATTTAGTTTTTTTTATTTGGTGGATTTATTAAAAACATAGTCACTCTCTGTTCCGTTGCTGCTTTTCTGGATGATGATATCTGGTTAACTGAATATGTCAGAGGCTACAATGAGATCTTAGGATGGGAAAGAAGCAGCATCACTGGCATTCACAAGGTCAGTGGAATGTAGCACCGCAGGCCCAGTGGAGGAAGAGAATAGAGCCACGCATTAAGGTAATGGCTTTCTCTCCCTCACCGGGGCATTAAACAAATTACAACCCCATCTTTTTAATGTGAAGTCGTGGACAACAGGTTGGTGCTTTTAAAAAGGCAGGACCGGTTTGTCAATTGTCCTTGCTGCAATGGGACGAAAAGCCTCACCTGTCACGCTCTTTATGAATATTACACTCCCTCAATAACTTTTATGTAACGTCCCATTGGAAAATTGATCGATCAAGCAGTTAAGTGTTGTGACAAGCACAACTGAATGAAAGATGAGGCCCTTCTTTCGAAAAGAGACTTGGATCTGTTTTCTTTTATATTGTAGAGATTCTTGGGTTCGCCAATGTCCAGTGTCTGAGGTCAGTGAGGTGTTGACAGGAAACAGTGACACAGCGCACATTCCAGTCTGTAGAGTGTCAAGATGCATTTGGGGTCTTTGTGTTGAATATACTGGAAATAATCCCATCTTTGCTTTGTTGTTCTGGCGAACAACCTCAGATCATCTTAAAGTCTCTAGTACAAAATGACCACCACATGGAAAACAACTAGATGTTGCAATTTCACACAAACCCGGAGCAGTGGGCAGCCATGGGGGGCATGTGGGGGTCAGTATGTTGTCCAAGAACATTCCAGAGAGGGATTCGAACTTGCAAACAAATCGAGGATACACAATTATGTAATAAAGCAACATTTCTATGAAGAATGATGATGAAGATGAGGTTTTTTTTTTCGAAGTCAAAGGGTGTGATGAAAAGGTAAATAAAATAAAAGGTTGTGAAAATATAAAAAAAGAATAATTCCCAGTTTATACAAGGACCCACGTTTTGGAAGTTGACCATGACCTATGAGCAAGTAGAACGACAGTGGCTAGGAAATCAAAACGTTTCACCAACAATATTGATATTCTGGCAAGTACTGTGTTTATGAAATGTCTTGGTTGGGGTGGTCTTGTACTCTGTCTTCGCTCTCCCACTTTTGCTGTGGTTTTGGAGACACTTTTCTCATGTTCTTGAGTTCCCAGGCGGGTTACGTCAAGCGAATGGTGTTTTTGGTCGACTAGCCCCACAAATGTCCCCAGAAATCAGCATGATTCTGGCTCCGAGCACATAGAGCCCACCGTGCTCCAGCACGCAGACCCCCGCAACACAGCTTGCCACAATAAACTGAAGTGCGTAAACAAATGAGCTGGAACTATTCCACTTCTTTCCCGGCCCTCTGCGGCATGTGGTACGGGGGTATTCTATTAGTCCGTGGTCACAAAGTTCAGAATCGACTTTTGATGCTTGTTTTCCAAGCACTTCTTGGGGATTTGACCAAGTTTGAACAATTATATATCTCAGCTTGTGACATGTGTTCGACCAGGAAAGGATGTTTTCTTCCAGTGGACAGATGGTGAATATGAGCAATAAACTAATGATTCTCTCCTCAGGTGCCCAGCTGATGGGCTGAAATGCCAGCTTCTCTCAGCTTGGCATCGGTTCAGGCCACCCAGCTGAGATTGGCGCAACCTTTTTCTTTGTGGAAGTTTCCTCCGGGCCCACAGAAGCGTGCGTGCATGTCTGGTTTTTTTTCAGACGACTGAACTTTTAGAATGAGGAGAGAGAATTGAGAGTTGATTGCATCACATCATGCATACAACACTACCGCTTTTTAAAAGACCACGGTGGGTTTTTTTCTTTTTTTCAGAGCCCAGTAAAGAACTGCACTTTTAACCTGCGCCTACGCTCTGAATACGTTTCTTAACTTTTAATTTTTAACGTGTTATAGTGTGAATGTTCATGAAAAAAAGTCAGTGAGTTTGTCAATTTGGCCACTAGGGACAGAATTGAAATTATGTTTTACATTAAAACATCCAGGGAAGTAAACACACAAACCCGGAGCAGTGGGCAGATCAGAACCAGCCAGAGAGGGATTCGAACATGCAACCTCTGCAACAACTTCCACCCGAAAGAGCTGTAGTTTAGATCGTAATGACTTGATCTCTGTCTCTGGGAGTTTGGTGTGTGTAAGTCTGGTGTCCCTCAAGGCAACCACGCTGTTATTTCTGTGTAGAGCCGTCGCGGAAGGAAGAAGACATCATACTGATATTAAAAGAACCCGTCATGTTGCATCGCATCAGAGGAAGTGAAGCCTCGCTGCAGTGAAATGACAAAGATTTGCGTCATTTTTCTGACCATGAAGCTTCGGTAGCGGATCTTGACAGGAAAGTGTTATTTTAAAAGAACTGACATGATTGATTTCGAGTGACGAGGATCTTAAATTATGTCTGCTGTAGGGCCGCCGTTTTTGTATGTTTAATACATTCGGTGATTAACGGATAATAAATTATATGGTGTTAATGTGTTGAGAATTGACATAAAAATGATGAAAAGTTAGACATTTTTCGTCTCCGTTATGGGCGGAGTCTACGGTGTGAACAATAATAATAATAAGGCGTCAACATCCCGCTTGTATATTTTCACAATAGTTTTGTTGTATTTGTTTTTATTGCGTCACTTTATGTTTGCAATTTCAATTCTGTCATCAAATTGTTGCATGATCAATGAGATTGTGGTGTGTGTGTGTGTGTGTGTTGTAAGATTTTTCTTAGCTGCTGTGTGCACATAACCACTTTCACTTCATTAAATGAAGTGTTTTATGAGTTCATATTATTTCTTTTTATTTTACTATCCTACTAGTCTTGTATCTTACTAGTTGTATTATGAACTAAAATTGTTTCAACAAATGTTTCTGAGAATGCATTATTCTCAAAAAATGAAATGCACAAAAAATGCATTATTTTTATTACAGTTACTGCTTAATATAGAAATATTGGCAGTTTATTATTGTTGTAGGTTTTGTTATTCAGTAGTATTATTTTGTTTTGTAAGAAGCCATCTGTTGTTTTTTTTGTGCATCCATTTATTTCTGACACTATCATTCTTGCATGGGTTTCCTCCGGTTTTCCTTCCACTGTCAAAACATGCATTCAGGACACTTGGAATCTGGAAAATTCTATTTTTGTTTTCTTGTTGCTCCTGTAGGGTGTGTGTGTGTGTGTGTGTGTGTGTGTGTGTGTGTGTGTGTTTTATTGGTTCACTGGTTCTTTTCTTGGCTTGATGGCTTGTTCCTTCTAGCAGTTGACATCTTAATGGCGTCGGTTTTGAAAGCTTCAAATGCCAATAGTGGAGTGAGAATATAGAATTGGTCTTAGAGATTCCACACCCAGCCGTGAATGTCAACACTAAACAAGAGCCATGAACTTTTGCTCCATAGTGTTTTTTTTTTTAACGGTCACTAATGGATGGAACCATGAACCATACTGACACATTAGCTCAGTTCACATATAAACCGTACCATCACCCGAATCCCTGGTGCTTTAAGATGAATCCCCTGAACCTTGCCAGCGTTGATCTTAAGTCTGACTGACAGGTTTTTCTTTCTTTCTTTTTTTTATAGGCAAGTCTTTAGTTCAAACCCCTTGTCACAATTATTAATATTAATTATAATCATAATATGTTTTTTTTATAAGACCTTCCAAGGTCACCTTAAAATAAATGATCCCACTGCCTGTATCGAGAGCCAGAAGTGTCACGTGACTTTAAAATTGGAATCGCAGTCTGAGGAACCAACATTTATCTCCTATTTCTATCACCTCGGGATCATGTTTTGCTAGTTTCCATAAATTGTCCAAATTTAAACTAGTCTTTGGTTTCGTTTTTCACCATTTTGTGTTAATCACGCTCAAGGATCACAATTGTGATTTGAATAATTGTGCAGCCCTAGTCGCTCTCACTAGAAAGCGCTTCGATGGCTGACAAGCTCCAACACGCCGAATGCTCGTGCCACACACTTTCACGCGCCGGGCTTGAGAGTTTCCCCTGAAGACGGCATAATCATTCCGGCCCACTCATTAAACCTCAGAGCAGTGCATTAGCCCTGCTGGGTGGTCGCATCAGAAAAGCTCTCAGCCCACATGTTCAAGACCAATCAACACCAGAACTCCAGAAGGAGCGATTGAGGAGAGAGAAACAGCACGGGGGAGTTAATAAGATGGAGAGAGAGCAGGATGGAGATGTTCGCAGAGGGGGGTTGTATCTCTCATTCCTAACTCCAACTGCAAAGGAAAGGAATTCTAAAGCTTGATCCAGCTGGATTTCAGAGTACCTTTAAAGTAGCACCCTCAAAAGCCAAGGATTGATGGAGGAGTTGTGGAGCTTCTTTGCTGTAAACAGGATCTGCTCGTCATACTGGAAGGAAAGTTACTTGTACAGCTATGACAGGGACAGGCCACTTCTTGTTTGTGCAAGTTATTGTATGAAGGACTAGTTCATGTAATATGTAGAGGTTCAGTTGCTAATTTTTCGCCTATATATTTTGTTACATTTAAGACATGATGTGCGGTGCTTTTAAAAACGGAGCCAACTTCATGCCTTCACTGAAAATCTAGTGCGAGAGAGAGTAGAAACGTATAATTGTCTCACACAAAAACCCTGTGAATGCCGCCGCTTCAGTATTTGAACATGTGACTTTTTTTATGACAAGTTCAAATACCTACAGCTAAGCCACAACTGCACAACTACTACACAAAACCAATACTAAACTACCAAGCCAACTGCCCAACTACTAAGCTACAAAACCCACTGCCCAACTTCTAAACTACCAAACCTACTCCCCAAGTACTAAACTACTAGACCAACTGCACAACTACTAAGCTACCAAACCCACTGCCCAATTAATAAACTACCAAACTACTATCCAACTACTAAGCTACCGCACCAACTGCCCTACTATCAAATCCCCAACCACAAAATCCACTGCCAAAACTTCAAACTCCCACACCAACTGCCCAACTTTTGAACTACCAAACCAATGTCCTCTTTAACTTAGACACAAGCTCTGTTGATTGAGCTGCAGTAGAGTTCCGAAAGTGCTTTTGAACTGACTTGCTTTTCACTGATTCATATTGATTGCTTTGTTTTTTCCCTCTTCAGTCTGCCCTCCTTCCTGTTGATTTTCCTAAAGATCTCTCGAAGCCAAAGGATTAAGCTAAAAACATCCACCTTATCTCTCCAAAATTAGTGCTTCCCAAGCTTCTCTGAAATCAGTTTTGGACACGCCTTTTAGACCATGTTTACACTTGAGCAGGTGAAGACCATCATACATCAGCAACGGTGATTCTTTTCATAGCCAAGGCCTGAATCACAGCTGAAAAACGTCTTTGCTCTTTGTCGTGCCATCTTTAATAAAATAGTGAGATGGATTCATTTCAGTCTCTACAGACCGAACAGGCGCCATGAGATGCTTTCTTGGAAGGTTCCATCTGGACATGTTCCTAGCCAGAGGCTCATTCATCAGAGACTTGAGTGTGAATAAGCGCCTGTGTGGGAGGGTGGTGGTTGGGTGACACTCAAGCTGGAGAGATGAATATGAGGACGGGAGATTTATGACCCGATCTGAGATCCATGAAGCACTGAATGTGGGACTTGAGCTCTTTTGATGAACAACCTTTCAAACACCTTTGATATATGATGCCTCCCATATTGTCTTTTAGTATCTCTTATAAATGACAACATATTTTCGGTCTTTTTAAAGTGAAATTTCAATCTCATTACTGTAGTTAGACTATTTTTAAAAGGTTTGGGTGTAACAGAAAGTTTCGTACATTTCCTAGTTTTCAAGTCACTAATAACCTTTATTTTAGGGAAGTTAAACATAATATCATTGTAAATTGTTGAAAAATGTATCATTTAAAATGTATTATAATCAATTAAGTAATTTAATTTACAAAATGATAATAATTACATACTAATTAAAAATAATATTATAATTAATTCTAATAGAATAGCATAAGTTCTGAAATTGAACAACGTATACGATGTAGGAATTAATAATTAATATAAATGACTGCATTAAAGTACAGAAGTTTTGTGAAACACACTCGATCATGGCAAGTCATCACTGTCAAATGCTTTTGTTTTTTTTTCCACCTGAAATTCCCGAAAAGGAAATTGTAATGATGAAGTGTCATGTCTTAGAAAAATGAGGAAGCAGAACCAGATCGCACACTAATTTAGTGTGCCGGTACGCTGAGATATGCTCAGATATGGTTTGAGATATGGTTTGCACTTCATTTACCACCATATTTTGTCTTAAAATTGATAGTTTTTTTAAATCCAATAGCATTTGGTTAAAAAATTGAAAATGAAGCACCAAACCAAAGCTTCATCATCAAAACGATTGGTTTTGATTGGCTTAATCACATGACATCTGCCGTGGTTGTGTTACCGTGGCCATGTGATGTATTCCACAAATACATAAAGACGTCCTTCAAACTGAAATTGCCTGACATTTTTCGATGACAAAGAACGTCACGTGTCAGACACATGTGAGGAACATAATTACACTTGTCTTGAGAGAGAATTACCAAGCGTCTTTCATCAAACTTAGATTTTTGCCCTTATTATCTACTATTAGCACAAGTCGGACTGATGCCAGGCATCCGTTTTGAGCTGGTAATTCTTGGAGGGAAAACAAACTGGTAATTTGTGGAGGGAAATCAAACTCGATTTGTGCTTAGAAAAAATTATATAAAATCTTGTCCCACATCAGGGCGTGTTTGCCAACCGAGACGCGTCTGACACCCTGTGATGTGTCTGGCCATCGCCAAAGGTTAACTACCGAAACTCGCCAAACCCGGTTTGACACCGCACCTCCCCCTCAGTGAGCGTTTGGTGCGGGGCTTTTTGATACAGAAGCGTAATCACAGTGGATTCGCTTGGACGCTTGTGTTTTGCATAAACTTTGATCTTTCCAACTGTGGGATGTTTAAAGAAAAGACCTCAAATTAGACGCGGTGCAAAACTCAGTGATGTCATGTGATTGACAGCGATAGTCTTTTTTCTGTACAATCAGAAATCATTATTAATAAGATTATTAATAAATTAATATTACTCAGTTTAGCATTATCTATTGTAATAGGCTGAAAATATAATTTCTGTACATTTGCATTGTGACTGAAGATAGATACAAGATTATTTCAAATTTTCTGAATTTTATAAAAATTATTTCAAGCTTTAATTTTAATTGTCATATACACATTATACATTTTACAACATGCAATGAAATGTATTTTTACAATCGTCCAGCATTTAAACATGGGGCGGGGGTGTGTGCGCAAAAGATATACATAAAAAGATAAGAGATAAAATACAATAAAATACAAAAAATAGATAAACATATAAAAGAAATCAAGGAAATAACCTATGAAGATGAAAAAAGATTAAGGATCAAGTGATCCTCACTCAAGTGAATTTTTTTTATACCATATTTTTTTTACACTAGATTTACACTGTTTCTGTACTTTTGTCGTTCATTTTGTATGTTAAAACAAAATGTGTATTTTTTTCATTATTTAAAATTAAATCATATTAAAATAAATATTAAAGATTATATCATTGCATAGATTTTTAGCCAGCCTAAATATATTAAATACTATATTGCTTTAATGCATACTTTGAAACACTTAGTTATATAATACAATTCATAATGTACTTTTTCAACAATGCAATTTCCTGATTGTGGGACTGATACCTTTTTTTTCATTTCCTGTTTCTCCTTTATGTGACAGTACAACATTTTCTTTTTTTTTTACGCCTGGGAATTGAAATCGAGTCAAATGAGTGTTGGCTTCCCCTAACTGGTGGCTCGGCGTGTTTGCTGACTCCACAGACTCTCCTACATCTCCCTGTGTTTGGGGAAGTCTGTTGAGGAGGTCATGACCGGTGAGAAGCGCTCCAGGTTTTTTTCCTCACTCTGAAGTCAGGCTCTTTTTTTTTAATGAAGATGTAAGCCTGAGGTTTTCTTGTCTTTTTTTGGAGATTGACAGCACCTTCTTCTACAGTCACATCTGAGAAGGTTTTTACCCCTTTTCCCTATCTGCTCCCAAACCCACCTTGTTATTTTGGGGACCCCCAGCTGAGATGGAATAATTAAACCTGACAATCTTGTCGCAATCCCTTGACACACACACACACACACACACACGCGCGCGCACGAACAGAGAGAGAGAGGGAGAGAGAGAGAGTCTTCTATCACACTTCACAGCACAGGAAGATCAGAAGCGAGTGGATGGATTAGTCAGGGTGGAGCACAACACGTTCTTGTCGGTGGATTGAGTGTTTGCTTTGATGAGAAATTCAAAACCAGAAGATCCCTGGAATTCATTGTTTCATCTTGATCATCAGTGTCATTGGTGTCGTCAAAAAAAGCAGGAAAATCTTTTCCACCGTCTGTAAAGAGATCGGTAGCAGTAATTGCCTTTCGCTCTAAGTCACTATTACTGTACGAGTGATTCTGTGTCTGACTCCATCCTGACTCCAGACCTCAACTGTGGAAGAATTACCTCTTCTGACACTATTTTTCAGTATTATCTTGTTTTCTTTAGAGTGTTGTTGAAGCCTTTTTCAAAACTGACCTGGATTCATCAAACCGGCAAAGTTGTTTTTTTTTTTCTCAAACAAGTTCAGTATATTCTTGTTTTGCACTGCAGTTATGTTACAAAGATCCAATAATACGTGTTATTTTTGCAGCAAAATTTCCAGAAAAATTCTCAAACGCAGGTTTTTGTGTTGAGATTCCGCTGTAGAGAAAAATCACAAAAGCCATTATAAGTTGATGAGGAGATTTGCTGCACTCTTGTTTTGTTTGTCATTACATTGTTATATATAAAAAAAAATCTATAGCTTATAGCAATTGTTGACCGCACCCCATGTGCTTGCTTGGATTTCTTCTGGTACTTCAGTTTCCTCCCACGGCCCAAAGCCATTCATAGTTTTTTGGAAAATTGGCCATAGGTGTGAATGAGAGTGTCAATGTGTGTCCTGCTCTGTGATTGGTTGGCCACTAATCTTGCCAACCGGCCCAGATTTACAGGGTGTCGCTCCCCGCGCCCCAGAAATAGACAACACGTATGTATTTAACAATTACTTTATTAGATTGTGGAATGCGTTTCCCAGCCCCTCCAGTCATAACAGTGACTATCCCGGGACAGTATCAGTGTTGGCCTTATCTCCGCTCACGCAGACCTCTAGTCCTGGCCTTGCTCACGGACGCTCAGATTAAACCCAAACTAATCCCATCCACTCGCACAGTCTCAGAAACACCAGAGGCTGCCTAACAGCTGGCTTAGACTTCCCAGCATTCCCTGTTCATTGTGTCTGCAGGTTTTCCCACAGATAAAACACTGGCGGAGGAATTAGTCTTGACAGAAGCAGCTCTCCCTGAAGAAACGCCCTTTACACTGCTGACTAAACCTCCGGCACCGTGACAGTGCGGATATAGACACACTTCCTAGACAGCTCAAGCACACTCATAATTCTCTCATAATCCCTTTGTTTCTAAATTCTTTAGATTCCAAGTATGAGCTTATCTTTCTGCATCAATTTGGCATTAAAATGAAATGTTATCAGGCCTTGTGATACAGCAGTGGTCACCAACCTTTTTCAAACCGACGGCTACTTCCTACGTGCTGATAAAGGCAAAGGCCTACCAGTTTGATACATACTTCTGAAGTAGCCAATTAGCTCAGTTTAGCTTAAATTATATGTTGTTGTTGTTGTTGTTGTTGTTGTTGTTGTTGTTGTTAATAATTAATGGTATTTAGCTATATGTGAAGACACTGAACATGTTAATGATTTCTCATTAAAAATCAGCAATGAGATACAAAATTAATTATTGAAATGCAACAGTTTATTTCTGTATATACTAGAGTTCCAGTGTTTTGCAAATGATTTGTTTGATTTGTTTCGGTCAGAATTGCAGGTAAATTCTAGTAGTGGAACTCCTGGAAGTAAATTAAGAGCATAGACAAAATGTTATTTATAAATAATATTTTTTATTATTATATATATATATATATATATATATATATACACATAAAAACACATTTAACGATTCGAGAACAATTTACTGGGATTCAATCGATTGACTCTTTTCAGGGCCTGATCCGAGCGTCTTCCTCAAACCCAAATGCCGTGAGGCTTTTGGCGAGCGTCTGATTTCTTGAGCGTTGCGTCATGTTGTCCACTTATTCTCGGGCAGTTTGGTCTAGTGGTCGTACTTGCCATCCAGGTGTTTGATTCCCGGTCTGGTTCAAAGGCTCAAAAGGCAAGTAGTGAATCCTCCTGGTTCAGGATTCAAATCTGCAACTTTTGGTCACAAGTCCAACTCTGTAACCATTAGGCCACAACTGTCCTAAACACATAGGGATGCAGAGATAAACCGATACACTGATAGCGTTGTGTTGTATTTTTAGCACGGGATAAGCCATCTGGAAATCTAGCATTAAATTCTGTGGGTCTGGGCACAGGTCTCCGCACTTATCGCATTGGATGAATCAGCTTAAAAGGCTTCGGCAATCTAGCCGCTTCATAAACAAGCGTCACACGTGGTTTTTGTGTGAGTGACAGAAGACGGCAGAGGCCAAACGCATCTCATTTCCTCTGCTTATGAGACAAATCACGGGCCGTTTCAATGTGCTGATATGTTGTAAAGTCTCGCTTCACCAAGAACAAGAGACACTAAAACGCTTCTTGCTTCTCCAGTGAGAAGTTTGAAAATGTTTCCAGTGAAGGCCATGAGCGAGGCAAAGTAGTAATCAGTGTCTGAAGCCTCTTTCTTGTCCCGTTTACTTGTGGATTTATCCAATGAGTAATAATAAAGACAATCCAAGTCCGAGCCAAGACTACAAGAACCTTTTATCTGATAAGAGCCAAGTAATGGTTTTCAGACTTTGTGGGAAATCATTTTTTGGGTGAAACCTAGTCTATCACATGTGGTCTGGACTTTGCTTCATTCTTAGATCAAATTTTTCATATTGAAACGCTTCCAACATGAACCTGGAAAGGCCGCAAACTAACAGAGCATTAATTTCTTTACCGTGGGACATAGAAGGTCTTTTTTTCTTCATATAGGCGCCAGATGTGGAGAAACATGTATGTAGACAATTACTTGTGATTGGATTATGATTAAAGGCTTGAACCCTTCAAAATTTTACATTACATTACTGTATTTTACTATAAACATTGTCTGTCAAGATCTTCTCCGAGCACAAAACCTACTAATAACACTGGACTTGTGAGGACATGAACAAGAGTGTGTTTTTGTGGAAAATTGGTATTTTTTGTGGTATGTACTTCCTGTTTAGCTACAATCTTGGGACTTGGATTTGGAAATCAGCTTTATCGGATGGGATTGATGAGAGAAGTTGATGCAGAAACACTCCCGACTCTCTAATCAGAGAAATAAATGGACGCTGCCGCTTTTAGCATCATCCACATCTCCACATCTTATTAAAGCACCGTAGAAGTAATTTATTACTGTTTGAAGGACTTTGCTCTACAGTAAAACAAATAAAGGAATTTTGAAAGGAAGCATGAATGATTAAATGCACATTTCTTTCCATTTTCTTTATACTCTATAAATGTCATTTGTGTGAGATGTATCTGTTACTTTATAGTTGACTTGTAGTTCTGCTGTTTCCTCTTACTTTTATAGATTTGATTTTCCTCGATGAAAATATTTATTTACAGTTTAATTACTGTCTGAGATCACATTTTATAATGTGTCCTTACAGATTTAAAAGAAAAATATTTCTCTTAATTTTTTTACAGTTAATTATTTTTACAGTTTTCTTTTTGCCAAATGGCTTTTTCCAATTTTTCCTTCTATTGGTGTTTAAAGAAGTCAAATAAGTTTGTCAACATGGCCACTAGAGGCAGTATCGCAGTATTATGCTGTCATTATTCATCCAGTAAAGTTACACTTAAACCCGGAGCAGTGGGCAGCCTTAGCGTGGCGCCCGAGTGCATGTGGAGGTCATGTGATAACACATGTGAGGTCATGTGTTATAAATAAATAAAGTTGAGTTGATGGGATTCAAACCCTTGGGTTCAACTCATCAACTACTGGACCACGACTGCGAGTGAGAGTAGAATTTGTGTCTTAAACACGGGCTCCACAACCTATGGCCCATAGGCCAAATTCAGCTTCCACACTCGGCCTGGAGAGTTAAACCAGTCAAAGACAATACATTACAATAGCTTGTTTTCTTTTGATTTCATTTTTTGAGAAAAATTTGGAATCGTGTGTTTGTGAACATCAGTGGTCATCAAACGATCAACATGTCCATCTTTAAAGAATGAAAAACAATCTTGTCTTCTCACAATAAAAATTACGACTGCTGGATAAAAGAGGATGTTATGGATAATAAACTGCAGAAAATATTCCTGCACGACTGGTTCTAGGAAGCAATTGCCACAAGACATGGCTTCGCTGTGTTTTTGAGAAGTTTGGTGCTAGATTTATGTACTTGGCTTTCTTGGTGCTGTCACCAGACAAAGGGAAGTGTGGTTCTTTTGAGCTTTCTTCCTGGATGGGGTCTTCCGGGCCACATTTGGGTCACAGCTCCCGTCCCTCTCCCTGGTGATGTAAAATCCCTGTTAAACACACAGCAGCTGGAGCTTCGTAAGAGGATTCGGCTCCGACTAACGCCAACATGTTTTTCGTGTCACCACGTCAGCTGATTTCCCCTTCTGCATGACATGATGGACATGGCGTGATGACATCACTCCGCGGCTGATGGGAAGCAGAAGGCTGCTCATTGGCGCGTTTGTGATTGTTCTTTACTTATTTATATTTTCTAAATCACTTCATTTTTTGGAGTGTTGTGAGATTTCACTTGGCTATTTGAATCTTAGCATTATTGGGGGTTTTTTCTGAGACTTCATGGTGAACGTTAGTTGAAAAACGTTATTATTCTGTTAAATAATTTTTCTCTCTAAGAGGCTTTTCTTTTCATTAGGCTGCTGTATGAATTTCCCAGTTCTTTACAGAATTCCTAATGGACTTTGTTGACCTAGGCCTGCAAATTACAGCAGATAGTATTGTAGAATCATCTTTTTACACACTGCTGTCTTCTTCTTCTGCTGTTTGTTTTTTATATTGTCTGTGTATATATATATATATATATATATATATATATATATATATATATATATATATACTTTGTATTTTGTATTTTTGCCTTTTGTAGTTTGTATTATATTTTGATGTAGTAGATTTTTTTAATATATTTTTGCATTTTCATTTTGTTTGTTTATTTTGCACCAATGCGGTGCAGATTCCCATTTTTATTGTAATTCTGCAATACAGTGAAAACAAAGGCATTCTATTCTCTTCTATTCTGTTCTTTTCCAATCTTTTCTAGTCTAATAACTTCTATTATATTCTGTTTTATTCTAATATGTTCTTTCATGGTATATTCTTTTTTATTCTGTTTCAGTCATTTCTGTTCTATTCTATTCTCTTCTCTTCTGTTCTGTTCTGTTGTATTCTATTCTGCTTTAATCTATTCTGTTCTGTTCTAATACAAGCTCCCAATAGACCAAAGCCTCATCTAAGCATCTGTTTGTTCCGAGTCCAACGTAACGGCAGTTTTACAGAGTTTGGCGTTATTTGCATCACATATGAAACCAAGGTAATTCCGATTTAACTGCATTTCACATGTGCGCTCTTTTCCCCCGTAGGTCTTGTCTCATCTCATCTTGACTCATTTCTCCTTGTCTTTTCATTTGTCCTTCTCCTGTCTCTTCTCATCTTCTACTGCTCTGTTCGTCTCATCACTATCTACTTTCTTCTCATCTCTTGGATGTTATCTTCGCTCCTCTTATCTCTTCTCATCTCCTGCTACGTCATGTCTTGCCGTCTTTTGTTTCGCATCACCTCTCTTGCCTTGTCTTCTTCGTACTATCTTGATTCTCCCATGTCGTCTTTTATCTCTAATCGTCTAGTGCTATTCTTTGAAAAGTGATGTTTGCGAGTATGGTTAGATAATCGACGCTAGACAGCTAGCATGGATTTCTTTAGCACAGACCTCGTTTGATCAAAGGAAACGTAAAGTAGATTCTTGCTCTACTATTTTCGACGTGAAATATGAATCCTATGTGATAGAGAGACTCACTCTCATCGGGCATTCCAACATTACAAAGACTTGTGCGTTGGTGATTCCGGAGGCTGATTGAACAGTCCTGATTGGCCCAGAAGAGACTCCACCCTTGTGGCGGAAAACATAGAATGAAGTCCAACCTTCCCATCGGTCCAGAGCGACACCATTGCTCTCCTGAAGCCATGCCGTCCCTCAACGAAGCAGAAGTGTAGATCACTGAAGACCTCGAGACGAGAGTGAAAATAGAAAAAGAATCCATTAGCAGAGATAGTCTCAGTAGTGATGAAATGAAGGAGTTTTCCGGCTCCTGTCCTCCGTAATTCCCAGTGATAGACACCGTTGTGGTGTTTTTCACGAGGTGATGTGTGTTATGCCCCGACTCTAATCTGACACTCCTCATATACAACAAAGTGCTGAGAGCATGGGCAAAAAATCAATAGTACGAGACAACACAGCAAAGCCTCTGACTCGACCCGAGGGCGAAATGAAGAATGAGAGGCGGCGTGATGAAAGTGACGTGAGAAGAAGCATGAGGCTTCGTGCTAGACACTCCAGAGTGGAATGAGACGGATATTTGGTGGAGGTTTTATTCTTTGTTATTGTTGGTGACATTTTTCTGCACCTTCATGAATATTTAATAACATTCGAACCCGGAAAAAAGTATATGAGAAAGTTTGGCTGTATTGATTTATCATGTGTCTTTCTGACTGGACGTGTTCTGTGAGAAACTAGAGGATCGATGGCAGAATGGAATTGATGGCAGAAATTGCAATTTATAATCTATGTTGGTCGTAATAATTATATTCTTCAAATAAGATTACAGAATCTGAATGATGTGGGTTGAGAATTGAGAATTCATTCAGATTTTACAATGTGTACACTACTATTATTTATATATATATGTGTGTGTGTGTGTGTGTGTGTGTGTGTGTGTGTGTGTGTGTGTGTGTGTGTGTGTGTGTGTATTACCCAGTACAATGCGCAGATCTACTTGATTTTAATTTTTCATGATTGGCTGTATTGTGGCAATTAATAAAGCCATAAAATAAAGTTTGTATTTAAATTAGTGCTTTCAATTAATATTGTGTAACTGATTAATCACAGTTTTATAACTAAACTATTAGTTTATATTTTAAAATAAATAACTGAAGCTTGTAATACTGGATATTGAAATTCAGGATTATGAAGAGGAAGTAAACATTTCACACTAAACACACAATTCGATTTAAATTATATTTATTTTTAGCATATATCATTTGTAAACAACATGCTTGCTAAAATATATATATATATATATATATATATATATATATATATATATATATATATATATATATATTGTGTGTGTATGTGTGTGTGAGAGAGAGAGAGAGAGAGAGAGAGAGAGAGAGAAAGAGAGAGAGAATACACACACCCACATATACACACACATTACACATGTCATATTTACCGTTTTGGAGAAACTTAGTGCATATAACTGCAATTTCCTTTTTTATACAACTAATAAATTGTTTTATTTCTCCACAGTTTTCTTTGTAACACGTAAAATATTTTAAATTGATCACATGCGACTTTGCGTTGGTCTCAAACTAAGAAAAGTGCTATATAAATAAGCTTGAACCTGAACTTGAACATGCATTAGTGCACAAATTTTGACAACACTGGTTACATCCATTTCAAACTTGTTTAGAATGAGCGGCGAGTGCCGAGATGCATGATTGTGACCCTGCCGCTCTGCTGTTTCTGTCTGGCGAGAGGTTAGAAACACGTGCCAACAGCTGGTGTCACCATGGCAGCAGCAGCAAGGCGGGCGCAAACTCTCATCAGCGTTTAATGAAGCGTCGTGTCACCAGTTTGGTTTTTACATACGCGCTTATGCTTTCCTGTTTGACTGCGTTTGTGTGTGTGTGAGTGTGTTATTCTTGCATTACACTCCTGAGACCCTCTCACACCATCTGGAAGCCCACCGAATGGTCACCACTAAGCCTATTCACATGTGGCTCACGATTGGCATTAACTGGGTGTAAATACCGCATGCGTTTAACCCTGTTACCCTGCATTAATGCGGATGAGGGGAGGGGGGCTTCACAGATCTGTGAAAAGCTGTGCACATCTGCACAATCACTGGTGCGTTTCATGCCACATGTCTCTGAGTGGCATCCGCTCCTGGTGAGCACACCATCATCTGCAGACTGTCACTTCTGTTAAAGTAAAAACGTGAAAATAAATCACGTGACTTCATCTCTCACATATTTACGTTCAAAACGGCAGCAAAATGTTGCATTTGCATGCTCAAAATTACACTCTCAAGCAGGAATTATTTCAGTTCTTTGGCAAAGTGTACAACAGTGATTTGCACCCGGGCCCCATGATTGCAATTTTCGGATGGTCAGTGGCTTTGGACTCGCTCAGCCCAGTGGTACGACCGGCTGTTAGACTGGGAATGATACTGGCAAAAAGAATGATCCTTCTTTTGTGGAAAAGCAAATTGAATCCTCTGTTTTCGGATTTGCTATCTTCAATCACGCCCACTCTTCATTTGGAAAGGATCTGTTTCAACACCTCTGGGTCTGTTACTAAGTTTGACTCCATATCGAAACCTTTTTTCGGTTTTCTGGACGCCTAAAATTACCAACGACATTGACGCTCCACACACCATTCTTTTCAGGTTGACGAGTAAAGATTATTTGCATTTGAGCTGTATTTTGTTTTATTTACTATACAGTGAAGGGTATCTTTGTTTGTTATTTTTTGTTATGTCTGTATGCAAAAAAGTTCAATAAAAATTATATTATAAAATTATTGTCTCAAAACAGCTGCGCAACTAATTATTTAACAATGAGTTGAACAAAGAATTTAACAATGATGTTGACTATGAGCAGTGTGCATGTCTTAGGACGCACTCAGACTAGATACTCGGATCCGTGCCCGGGTTCGTTTGGCCTGCCCTGGCCTGATTGGAAGAGGTGTACTCGAGCGTCGTTTGCTTGTAATGTGATTGCAAACTGTGCTCCAGCTCGGATCTGGAGACGTGACGTCACGTTTGAGATGCTCCAAAACGGGAAAACTTTCGTGCAACACAAGCGATCCATCTGTTAAACAAGAGATTTTTCTGAGGCTGTGGAGTTCTGCAGACCAAATGTTTGAAAATTATAAGCCACAAACTAACCAGACCAACAGAATCCATTACTTCAGTGAAAGTGCCGCTCTTCCTGTTTATCTTGAAACTGTTGCACCTTAAGAATGAATGTTATGTCCGCGTCAATATCCTTTATATCATATATGTTTTGACTCATTTGGATTCCATGAAAATGCACGAACCAGTTTTTATTTAGTTCGTATATAGCAGATTGTATTTGCGATACGTGTGCACAATATTTCAATGCAAAACTTTGTGTTCACTTAGACAAACAGAAAAAGACTACATCGGACATAGTTTGCAAGTTTGCGAGGTCCGGAATTCGCCACCAGGCGTCTGTGACGTGTTGGTCAAGTCATAAACAAACCTTCATAGTTTCTGAGTTCTTCTTTTTGACGTCACCTTTGAGTGATGTCACTGCTCCATCAATCACAGCCCACCACTAATGCTGATTGGCAGGTTCTGTGACCCTTTAGTAAAGTGTGGCATAATTCAAACACCATTGTAAAAGTGGAGGTAATTGTTGAGAAATTGAGAAAATTCACACTCACGTCACATCGTTAATGCAATTTCGAAAACAGTTTGTAAACTCTTTCGTGTTTTGTTTGAAATAGTATTCCATAAACTGTCATGGCCACATTGTCAAAGTCTAGACTAACTATAAAAAACATTTAATTGGACATTAGTGTTTATAAATCGATAGGGAATTTATCATTTCTATGTGTGTGTGTTTGTATATATATATAAAGTATATAGTTTGATCGATCTGTTAAACAATAAAACAATATTTTTTATTTCTTTCTCTAAAAGCTCACTCAAGAATTTACTATTTGAAAATTTTTTCGCCATTGCTTTGTCAACTTTTCGTACAATTTTACGCAAGTAATTGACCACTTCCAATAAATGTATGTCCAAAATCTAGACAGCATCAGCCTGAATTCATTTCTCTTGGTTCAGATTGTACTAACCCGCATCTTTTCTGCTGTGTTCACAGGTGATCTCCGCACTCTCCCGAATTTCCCAGAACAGCATCGCGCAAATCAAAGGAATCAGGTAGTTCTCTTCCCGCACACGCGTCAACTCCACTTCCTCCAGAGCCGGTATGAATGCAGAACATACTTTTACTTGGCTGCGTCCCGAAGGCCTGAACGCAACACAAACAACGACGTGTGGCACCCGCGGGCCAAACTATAAAGCCTGTTGTTGCCCCGCTGGTGCCTTAAGGGGGGGGGGGGTACCTGCCTCGCTGCTTTATGGGAACTGGGATCACATCCTTTCTCATTATCTGCTCACTCTGTTCCCCCCATGTGATCCCCGTCAGGTCCGCTCTGAAAATAAAACCTTTTATCCAATGGGTAATGAGCTGATGGAGCCCATTAGGCCTAATGCCAGACCGGGTGGAGACGAGACGGGTCTGCCATTAGTCAGCACGGCGGAACCCACTGAGAGGTGCCTAAATCACTTCCTGTCCACACCAGGCACGCCGTCAGAGAAGGATGGATGCAGCGCCGCCTGTTTATTTGTAAAACGTCCGGTTTTGTGATTGAAAAAGGGAAACGTCTCCTTGAAATGGCATGTAAATGCTAACTAGAGGAAAGATCCGCAGATGGATAGTGCGGCTAATGCTAATCAAATTTGGCCCCCCGAAAAAGTTGCATCTCCATCTGCTTGTATTTGCAACATTTCTTAAAAGAAGCAGGAAGTTTCAAGCTACACAAGCAGAAAATCACAATCGCTCTGTTAGTATTTTTTGGCTGAATAGGAGCTTAATTTGCCTTCAATGTCACTTTCTTGACAGTTTAAACAAACCCCATGTCTAATTTTAAACATTTAAAATCGTAAAAAGTGAGGATAGAAAGAAAAAACCTGAAATCATTTTGCTGTTTACAGAATAAAATTTTACAGTTTCTGTAAGTTTTAAAGTTTCTAAAAAAAAATAATTAAAAATAAATAAAAAAAACTGTAAATTGTACAAAAGTTACAAATAAGTTATTCATTAAAAACAAAGCTCTAAACGTTACAGTTTAAAGAATACATGTATTTTTTCTACATTTTACTGTTTCTGTAATTTTTACATTTTTAATCTCTCATTCCTACTAACCTTTTTTCAGTAATAATTCACTCAGATGTTTGTCGAAACTCATTCTTGAGCTGACGCTTTAAATGGCCAAACAAGGAAGTGCTGTTTGTGCTACAGGGTTAGTCACTTATTACACTTTACATTTTTACGATCCACTTAATGATTAGCTGCGCATCTTTTTCTTCTGAAGATCCTTGTGATGAGACGTTTGACTTCACTGACATTCTTTGGTTTTCACAAGTACAGTTCTTAATCCATAAGTGCGGTTCAACACGCGACGTGTCCTACACATTTGCCTCATACATGTGTCAAAAGTGACACATTTTCTTTAAACCCGAACATCACTTTGTGCAATCAACACATCCCAATGCATTATGGATGCACAGGGATGATGAGATGCCATGTATCGTATCTCCAGACATGCACAACTAACAAGACTGACAGGAACTAGAATGCACAGGCCTTTTGCTTCTGGGATTAAATAGAAGCAGATTGAAGCTGCTGGAAAGCATCAAATAATCCTCGACGTACTGTTCAATTTCCTATCATTTTTGTGCTCGAATAATCTGAATGAAGGAATTAGAGATTAAAATTGGAGTTTGTCTTTTATCATGATATTAAATAATGAATAATAATCTTGTTTAAAATAATTAGAGCTTCTTATATTTAGAATTAAATACAGCTCTCGTTGAATAATAATAATGAAAATTACCTTTATGGATTTGCATAATTGTGTTTTTAATTTGTGAAATTAAAATGACTTGTTTATATTCAAGACCGAAGGAAGACTTGATATTAGTACAGCATGATATTGGTTTTAATTATATTATAAATACATTTTAGACTATAATATATAGATTATTGAAGAATAATGAATAGTATTACTCTTGGTACGTTTACATAACATTTTTTTTTGTATAGTGACTTCTAATGTGTCTGTTTCTGTAAACAAATAAATATATGTAATTATGTTAATATGTTGATTTTGAGTTATATACAGCACTTTATAATAATACATTTCTTGTACAATAGATATAATATTCTGAGATATTTTCCAGAATATTTTGGCATTTTTTGTCTTTATACATTGTTGATTATTGATTTGTTCAGAATTGTTTTGATATTCACACAGTACGTAATGTTTTTCTCAGACAGGTTCAGTTTTCTCAGAGAGAAAAGCATGTTGGATAGGAACATCTCTGTATTCTCTGAGCGGCTCCTCAGTCGAGAGAGCAAATATCTGTTTCTGTGAGATAAAAGCCAGGAATAGTGTCGGGCTGGATGTTAATGAGATCGGATGGAGACTGATGTGTCTGCCCAATCCAATTAAAAGCGGTATTAAGCGATTGCATTTCACTCTAATCAGTGAGAGACGAGGGAGTAACTTTCATATTCCTCTAATTTCTAATGATGGAGTCGTGCGAGTAATGAAAGCAAACACGCGTCTCTGTTTAGTTTAGCTGATCGTTCGAGTGTGTGTTTTCTTATTATAGGCAAGAAAGATGCTGCCAGAAAGATCAGTTTGGATCTTTGACAGTAAACGTGAGAATTAAAATCGGGAAAACGTTTAGGGCTCAGTAATAGGAGTGATTGTTGAGACGATTGTAGTACTGTACGAAAGTACAATACATGTACAAATGTTATTTATTCTAATTTTTTGGATAAATAATACATATAGGATTGATGTTTGTAATTATATATTTTTTTAATTCATTTGAAAAGTTGATGATGTAATTGTTTATTTGTTCAAATTTGTTAACAAAATTGATCTGTGTGTTCTCAATAGTCTGTTTTTAATGTTTTTAATAATAAAAATAGAATTAGGACAAAGAATAAATTCTAAAAAAAAAAACAAGTCATTTTTTTATTATTTCTTTTATTTTATTAATAATGAAAGTTATATTTTATTTATATTTTATTTACAAAACATATTAAAATAAAATTACTAAACATTACGTACACAATTACGTATACAGTAATCCCTCGCTACTTTGCGGTTCGACTATTGCGGATTCACTGCATCGCGGATTTTTTTTCTTTATTACGTTTATTTGCGTATTCATTTTCATTCATTCATCCCGATGTAACGTGTCGGCCCGGCCACGGGTGTCTCACCAAAAATAAAAAGGCAGAGGATGGGAATCACACCAAAACCTTTAATGGGCAGTGTTATTACCCGTCCGGGCAACCCGGTGCAGAGCGTTACAAAACATTTAAATAAAACAAAAGCAAACCAAAGAGATGACCAAACCGCATCGGAGCTACATGCTCGTCCTTTCGGTTTCGGTCTGACGTCACCCGTCACCCATCATTGATGTGGAACATTGAATTGGAACGTATCTACCGCGATAAACGAGGGATTACAGTATAGCATTTAAGACTTTGAACATTCTTAATAATGATTTAATCTGAGGTCTGGCTGTTGACAAAATGCTTGAACCCAATAGTCACTATTAGCAGCTAATTAAGGTCAAATAAATCAACAACTTGATTTATTACAACTTAGTTCAAGTTCAGTCGATGCCTGATACGCAGAATAGCTGTGGTTTAGAATCCCGGAGATTAAGTTGGTTTAATTTTCAACTGTAATTTGGTGAGCGTCTAAATAAAAGTGACTGTTAAATGTGAGAAACAACTATTAAATCAGATGAACATCAACGTCTTAAAGGGAAGCGACGTATATGGTAAAAAATCTGTGATTTGATTTAGTTTTGTTTTGATCCTCTGATTTTGAGGTTTAGTTTTGGCTAACTGAACCGTTTTTATGTTTTGATTTTTTTTTTTTTGCTGGTTTTGTGTTCTGTGAATGACTGGGTGCACATTAAAGACAAGATGTTCAATTAGTGTTTAATGTGATGAAAGCTTGTTGTACGGACTATTATTGTTATTATTTTTTTACAGCAGTAATTATCTGTCTCTTGGTACAATATGGTTGTGATGTTGATTTAATGATGATAGCGTTCTCTCGTTTCTCCGCCGCGCTTCGTTATAATGGCCGAATGACGTCTGAGTCAAGGTGACAGAAGCGTTTAGTCATCTCGCTTCCCGTTTCTTGATGCTAATGAACAACGAGTCCATCATCTTTAATGATCCGAGCAGGTTCTCGCCGCAGAAGCTTTTTAATCTTTTTGCGTTGGACGTTGTGTGTGTTTTCCATTAATTGTAGCAGTAAATGTGTGTTTGATTCTACGTGTTCTGCTCATTTGTTCTGACGCGTCTCTTGTGTCTGTCTGTGCGACTTTTAAGGATTGTGTTTCCATAGATGCAATCTCCCTCTCTCTCTCTCTCTCTCTCTCTCTCTCTCTCTCTTTCTCTCTCTCTTTCTGTCGCTCTTCCTCACTCTCTCTCACACTCTCTCTCTCTCTCTCTCTCTCTCTCTCTCTCTCTCTCATTCTCACACTCACACCCCTCCTCTCTCACACTCTCACTCACCCCCCTTCCTCTCTCTCACACTCCCTCCCTTACTCTTTATCCACAGTTATTTGTCTTTCTTTTTCTAATGTTTTCTGGGTTCCCTTCTCTCCTCGCGGTCTCCTTCTCGCATAGAGGCACATCATGTACTTGTTCGTTCTTTTTAATTTTCTGTCTGTCTGTCTGTCTCTCTTTCTGCCATTCTATGAGATACAGGAGGTTTTCTTTGTCTTTTTTTCTTTCCTTCTGTCTTTTTCCCTTCCTTCTTTCTCTCTCTCCCTCCCCTCCCTCAATCTCTTTCTCTCTTACTCTTCTTCTTTCTGTCTTCCTCTCACTATTTCCATCTCTCTACCCCTTTTTCTTTCTCTCACTCTATCCTATCTTTATCACTCCCTCTTTATTCTTTTTCTCTGTCATTGTCTCACTCTGTAAATTTCTTTGACTCTAACTTTGTCTCCTCTTTTGCTCTAGTTATTTTTTCCCCTTTTTGTCTCTGCATATATTTTTGCTGCTGATCTCTTTCTCATTCTTTCTGTTTTAATCTCTCTCTCTGTTGTTCTCTCTCTCTCTCTCTCTCTCTCTCTCTCTCTCTCTCTGTCTCACTCCGTCTGTCTCCCTGTCTAGCAGACATTTAGACTCAATAGACCATGTTGCACTGTCTCTCTGTCTCAGTCGGTCAGACGCACACTCGTACTGGCTTGTGTCCTGGTGTGGCATCTTGTCAAGGGGAGGTGTGAGGTCAAGGCCTGGTCACTCGTCTGGCTGTGTGTGTGCTTTTTAGGGTATCCCACGTCACATTTGGTTTAGATCGTCATGTTTTGTGCTTCTGACCTCAAAAACAACCCAGAGACGGTTTCCTCTGATCAAGTGTTAAACCGTGTGGTGATGGGACTCAAGGTCAGAGATGTTCATCCCCTAAAGCTGTACATTTCTTTCCCGATTCTCTCATTATCGCTGCCACTTGACAGCAGGGTTCCATTTAATAATCTATGTCGATTTTGCTGTTTTTTTTATAGAGTTGCAGAGATTTCAGAACAGAGTCATTTTCTGTTTGGTCAGGGTTGTTTAGTCTAAGACTGTGGATTATTAAAGCAAAATCTGAAAAATGTATGTATTTTACAATTCTGCTTCTTGGCCCGAGCCCAACCGGTTCCTCACAGATTCTGGGTGTCTTCCGATCCATGTTTTAGGTATTTAATTTTAGTGTTATCTTACGTTAATAAAAAGTCAAATAAATACTTATCTGCCTATGTACAGTGGGAAAAAAATGGTTTGAACGTCATGAATTCATTTGTATTTTGTAATTTTTTGTTTTGTTTTCTATTTGGCTAATCCTTGAAAAAATGTTAAACCTTAATACGTATTTACGCGATGCCATATTTCAAGTCAGGAGCAATAACAAATAAATGGAAACACGTCATCTTTATGCAGTGTCGCTATACGTCGCTTCTGCGTTGTGTTCTCTTTTTTTTTTCTTTAAATAATGGTTCCGGGTTGCTGACTTGCATATATGCTTTTATTGGCTCAGCAAAAGGAATAAAGAAGCATTAGCCAAGCAACGACACTTGACAGCGGCTAAATAAAGTGTTAGAAATAAAAACATAGTAAAAAATAAATACATTATTTTATGTTGAAACAGAGATCACAAGTCAAATAGCTGGGTAAATCAGTGCTAACGGCAAAACCAGGGAACTAATACAATCAAAACGCTCTGTCTGATACTTTGTTTTTTTTGTTGTTGTTTATAGAATTTTAATGTTGTGTCTGAAAAATTAGGGGGGTGCTCACATTTGCGGAGTGCTTATATTCACGTAAATATAGTAGTATTGTTTTTACGGTGAGTGACATGACAAAATACAGAACAAAAAAAATGATTTTTTTTTTCAACAGAAAAGTCGTTCATCAAGTGTCACATTACAAGCATTAAATCATTACTTATGTAAAAAGTATGTGGATGCAGATAGTGTTTAGGATTTGGTCTAACTGCCCAGGTGTTCATTTGGTTCACAATTCAGTAAATAATTTTCGATGCCAAACATGTATACTGAAGAACTGGAAATTGGAAATTATGTGATGGCTAGAAAAATTCCATTATTCAGAGGGTTGAATAGCATCTAATAAATATAGTGACTTTGAGATGTGCCCTACGCACGCCAAAGCAGAAGTGACAAGCCACGGCACCAAATCACTTTATTTTCTTCAGCTCATGTTTTTTACATGCTCCACATCACCTTTTGCTCCACATGATGCGCGAGATTAAGTGATTTGATGAGATCTCTGGAGGGTACGGCCATGCCAGCCATCGAATAATTGATCAGTCCTCCATTTGCTGCTTTCTAATTGGCCGATGAATGTTCCTGAGCCCTGGATTGAAAGCCCCGGTGTCTCTGAGGAGTCGGCAGGTTGACCGGCTGCTATTGAGAAAAGAGTTGATGTCTTAACGCTCGGTGTTCCCTTTAAAGTGCGCGGCCTGTGTCATTCAGTGTTGCCTGGCCTTTTCACTGCGTCGGCAGGATTCTGTCGGAAATCAGATAAGTGCCTTTGAAACATCTGTCACTTTGTAACAAATGTCAATCATGGAGGAAGTGGACGGCTCATAAATAAACCCACTTGTTGAATTATGGATGCGGAGGAATGATTCGCGGTACATGACTGATAGATATTCTTCTATGTGTATGAGGGGACTGATAGCTAATGCCCTCTCTCTCTCTCTCTCTCTCTCTCTCTCTCTCTCTCTCTCCTCAGGCCTTTTCCATCAGAGGACACAGCGCTGAATGAAGATGATGTCTACCGGAGCTTGGAGGAGTTGGCAGAGTGAGTGTTAGAAAGCATGGAATCGAAGTTGAAATGCAATTAGCATGCTATATGGTGAGCTTCATCAGCCCAGATGTTCCCTCTGATCTGCTGGTTTTGATGGCTCCATTCTCTCACTGTGCTCACGGTTTAATGACCGTTACAGTTCCCCCGTGTCTTTATCCTAACTTAATGTCCTCTGAAATCCCACATAGGCCAAGCCCACCAGAGTAATAACATTTGTTCACTTGTGAATCACGTTAACAGTTTTTAAGCGCGCACATTCAACCTGCATGCTTTGTGTGTGCTGAGCCAGAAGGCGGGTGTTTAGGATTGGCTACGCCCACTTTTAAAGGGAACAAATAAAGTGAGTGTCGGCGGTAATGCACCAGAAGTTGGATGCCAACCGCCGTAAAACAAAAGAGAAGAAGAAGAAGAAGAAGTGTCTCAATGGAAAATCACCTGGAAGGAAAACAAAGCGTCTGTAGAGTGAGTCATAGTGCGGCAGTACGACATGATCAAACGTGATCCAGGATCAATCTGCCCCAATTACTGCGATTCAATCAGTCACATCGTTTCAGAAAATGAAAGACAAATGCAAAAATCTTTAAAACTTCTGCGCTTGACAAATTAAATATTTAGTTTTTCTTCATTATGCAATATGATTTGCTTTTAACTTACTTAACCAATGTGCCTACTTAACAAGGGTAGGTGCTTAACCTGGGGGCCCACTTAACCAGTGTTGTACTTAACATGTGTGCCTACTTAACCAGGGTACTTATTTAACATGTCTGCCTACTTAACCAGTGTGCCCACTAAACCAGGGTATGTGCTTAACCTCTCTGCCTACTTAATATGTGTTGTACTCAACCTGTGTGCCTACTTAACCAGTGTTGTACTCAACCTGTGTGCCTACTTAACCAGTGTTGTACTCAACCTGTGTGCCTACTTAACCAGTGTTGTACTCAACCTGTGTGTCTACTTAACCAGTGTTGTACTCAACCTGTGTGTCTTCTTAACAAGGCTACGTACTTAACCTGTGCCCCTAGTTAACCAGTGTACCTACTTAACCTGTGGACTTACATAACCTGTGTACCTACTTAACCAGGCTGCATACTTAACCTGTATACGCTCTTAACTGGTGTCCTACTTTATTGGTAGCTTACTTAATCTGCTATGTACTTACCTTCATAGCATACTTAACCGGAAAGCGTACCAAGACGAGTACACTACCATTCAAAAGTTTGAGATCACTTTGAAATGTCCTTATTTTTGCAAGAAAAACACTGTTTTTGTCAATGTAAACAACATTAAACTAATCCTAAATAAACTCCTTGCGTTGCTAATGTGGTAAATAACTATTATAGCTGTAAATGTCTGGTTTTTGTTACATCTACATGAGTGTATAGAGGAACAATTCTAGCAACTGACACCCCAGTGTTTTATTGATGCAATGTGTTTGCTAATTGTGTCAGAAGGATAATGGATGATTGTAAAACCCTTGTTTGATCATGTTTACACTGCTGGAAACTGTTTAACTGGTTAAAGAAGCTAAAAAACTGACCTTCCTTTCAACAGGTTTAGACTCTGTAGAATCACATTTGTAGGGTCAGTCAAATCAACGGCCAGAAATACAGAACTTTCATGAAACCTTACAGTCTATCCTTGTTCTTAGAAAATAAAGTGTGACTTGCTAAATTGCCTAGGTGATCCCAAACTTTTGAACGGGAGGGTACATAATGAATCAGGTAAAAGGTGAATAGTTGACCATGATGTTTACGGGCAACATACTTAACCACAACATACTTCTTAGTTGAAACCATTGTTTGAATTATTATATAATGAATAAGCACTAGGGCTGCACGATTTTGAGAATTGCGATTTTTCTGAAAAATATTGCGATTTCGATTCAATTTTCGGTTTTTGCACTTTTAAGTGCAAAACTAAAATTATGAATATATTGGTACTTTTACAACACAGGTAAATACATACAAAGTGGTTGAGGTAATGTGATTGTTTGATGTTTCGTGATTCATAAATACAGCAGCTGAACCTAAATAGAATAAGAACCCAAAGAATAAGAATGGAAAACAACCATTTAGTCATTTGTTTTTTTTAATTTAACAGTCTGAAACACACAAAAAAAATTTTTTCTCTTATTTGAAATGAATCCAGACAATGTTGTCACTGACAGAAAATGAAAAAGGGATGAAAAACAATCCTTAATAAAACACATTTTAAAATACCTCTCTTACTGTGAATTAGAAAACAAAAATCTAGTGCAATTTACTGGCATTTAGTAAACATAGAACTTGCACTGCACACGTTTCACTGGCCCAAAAAAATGCTCCGATGGCTTGTAATAAAAAGGCAAAATGGAAAATACACTACTTAAAACATTGTAAAAACATGAACAATCACCAAACATAAAACATTAGTGTGATATTATTATTAAAATTATTACTAATAGTGTGTTTTTTAACATGCTGGTATAAATGAGGTGTGTTAAGGTTAATCGTGCAGCCCTAATAAGCACTAACAAAAACTAAAAGCACCAAGAGCATAACACTGATAATTGGTCTTTGGGTAAGGAATAGCCCACATTTGTAGCGCTTATTAGCAGGATTTTTTTGCCTGTAGTAACCAAGATGTATTAATAAAGAGGGAACATAAAATCATGACTAAATGCCCGTGCTCTGCTGCCTGCGAGGGTCCTGCTGGTTCTGTCACCCACTCAAACATCCAGGGGGTAATTCCTCCGCTGGCTGCCATGGTGACTTCATGCTCAGAACTGGGCAGGCTGGCAGTGTGGGCGATCCAGAATTACAGGATTGCTTGAAAGAAGCTGAGGTGGAGCTGTGGCGGGGGCTGTGAGGGTCCTGACAGGAACGCTTTCCCGCTGATTAATTGTACGTTGCTGGGCCGGAGGGTGGATGGGGTTTGTTTGTCAAGCGAGGATGGTGTGACACAGAATTAGTTGGCGAGATTACATATTCACATTGCGGTTGGAAACTTGTGGGGATGATTTATCATTTACCAGAACATTCCTGTGGCTCAGTCACATGCAATCTCGTGGTTTTTTAGATAATAACTTTAATGTGGGGGTCTCAAACTCAAACTGGCTGTTTTGACATTCAATCACAGGGATACTGCTCCACATTTCTGTAAATTAAATCATTTTAAAGAGCTCATGATATAATTGTAATGATAACGTTATGGTCACATTGTAACTGCAATGTCATTTTGCTGGTTCCGGTGGTTTTTTTTGTAAGTCGTATTGTTGTTAAACCCGTGATAAAAACCCACACAAGTTCACTGCAAAAAATACATTCTTGACAAGCCAAAAAATCTTGAAATTACACAATAAACCTTATTTTTTTATTAAACAAGAAAATAGGACTTGTTTCAAGCTGTCTTAACAAGTAAAAATGTCTCACCCCATTGGCAGATAACTTTACTTGGTTTAAGTCTTTTTTTACGTATTTTGTTTTTTATTCGTCCTGCCACAACATTTTTTCAATTATTTAAACCACAGTGAAACCATTTAAAACAATGTAGAAAGGTTTTTTTTTTGTTTTGTTTTGTTTTTTTTATTTCTAATGCTGATTCCTAATTGTATTTTCAGCTCTGGAATGGGATTACACACACATACACACACACACACACGTCAGATCTCACGCATCTCCCACCATACACAATCACACACTCTTATGGGTGATTTTTCTCAATTCCAATTCACCTCAAACGCATGTTTTTGGACCATGGGACAAAACCGGAAACCCGGATGAAACCCAAGCTAGCAGGAGGGGAACCTGCAAACTCTGCACATAAAGGCCTCAAACTGGCACCCAGCTGTGTGGCGACAGCGTTGCCCACTGCCCCAATGTGCCGTCATTAATGGATAGTAAAAGTCGTGTGCGTCGGAAACGCCTTCACGCTGCCTTGGGATCGTTTGTAAGGCCATGTTGTTCCTGACCTTTGACATTTTCACTGATGCACATTGTCTGATCCAGACTCGTGTCTTCCTCCTCAGTGTTTGTGCCAGCTGACCTCTCTTTACATGCAGATCCATGTCAAAGCCCATCTCAGAGCCCAATCTAATGGAGGTTGAACCCACGTCCAGTGCGGCGGCTTTCACTCCACTGCCAGTGAATGTGACCAAATGAATGAAACTACCCATCCATGTGGACCCATGACCTTTCACAGCCGTAAATATGCTTCCGTTCCAGCTGAACACTGTCGTCTGAATAATGGAAAGTTCACTGATATGATGCACTGGGACACCGTTTAACAAGCACTTTCATCCGGCTGCCCGGAGCTCTTTTAATTGGACTGTGATACTATTGTCGGATTTAATGGAAATGTGCATGAAAGCGTTTGCTGCAGTGCTTCTGAACCTCGTAAAGTTCCAGCGCTTCAATAGCTGAATTCATGTACTGTAAGCCGTGTGTCTGCTTCCGTTAGATTGCAGAAGTGTCCCAGCTCCTCGACACTCCTCCGTCTAAATGGACTTTCTGTTATTCACATTTTCAAGTTAAAAGGCGGATTCACTTGAAGAGATAATGGGAAGAACGTGCTAATGAAGACGCTTTGTTAAAGGTTAATGACGCTGAAGACGCTGTTTGCTTTGACTGGTTCTTCAATGAGTGGAGCTGCTTAGGAACCTGCTCTTCTTGTTGAACCTTGTTTTCTGTTTGGTACCTCCAGTGACCAAATTCTCAATCGCGGATTTTCTCAACCGCTTTTCCATTTCTGTGTCATGGAGCCAATCTCCGTTCTCTGAGCCTGAAGGTGGAACACACACTTTGCAGGTTCGAATTCCAGTTCCGTTGGTTCTGTATTGACACTGACTCCCACATTCCCCACGGGTTTGTGAGTGTGTGAGTGGTAGGTGAGGTTGCAGATTTGAATCCCCCTACAGCTGGTTCTGAAAGTAAGTGTTCTTTGAGCTGCCCACTGCTCCTGGTATGTGTGTTCACTTCACTGTGTGTTTGTGCACTTGACTTGGATGGGTTAAAAGCAGAGCACCAATTTCGATATTGGTTCGCCATTTTGACAATCTCACTCACTTTACTAAATGCAGAGCACAATTTTGATATGGCCCCTAGTAGTGTTATTGACACTTGCTCGCTCACTTCACTTCGAACAGCCTTTTTTTTTTTCGGATGAGAAAATATGACCCCTGTATTTAACTCGGCACTGAGGTTTTTTTAGCCAGCCTTGGATTTAGAATTTTGTTTTAGAATGGATTTAGAATGTACATGGCACTGTCTCTAAATTCTAGGATGTTGTAATCCAAGAGCCAAAATTGAGCCCAGCCCTTTTAGATTTTACTGTCTTTTTCTACAAGTGTGTTGTTCGTCCAATAGCTGACGAAACATGAAATTGTTAGTTTTTACAAAATGCTCTGTCCCCCCCGTTAAATAGCAATCAAATGTCTGGATGTACCTCGTACTTTATCCACACCAGTCTCAACTGAGGCATTATGGGTAGTGGCGCCTCAGGCTAAAGCTCTCTACACTCACAAGAGAAACAAATTCCTGCCATTGGCACCAGTCTCCCCTGGCACACCAGATTGGACTCGGCCTCCGGTGGTCTTCAGGCCCATTGATAGTCAGGCTGGAAAATGGACCAAACTTGAGCACAATCATTATTTGAACAGCATCTTGTAAAATGCACCTATTTTTAAATCTACTCTGGTAAATCTTGTAAAAAAAAAACGTTATTGCTTTGTCAGCACGCGAAATCTAGTAAAAACAAAAGGTGCACTGCCTCCCACTTGATGTAAAACAAGATGAAATAAGTGACGTATAAAAATACAATTTGTGCTCAGTAAGTCAACCGGCTGTTTATTGGCATTTCTCAGTCCATCCAGTTTTTCACGATTGTGTGGCCACAACAGATATTTAAAGCATACATTTTGACTGATATAGTCTAATTATTTTTCTTTCCAATGATTCAATACCAATTTTCTTTTTACTTGATAAAGGCTAAAGACATAGGCTAAATATCTCTTTCAAACCAACGAATGTGTTGATTGTCATGGGCCAATAAAAATCGCTAAGATTCTAGCACCGGGAATAATATGAGCACATAATGAGCACTTTTACCATAATGACTGGAGTAATAGCACAAGAAAAACATTGTAGAAAGAACTTAAGTAAAGTCTGTAGATCTGTTAAAGAAAGTAAAAATGTTAATCCTAATTTCGAATGAAACTGCTTATAGAGCATAATACTGCATCTCCAGTATTACGGCAAATATTAATACTTTGTTTTAGCTTTCAGAAAAATTGCATTTTAACAGCTGGTTGTTGCACAATGTATGAGTGTTAGAGTGATACAAATTTTGAGACTTGAGGGACATTGCTGCAGCATTTTTAAATCCTAAGGTTTCTTTAGAATTTATGATCTAATTATCTGTAGGAAATACAGTGTGACAGAAGAGTGTCAGCAAGACTCAAAGGAAAGGTGTTCTAGACAGTGGTGAGACCAGCTCTGCTCTATGGCTTAGAGACAGTGGCAGTGAGAAAGAGACAGGAGGCAGAGATGGAGGCAGCATAGATGAAGATGTTGAGGTTCTTCTTGGGAGTGACGAGGTTGGACAGAATAAGGAACGAGCACATCAGAGGAACAGCCCACGTTACTTGTGTTAGCAACAAAGTCAGAGAGACCAGACTGAGATGGTTTGGACATGTGCAGAGTAGAAAGTGAAAGTGATGAAAGTGTTCCAAAATGCGTAAACAAAATATTCTGGCATCAACAGATATTGCGCAACTAACATATGCTACATTTTCAAAAGACGTTTGATTGTGAACATTTCTGCAAAATACAGCCACAGAATGTTGTTTTTTCTTCTTCACAAAAATCAGTAGGGACTGGTTTTAGAGGAAAGCATCATTTACTCCTTCAAGTTTGCCAAGCAGAGGAAATGTTGGAGAACGCCGTTACACAAGTAAAAGCAGCACACGCGCCCCCCTAAGAGACCACTGCGGTCACGGTGGTTTCTAAAGCACGATGCCTCGGAATATTACGTAACTGAAGATGTTTTAATCAGAACAGATCAAGAAATGGTATCTCTTCGGTTCAGAAGGGTGGTTCATGTTTTTCTAAGTGAGTTTGTGGACCACCAGGGGCCGCATCAAAATTGTCTCTGCATTTAACCATCCAGTGAATTTACACACTGTGATTGCCCTTTCGTATTTATCGTTAAATACAAAACCATTATCTTTCGTATTTACCGTTGTCATTTTGGTCACTTTGGTTGGTTTGTCTGTTTTAAAAGTGCTTTAAAAATAATGATGCCTTGACTGTGGAGTGACACACACAAACCCGGAGCAGTGGGCAGTCTTAAACCACAACTGCCAAAATACACCTACAACTGAGTTCTTTCTAATGGTGACTTGCACATTTTTGTTCGACACATGTTGGAGTCTAACGCAGTCATGCAAACACATGTCTAACCGGTTACGTTCTTTGTCAGATCTAAAAAGAGTCAAATTCTTTTT
>CM051496.1:21403623-21481781 GCA_028031935.1 Paedocypris micromegethes
TTTTTTTGGAAAATAATTTTTTAACTAATGGGCAAGAGCAGAGCACTAATCCTCGTCCTGGGGGATTCGAGGTCACACAACGAAGCTCTCCGAAATCTCCAGTGTAAGAGCCGTGATTCAGAAGGACAGTGCGTGTGGGTTTTTTTTCTCCTCCATCCATGGAGCTTTGACAGACAGCGACTCTGCGAGGGAAGAAAGTCAGCTCGGCTAATGAGGGAAGACAGCAAGCCATTCGCCCTTCAGGGTGAACCACACAGCCTCAATTAATACTTCAAGCAGCCGCTCTCGGCGCCGACACCGGGACCGAGGTTCCACAAAGCCTTCTTCTCTTCACCTGCCGTTCAAACAGGAACATGCTTGTCATGTTTTGTCAGTTTCGCTGGAGAGCCATTGAAAACGCTAGAAGGCTCATTAGGAGCAGCTTTTTCTGGTTTCTCATGGTTGCGGAGCTACTGACCTTCGTATTTGCGCATTAGGCCGACGCGTTTGTTGGAAGCTGCTTACGCTGGATAACCAGGTTCTGAAGGTCGCGGAGATGGATGAACATCCTGGAGATCTGTTCCAAGCAGCTGGACACTGTTCGTCCATGCCGCCGTTTTTCATGATTCAGTTACATCGCTTCAGATAGAAGCAGAAGTGCAGAGGACCAGCTGCACTCCGATTTGAGCTTTTTCGGCAATTCGGCAGATTTTATTTCATGATGTTTTGGCTCTAAGAAATCTTAGTGGATTTAGTTTTTTTTTTTTTTATGTCTTTTTTTTAATCTTTTTATATTTTTGTGCTGTGATGGAGGAATGTGAATGTATGGCTGTGTATGGCTAATCCAAGCAGATTAGACGGAGCTAATTACTTCAAGCAGCTATTAATTCCAGATTTTTTTCTCACAAATTTGAGCTGGGAACGATTGTCATATGATTTTTGAGGCAAAATTGGTACACACAGAGAAACACACATACTTCTGATAATGTTTAACCATATTAATTTTCATGAAAATAGACATTTATAATTACAGTATTTATGCAGAAGAGGATTTTACAATGGACAACTGGATATCATTTGTAACATATCCGGTTCTTTCTGTGTGAACTTTGGTTGAGCTTACTGAACCATCTTATTAGGAACTCACAGCTCAAAAATCTGGGAATATATTTCCGTTCGACTTTGCTAAACTATGAAGCTGAGCCGCGTGATGGATTGCCGGAGCATTACTGCGACTCGCGGAGTCAGAGAAGAGATATGGCAAGCCAAATAAACAATACCATTATGACTAATAAAACAGCTTTTGACTGATCACTAGAAAGAAATGCATTGTTACTTAAAAATGTGGCCAATACACAGAAAGCATAACTAGTAGAGCTACACATCTCTGGATTAAATAAGAATCACATTTTTTATTTTAAAGATGTAATGCTGAACATGGTTGTCACACAGCAATAGAATAACACCTATACCTCATTTCTTCAAATTTAATAAATGTGAGGAAAATAATGTAATGTAATGTAAAAGTAATAATGTAAAGAAAAAATATATAACATTTTGTATAATCCTTCTTTTTATCTGCAAAATTGTCTGCTTTCAATCGATTTTAGTTTTAAGTCGTTGTGCGCGGGGACAGCAACAGCATAATTAATTTTGCAGGTTTAATAACTAGAAAAAGATTTTATGAAGTCGCAGATAATGCTTAAATGTTACTTTGGCTTGCCAGATTTTTTTAATCATGACAAATATTCTGCATGGTATCACCAATACTGAAACCTATCTGAAGCAAGCTATTTTAGAGCTGGATGGATTGTCCCAAATAAGACATCTTGTAGAAGATGAATAAACTGAATTGTTTTACTGTAGTTTTTGTTGGGTTTATGTTATGTGCAAGAGAATGAAGTAGTTATTGTGAGTGAGTGTATTGTTGTTGTATTGTCATTACATTTTCTGAATTATTATTGTCATTTTCTAAAGGTTTTTTTAGTCAAACTTTGCCTTTTGGTTTTCTACATGTTAGAAAAACGAACATAAAGCCCAAAGTCACATGGGTAGATGAGTGTTCCAACCCTTTGCACCCAATTTAAATGTGGGCGTTAAACCGATATTACCATGAAAACCGGTATTGAGTTGAGCCACAGTTTTTCAATACCGTGGATACCATCACACATTCATGAATTACATTTTAATGAATATATATATATATATATAATTTGTATATATATAAACACTTTAATACAGTATATATATAAACACTTTAATACGGTATAACACATTTCGTTACAACTTTTAATGACGACACAGAGACAACGCTAACCGCAGAAAGTGTTGTAACAGGCTGAACTACTAGATCACACCAGTAACCGCGAGCAGCTCTGATGTCTGTGTAGTGTCTTTAAGAGTGACTTTACTAAGAAAGAGATCCGAAAAGGTGTGCACGCAATTCTGTTTGTGCTTATTATTTTTTTTGTTATCAAAGTCGTTTTTAAACGCTTGTTTCACACCAAGTTTGGATTCAGACTCACGTGTGCAATGGAGAGCAAGAAAGAACGAAAGCGTTACAACGTAAACTCTCTTTCTGTCTCTTTCTCTCTCTCTCTCTCTCTTTCTCTCTGTGTATCTAATTTTTTGATAAAACGCCAGGGCTTCTACTTTTAATAGATATACTTTAATAGATTTAATAGATGCTTATTCAGGTTATCCTACGGCTTATAATTTCTTTAAATAGTTGCAGATTTTGTAACTGTACCACCCACCCCATACCGATTATTAACTCTTGTGATTAATACGCGCACTAGTGTACTGTGCTGGCTGTGTTGCTGGGTGAACACAGCTGAGACCAGAGGAAGAAGGGAATGTCAGCGAGCTTTATTTGGGTTCTTTCTTTGATCCCTGAGAGAATGATGCTGAAGTGTGCAGTGATGGATGCCAACAATGTCGTCCCAGGGCCCTTTGGATGTCTAATATCATCTCCGCTGGATCAGGCCCTCAATCTGTTTGGTTAATCAGGCCCGCAATCTCTTCGGGATGCCACTGACACTAATTCTGTCCTAAATATATTACGATCCCGCTGTTATTTCATGGCAAACTGTGTGTTTCTGTCATAAATGTGCTCTTGAAGTTATGCTTTTGCATGAATCGTGGAGAACGCGCCGGCCTAGTATTGTAACCTTGGGTTTGCGCTTAGCTAAAGCCGCTGTGTGTTAACGCGCCCTTCTGTCCTTTCTGCGCAGCGAGCATGATGTGGGAGAGGATGACATATATGACTGCGTGTCCTGCGACGATGAAGGGGACGACATCTATGAGGACATCATCAAGGTTGAGGTTAGACAGCCCATGGTGAGTGAGACGCCCAGCGCCAAACGTCATCGTTGTGTGTGTGTGTGTGCGAGTGGGAATATTAGACCTTGTTGTCCCAGTCATTTTCCCATGGCTATGTGTGAGTTCACCTGCTCTGCTCACATGTGCTGCTTTGCCTCCTCAATGCTGCAGATCAGATATATGCAGGTGAGTGTCATGCTCTACAGCTCATGATTCTCTCAAGCACTTCTTTTCATTCCGTTCGGTGTCTGTCCTTGTGAACCACACATCATCACGTGGAACAATGTCCAGTGAGGAAATCAGTTTTGAGGCCTGCTCACTATTAAGAATTCAGGTCCACTCATTTCTGCATAATTTCACTTCCCAACACAAGGTGGCGAGACTTTTACAGTTGGTACAGTCCGGAAGTAGACACTGAAGGTTTATGCATCACAAGTAAATTTGTACAAAATCATCTGCATAGCACAACAATTTGTAAAGAGTGTTGTGTTCAGACTCAAATTATTGTTATTTTCAATTTTCTTACTTATCGTTCCAAACCAGAAAAATTGGTTTACTGACACAGAATTATGTTAAGTTGTCATATAAGTTTACCTACCATAACATATTTATGTATACATGTTTAATCTATAAGTGCACTGTAAACGCACCCAGGCGCCACAACTTAGGCTGCCCACTGCTCCAGGTTTGTCTGTGTTCACTGTGTGTTTGTGCACTTTCACGGATGGGTTAAATGCAGAGCACAAATCCAGTATGGTCCCTAGTGGCCATATTGCCTTCACCTCACTTTCCACTTTAAAAATAAATACTGTGTAAAAAAAAAAGTAACCGTTTTAAACCGTTAATTCTTAAACTTGTTAATGCAATTTGAAACAGCTCTTTGCTGTCCATTTTTAATGTAAACTTACAGTATTTTTTAGAGTGTGCTCACGTCTATTGTGTTGTATTGTCATACATAGACACATTAACTAATCAGAACTGTATCGCAAGCTTGTATTGTTTTAGTTTTAAATTGGCTTATAATATAATTTAGATATTACAATAGTAATTAATAATCATGTGACCATGAATAATCAGCTCAAATTTTATTGTGTTTTATTGTGTCTACATGACGTGAACTATTGGGATGGGCTTGATCTAGATTTAAAAAAATAACATAAATGCTAGCGTGGGTTAAATGCAGAGGAAAAATTTCCCCAGTTTAAGTTTATAGCGTTTTGCTGGTCCAAACAAGTCCAGCAGGTGGAGGAAATGTGACACTGTTTGCACGTCCGTACGTTGTATTTTTGATTAATTTGTTTAGTTTTGACCTCAGAAGCAATCTGACGTTTCTTCTCAATAGATAAAGTCGCAGTGTCTCCTACGGCCCATTAGTCACTGAAAGTCAGAGATGTTTGCCGTCTGGAGTGATCTCTCTGTGTCACGTTCCCAATCGCTATTGAAACCTCCGAGCGTGCGTTTGGATTTCTCCACGGCTTTAAATGATTTCCAACCTGGCCGTCTACTGACCCGTTCACACCAGGCCTCACATGAAACCCACTGAGACGTTCCACCTGTTCCATCTTCACTGATTCAACCTCATTTAGAACTCCAGTCATCATTTAGTCATCGCATTTCTTTAGATGTAGAAGTGGATGTTGTGTTGCGAGAGCGAGTGAGAGTTTGCTTCCTGTAAATCTGTAGTTCTGTATCTGTCTTCTCCTCTGTCCGTTACTGTAACGTGGTTTGATCTTGGTTGTGTTATAAAGGTTCTGGATTATTGGATTTAAAACATGTCTTTGTTTCTATTTGTCTGTCTTTTTGTGGCAGAAAATGGGCATGACCGAAGACGACAAAAGAAACTGCTGTTTGGTAGAGATTCAGGAAACAGAAGCCAAGTACTACAAGACACTGGAGGACATCGAGAAGGTGAGTGAGCAATCGTTAAAGAAGAGAGAGGGCGGTTGATTTGGGTCAAGGTCTGTCCATCTCTCTCTCTCTCTCTCTCTCTCTCTCTCTCTCTCTCTCTCTCTCTCACTCACTCACTCACTCACTCACTCTTGCTCGCTCAGTCACTCCCTCTCTATCTTCTTCTCTCCCTCTCTATCTCTTTCGTTCTTACTCTAACGCACTCACTCTCTCATTCACTCTTTCTCTCTTTCATTCTCTCACACTCTTTCTCTATTCTCTATTCGTCTTTTTCTCTGTCCCATCCCTTTTTATGCTATCTCTCTTTCTCACTTTTGTCTATCTAATAATGCTTTCATTCATTCATATTATATGTTTATGTACCTTGTCTGTCCGTCCGTCCGTCCGTCCATCCATTTTTCGAGCATATATCTGTTCTTCCATTCTGTCTGTCAGGATGAATATCGATCTTCTTTTGAATAGATGACATGAATAGAATGATTTAATATAAGGATGATTATCCATCTATTATTTGATATAATAACAAATATAATAATTTGTCTTTCTGTCTGTCCATCCATCTATGTTATAAATCTATCTATCTTTATTGTTTTCTTTTGTTTTATCGCCTTATTAAAATATCAGTCAGACTCAAATAAATATGGCTCTGTGTCAAAAAGAGGCTGCAATAGCGTTTAAACCGGATTAAGAGATTCATTGGGCTTTTATTGACGCGTGTCCCCTCTTTACTCTCTGAGGTCAGTCACAGGGCAGAAACGCCACAAAGTGAGAAAACGTGTCCCCGACCAATCAATAAACACCTCGGGGTGAAACATGCACACTTGTATGTACAAATAATATAAACTTGAACTTGCAATGTTTTTCCGTGTCTTGCTGCAAACCGATCTTTACCGCAGAGCTTTGCCAGGAAGCTTTTTTTTTTTTTACAATAGAGTGTATTTCTGACTATATTACCATTTTTTTTATTTTTATTATGATTGTTCTGTTAAATTATTTAGAATCTTTGTAGAAGTGGAACGTAATTTTTTTATATGTTTGGTTCCAAACAGCCAACGTTTAATTTAATTTTTTTAAATATGTTTTTTCAAAAATATATTGTAAATAATGTGAGAGTTAAGTGAGAGTTATTTCTAATCTCACTTTTACAGAGTTACATGACTCCACTGAAGCAAGTGTTGACTTCTCAGGAAATGGAGGCCATTTTTGTGAATTTAGAGGTGAGTGTTCTTTAAATACATCGGAAATCAGAATTAATACACATAAAACGAAGACTTGGCATTCCCCGAGACCGAAACGATGGATGAATCTCAATCCTTCATTCCCACAGGAAATTATAAAGGTCCATTTTGCTCTGCTGAGAGCCATTGACCTGACCATGGTGACCGGGGGAAACGGCCTGGGAAAGATCTTTCTGGATTTCAAGGAGAGGTCAGTACTTCCACGGAATGACATTTTATCCCCATGTTTTCCTTCACTTCAAGCCGTTCTTGAGCTGAAAGACCTCCAGTGACCGAGACAAAATCGTGCAGCCATCTACAGACCCAAATAAATCCATCACGCCAGCAGAGCTGACCATCACAGCGCAGCCATCTTAAAATAAATCCTCATCAGGATTAGAGAGAAAATAGACCTGTAATAGTCTGCTGCTTCAGCCACTAACACTTCCTGTTTTGATTTGGATGTTGTGTGCTCGAACTCCTGCATCAAAACTCAACAACTGGAACAAGAACAAATTTTCCTCCATGTTTGGTACAATCACGTTTTGTAAATGTAGTAGTGTGTTTTGGACTATAAGATACAGTTAATTTTAAGCCGCATGAATCAAAACTAAACCTTTGAAACAAACTTTATTAAACAAATTTATAATAATTAAACATTGTCCTAATTTAACTGAATAACAAGAAAAGCGGAATGGCTTCCAGTTTCCACTAATCCATTGAATTCATTAACTTCAACTGTCTGACACGTCTGAGGAAGACTGAAGTCTCTGTTGAAATATGTCATGTACGTCTATTGACGGCAAAAATTCACAAGCGTGTCTGAGGTAAAATAATCGTTCTTGTAAATTCATCTGTCTGAGTTTAAAAGGTTTTATATTTTTTTCTTTATATAGTTTGTCAGCACTTTTAACAGAGGGTATTTTAAGCGCGTTTTAATGACTTGTTATTGTCAGAGTTCGTCGCTGTTACGTATCTGTCCAGTGTTGATTCAGTCTCCTCTGTCTTTGCACAATGTTCGCACACATCTTACAATTACACTTTTAACCAGAAGTTTACTAAAGTGTCTAGCATTTTGGGCTTCTTTGGTCAAGCTTTTGGAAAGAGTTCAGAAATAATTTAAACTGGTTAAGAATTGAAATAATACGACAAAGTTTAGGATGCCCCAGCCGCAGTTCATAAAATGTGAAGAAAAAGTCACTATTTGATCAAAAAGTAAATCTAAAAGTGTTCCAATAAAATTGATAAAATCCCACCTGTGTAAGTGGAAGAATACTGTGTTACCAAAATACAATATTGTTTTAGCAGAATACTACTAACTTGACTGTATCAGTGAGACGGCACACGTCGCAGAAGATTTGTAGTAAAAAGATTTTCTCTGCGTTGACCACATTTTTATTAGCAAACGCACTAATAACAGGCGGTGTTTCAAACTAGTTATAGTGACAAACTTACTAACTTATTACTCGACTAACTTATAACTTAAGTCAACTTATTTAGATTAGTCGCAGTGCTTAATTTAAAAAAGGTTAATTTGGCTTTCCATACATCTTTCTTCTCCAAATTCTCAGACAATCCATCAGGCGACTCAGCTTTGTAGCTTTTTAAACTCCGAGTTCCACATAAAACCGCTCAAAAAGCTCAAGCAAAGTTCACACAGAAGGCAGTGGATTATAAGGTGCACAGTCGTTTAAAAAAAATAAAAAATAAAAAAGTTTAAGTTCAACTTATAGTCTTTAAAAACCAATACTATAAAGTAACAAAGTAATATGAATGATATGTTTTACATTTCACCTTTTTCTAAGTCATTTGATTATGTAAATTATGGAGTTAGCTTCAAATGAGCGTTGAAGAACCTGAGTGTTTCTAATGTAAGTAGCTGTACCAGATGAACACAAGGTCACTGCTCCTGGAACGATGCTGATTTAGCTCAGCAATGCACCATTTCCTTTAAATCCTCGCCGTGACTGCAGAGAAACAGAGCGACAGACATCTTAAGTACTTCTACACTACATTAAACTTTGTATTATGAAGCATTAAATAAACCCCGGTGAACTTGTGTTTCCAGAAGTCTTCGGCTTTTGCTGTGCTCGCAGAAAACCGTTAAATCCCAACTCAAACTTCATAAAACCAACTAGGTGGAGCAAGAAATGATGGAGTCACTGTAATTAAACCACACATATCCTCAGAGATGAGAGATTTGCTTTAGTGCCGCGCCTTATTAAACGGCTGGATGACCTTGCAGAAAGATTTTAGAAACAAAAGTGCCGTATCGAACACAGGCATTATTAGAAACTTTTTGCTTTTCTCCTGCGTACTTTGGTTTTTTGTTTCAGAGCTGGAAATTTTTAGTTAATGGCGACAGGAGTATTGAAGAAAATCGGATCTGTTGGAGAAAAGTTCAAAGGCCGGTCGGGGCCTTTTTATGTGAAATGTGTGAAACTTCACTATTTTATTTTCTTGTGGTGAAGAAAAGTGCAAAAATCTTCAAGTGCTTCTGATCAAATGCAGTGGAAAAAAAAATTATTTATATATATATATATATATATTTATATATATATATATATATATATATATATATATAATTTTTAAATTTTTATTTATTTTTTTTAATTGTGCTCAAGTAAAGTGCAAATATCCCATAATAATCTGCTTTATACCTCTGCTCAGTGTAAAATGTTGAGCTGAAATAAGGACGTTCTACATTGGTGGAAAAAAAAGGAAGCACCGTTTTATGAATAATATATTGCAAGTACTGTATTAGATTAAATTAAGGAAATGAACAATAAAAATAGCATATTTCTAGCGTTTCAATTTCATGTCGGCTTCATTTCTTTTCCAGTTCTTTCTATAGCATCTTATAGAATTCTCGTCTTCTATGCCTACACAGTCTAATTTAGCCTCCATCTTATACTTTTATACAGTCCTTTTGTGTGTGTGTGTGTATTCAGCGCGCAGTTCTAATCTGATTTGCTCTAAAAGAAGAACTGCAATGGACTTCTGCGGCTGATAAGAGCGTTTGGATTTCCACGCGTGTGTAGACGATGCCACCATAAGACCCCGCGTTTGTTAAAGACGGAGCGCTCGCGTACATTTAAACCTATGTTTTGCTGAACCCATGTCGGTGTGTGGATCACGGTGATGTCATTTGTTGAAATGTCTGACAGGGATCCAAAATAAGACACAAAAGGAGCGGCAATGGAGAAGACAGGACTATTGTTTCCATTTGTCAGTTTGCATAGGTAATTGGCCCATTACAAGACTCCTTACCGCGCCCGGCGGGCATCATCACACAGAGCCGGCGTGACAGCACCGCCTCTCGCCCCGACTCCTTTGTTTATGTAATTCCAAGCCTGTCATTTCATTGAGCCAGTGTTCCGTGGATGCTCACACTAACCTGCACTTTAGCTCGGCATTCTGACACACAAGGCCGTCAGTTAATACAGGCTCCAGTGGGAGATACGCAGGGTTTTTATTTTGGATTTAATATTTTTACGTATCTTGTTTAACGTATTTTGAGCTTCGTTTAATCTTTGTAGCCACTATTTAATGGTTTTAGCCATTAATTTCCTTCAGCAGATCAGCGTAAAACCAGCATCAGCCGCTGCCGCGTTTGAAGTTCAAGTTTATTTTTATATCGCTTTTCTTAGATATCTTTTCAAAGTCACTTTGCGAAATTAGGGAAAAAATTGTCTTTAAAGCAGAAAAATGTCCAAGAGTTAGTTAAGTAAAAGAAAAATGAATAATGTCCAGTGTTCAGACTGTGGGCTATGACCAGAAGCGCAAGCTAGATCTCAACATCGTGTTTGTGAGTGAAGACCAAGTTAATGGCAGAATAAATATTATATTAAATATTTTTTAAGTCTTTTTAGTCACTATTTCACTGTCCTAAAGTTCATCTTTTCATCTTATAGGCCATCGATTTGCCTCAGCAAAGCAAAGTCAAAGCATGCCTATCATTCGAGTAAAACAATATCAGAATGATAAGAGTCACAAATTTGGTTTGTTAAAAAAAAAAAAAAAATGTATGCTTCGAAGAATATTAACATTTTTGAACCATGTATGTAAAAAACAAAAACTAAAAAATGTTGTGCCTGAAAAATCAGGGGGGTGCTTATATTCGCGTAAATACAGTAAGTATAATTGAAATATACCCATAGGTGTGAGTGAGAGTGTGTGTGTGTGTCTCCTGCTGTGTGATTGGTTGGTCACCAATTTAGGGTGTGTCCAACCGCAGACAGATGTTGATGTGATTGGCTCCAGCTTCCCATGAACCAGAAATGGAAAAGCAGTTCAGAAATTGGCAGTATATTTAAAACAACTATTGGACGTCCTGAAAACTGAACCTTACGTCGGCCCACGGATTGCGGATAGAAAAAAAAAAAACTTTCTGCCTCATAATGAAATCTGACAGGGCGTATTTACATTCCGTGACATTAAACATAAAACAACGCTGAGTATTTTTGGCAAATTATTCATTTTGTCAGAGCAGGGCCGCGGCGTTCGTCTTCTCCATTCCTCGTCTGATTGGCATGTTTCTCTGATGCATTATGGGATATGCGCTCCCTTTTATTTCCCCCTCAACAAAGAGCGTAATGGCCTGGGGATTCGGCTGTTGTGCGTCTGCCATTTTCCACACCTCTGTCTGTAGCTCCGAAAGCCCATTTGCCTTTAATTAATTTTGTTATCTTTTCATGTAAGTCCCCGTGACCTTTTGCGTTTTTGCATTTAATAGAATGGAATAATTGGAAAGCTATCCAGAGTCTATTGATGCTTTGAAGGGCATATTGAAAACCAAAAATGGCTTTTACTTTTTTAAGCCAGAATGACAAATCAGTCGTCTAATCAAGGGAAAAAGATTCCACTTCATCCAGAACCCTCACACCAGGACTAAAGGTGTAAATTACTCGAGTACACTTTAGGAATTTTTTTAAATTTTGTAAATAAACTACATGTATACATATGTATAATACAATTGATTCTAAAAAAAAAATACTGCATAGGGTATTTTTAAAAAGAATGCGTAAAGAAACTCATTAAAAAAAACTTGAAACTGTATTTAGACACTAAGAATAGTATTTGTACCGGATATAGTATTAGTACTTGTACTTTATTAATTGTGTTCATTTATTGGAACTGTGTGAATTTAAATGTTGCTTATATTTTTGATACTCAGTACAAGTACAAGCCAAATATACAAAGTAAAAAAAATTTTTACAAAATTTACAAAAATTCCTAAAGTGTACACCTCTGCACAGAGCGAAACAGAATGGTTTCTGAAGCTAGGGCAGTTTTAGAGCGGCGCCATTACTTTGTTAGCCTGCGATTGAGCCACTTTTCACATTCTGCAGCCGATGTTAAGCTGAAGGTGAGGGTCTTCAATGCTTCGTGTCAGACCGTATTACTTCTCTCACAAGCCTGTCACTTCCACTCTGCTTTGTGTTTTCCTGAGTGGCCCAGAATTTTTTTTTTTCTTTCAAGGGACAGATGGATCCTAGAAGGAAAGCATCTTACTAAATTGTATTTTCTGTGAAATAACATGCATGACAGCTTTTCCATAATGAGAAAGCCGGTGTGGCAGGCGATAACACCGGAAGAGCGTGTGTTTAGACCGCAGTGGTGAGGGATTGAACCCTGGGGAATGTTCACACTTAAGAGACCCCGAGCTTTCTTTTTTTTCCTCCCTCAATCACATTCGTCTATCACAGGGTGACAGTGTCAAAAACGGGAACTATAATGAACTTCAGGGAAAGGAGTGTTTTACCATCGAGGTTGTCGGATTGCGCTACGTGGCAAGATGATTGATATTTCATGCAATGAGACAGCAGCCAATTGCAAGATTTTTTACCTTTCTGCTCATTGATCGTGGCTATGGACGCTTAGGCCAAGCTAAAACCATCAACCAGGTTTAACCAAGTCCCAGCGTCATCTTCCTGTCTCCTGCAACACTATTCGTTGGGAAAAACATTTAGTTACAGGAAAACAAGTCCACGAATTCCGGCCGATGCTGCCTTTTTAGAAAATTGCGCTAAAAAATGAATCCTTGATATTTCTTGTTAATTAGTTTAAGCCTGAAACGGCCATCCATTTATTTTCTGAACGTTTTTCCATTTCTGTGTCACAAAAAAGTGCAATCGCAAAATTGTACGTTTTTGACAGATACTCAATCAAAAATTTTGTCAAGTAGAGAGTAAAAGTTGCTAATTCTAAGTACAAAGTAGCCAATAATGCTTAAGCATTTGTCCATTTACTCAAGTACTTTACGCCACCGATATGCATCTTCCATAAATGACCTAAGGTGTTGTAAGAACAAGAACTGTTGAGTCACTTTAGCAACACAAAATAGCAGCTGCAACATTTGTTTCAGAGAAGACAAAGACGAAACTGCAAAACCTTGCAGTTTTATGTTTCAAATCCACAATTAAAATATGATTCATGGTCAGCCGGGTGTCTGGCGTATCCCTGGATATGTATATGGATCGTGGAGTAATAAGAAAAAATCTGTAATAGTTAAAGGTTCCTGGTCCATTCACCCTCCATCATTTCTAGTGTTCTCGGTAGAACACGTTTCCTCCCTCGGTTCTTTTTACGAGGCACCTGAAACATTTAATCTGTAAATTGTCTCGTAAAGAAGACCTTCATGTTCAATTATGTCTGTGACATCTGTTATTACAGCTAATTCCCGACACCTGCTCTTGCGTTTTCAATATACCAGTTTGGCTGGTGAATGATCATTAATCTCCATCAGTCTGTTTCCATGAGGAACCCAGCCGTCTCTCTTGTTCTCCATTAGCCTTTAATCAGGCCTGCTTAGCCCAAGGGCACCAAGGCCCAGACGTAAAGGCAGAGCAGCAGGAAGCCCTTCTTCAGCCCTGGACTTTCTCTTACATTTACATCCCTCCATTTTTACCACTTACTCCAAGGTGGGATAAAACCTCTGGATTAATGGCCAACCGTTGGCAGTGGGGCACACAAACGCGCACTCACTTGAAATGCATGGTTTTGGACTGTTAGAGGAACCCGGAGACCTGGAGGAAACCCAGGCAAGCATTGGGAGAACATGCAAACTAGAACTGCACAATTAATCGTTAAAAAATCGCGATTTCGATTGTACCCAGTCACGATCTTGATTCAGCATTTATACGATTCTGCCAAACTCTTATCTACGACCAGCGGTTTCTGTCGACAGCAAAACTTAGATATGCGCGATTTAAATATTATAAAGGAAAGATAATCTTGCGTTATTTCTGTCGCATTTTGGTGCGGATATTGTGGGCGCGATGACGGTGGACGCACGTGACGGCACATGAAAAGTGTGTTTACTGCGGTTTCAAACCAGAAGACGACACTCAGCAAACCACATACAGCAAACATCTACAGTTGAGGACAAAATTATTAGCCCCACCTACATAATTATCATTGTTTGATATGTATTTCAAAAGTGCTTTTAAACTGAGCTAATAATTGTGTCACTAGTTAATTTCACTAGTTAAAAATGTGAGGCTTGTGTATCTCAAGGTTGCTGGCAGGAAAATAAAACATTTCTCTTGAGAAACACTGGAAATAATTTTATTTTGAGATCAATTTGCACAGTTATGAATATGTAAATTAGTGATGCCCCAATTTTTGAGATTAGCATCAGTCCCGATAATCCACATTTTTAAGAGATTGAGATTAGTTCTGAAGGGCCAATCCGTACGTAATTTCCAGAATTTCAAAAGTTTGTGATGTTTACTAAAACTAAACAATTTGACACGCTCATTTCCACAAACAGTTTTGAAAAGAAATTAAGCGTGTTTCACATGGAGACTGCCTGTACCCAAGTGAAGTTCACCTTGCTTCGAAATAAAATATGGTTCTTGTCGATAAATTGCCATTGACTAAAGAGGCGATTCATGTTTTAACTAAATGAAATGACATGCACTGACTCTCCTCAGTTGGTCATTGTGGCCACTAGGGACCGTATGGAAATGGCCTCTGTATTTAACCATCCAGTGAATTGATTGTAAAAGCCCCGAATTGCAAGAAAATATCCTTGTAGTGATGAAACGACTGATCCATAACATCTGATTAAAGCAATCTGGCTTCAGCTAGGCCACATTCAGAGCAAACTCGTATAAACTATGCGAAAACTTGCCAACTGTGCCAGTGTTCTACTTAGATCAGAGGCAAAAAAGTGTGCCATGCGTGTCACTATCATCTAGGCAAGGCCACTTTCTAATGCTGGTTCCAATGTGCCGAATGCCCTCAAAAATCCAGTGTGAAAGGGTTAAATCAGTCTGGATGCCTTTACTGACCCAAAATTACTTTTAATGCAATTATTTGCCTGTCACATTGATTTATTAGTGTAACTACACTGTTTTACTATAAAACGTTTCTGCAGGGTAGAGAAGTATGGATCCTGATGGGATTGTCTGGTTTTTCTGTCAGGTTGCTGATCTACGGTCAGTACTGCAGTCACATGGAGAACGCTCAGAAGATCCTGGACGAGCTGATTGCAGCACGAGAAGATGTGAAGTGTAAATTGGAGGTGAGCAAACCATCGTGTCTCTCCCAGATCACACTGTTTTTGGTCGTTTTTGTGACGCCAATTTCCAAAAATGTGGACAACTTTGTAAAAAATTAAATTAAATATGTTGGATATCACATGTACCATGCTTAAAATTTTTGTTGTGCCAAACCTGTTTGTTTTTGTGCATATATAGATATTATTTAAAAAAATATTTGATATTTATAACATGTAATGTTTAAACGTGGCTTTACAGACAATTTCTTTTTTATGACAAATGCTCAGACATCACGTCACATGCTTTTGTCACACCAGTTATTTTTATTGAGTTTATTGAGAGTATTTTTATTTATTGAGTTATTTTCAACATTGAAATATTACTAAAGCAAAATTGAATCATTGTAATTACCTCTTTTAGTGTAAAATTAAGCCATCACAGATTCACAAAAACCAGAGTTTTTTTGTGATCCTTCTGATCATGTGACCCTCGCGGTTCCTTCGCTTTATAGAGATTGTTTTAGTTGAAAACGGGAAACTGATCGGAGCGACTCTTTCTCTCAGGGAATCGGTCTCCAACAGTTGACGTTTTTAGGACATGAGCTTGTTTAGTTCTGTTAGCACAGCTCAAGACACAAAGACCGCAGTGCTGCTTTTGTTTTTGTACAAGCTTATCAGTTTAAGATACTATACGGGTGCAATATAGCAAAAAGGACTGGCTGGAGAAGCCATTTTCAGGCAGGATTAGATGAGAAAGTGGCTTGTGTGTGTGTGTGTGTGTGTGTGTGTTGATGACTTTGGCTGTAATAAGGCTGCATGTATTCAGAGAGGAGTTATGAGACTTCTCGGACAGAGATGAGAGGCTCTTACTGTAGATTAGTCCGAGACGTTCATTCACACGAGGGAGTGAAAGCCACGTCGAGTGTGACTGTAACCAGACGCTGAATAAGAAACCAAAATTAAAATTGGAGATTTTAAAATGTCATGTTTAGGAAAGCATATCCGCAGAGAAGTAATAGATGTTTAATGTAGTTTAGACGTCGCCTGATCTTGAAATTGAAATGTATTTTCATGTGAACATCAAGGTGTTCAAATTAATGACCTTCAAACAGAAGGGAATCGGTATAAAGAAAATGCTGTTTTTATGCATTTTAAAAAACGAGTATACATCATATATCTGTCGTGCATGGTATATGTATTGTGTGTGCGTCTGTCAAATATTTAAATGACAGATTTTCAGAAAAAAAAAAACAGATTTAATAAGCAAAGCTGGGAAATTTGATCAAGGGAAGTTTTTTTTTTGTTAATATAAAGTATAAAAATGTTGTTAATTATGGCATATCAGTCATTTTAACAATCTGGCAGATTAAAGTTACAAGATCTATGGGAATTTTAAATGACAATGTTCATGTTTAAAGTCAAAAACAAATTTATTACAAAGGCTGTTTTATGAATATAGGACTCCATGTATAATAATAAAAAAAAATAATACGGTGATATTGTCAAATAAACAATTTAGTTTTTCTACATTATTTTGTTGTTATTATTATATTCTAAAATATTTTAATTAAAAATATTGTTTCAATGTTACAAAAATAATTCTAAAAATGAAACGTTAACTAAAAATCTTGTGGTCAGAACCTACATACATGAACAAACATTTTATGTTTTTCTATGTTTGTCTTCCAATTTATTTATTAGCAAAATTGGAAGAAAGACACAGGGAATAAATTATTATAAATTAAATAATTACACACTGTTCTGTGCATTTATAAATATATTTACATACCGGTATGCATATATTTATATATGCCTACACACACAGATTTAAAAATTTTAAACATTTTCTAACCAATGTATTTAAAAATAAAACGGTTATCTGCTGTAAAATGTTCTTTTTTTACTGGAAATTACAGTTAATATTTTTTTTTTGGAAAGCCATCAAACTAATGTGATTCTCTGACGCAGGAGTGTACCATAAAGGTGCAGGAGGGCAAGTTCAAGCTGCAGGATCTCCTGGTGGTCCCCATGCAGAGGGTTCTGAAGTACCACCTGTTGCTGAAGGTACACGCCTCATCCTCACTCGTAACAGATCCACGTGTTGCTTCTCGCTTCTGCGTCCAAGAATTTGTTCAACTTCCATTTGCTGTCACTTAAAGTTTGAAAGCAGTCGAACCCAACTTCACCTAACCCCACGTCCCCATAAAACATTCAGATGGTTTTACCTCCTCCAACAAGACCCATGTGGCTCCTCACTCTGCTCAGCCATTGCTAATAGAGATCATGTATAAAACAGGAAAGCCCTGCATGATACAAACCATCATTAATTCACAGCACACATTAATAATGGATCATTCACGGAAAGAAAGTGCGACAACCAAGCAGGAATTCTGCATTGAGTAAAAGTGCTTTATGCGTGCGTGTGTGTGCGTGTGTGTGTGTGTGTGTTTTAGAGTAAATACAGCGACATCGTTTAAATCAACCATGCATAAATCAGATTATCTTCACCTCATGTCACTACCTCGTGCTTCCTCGTCGGCTTTATGGTAATATCCTCCAACCTTCAGCTTGTATTTGTCGTCAGGATGTAGTCACCAGTCGCTTGTCAATATGCAAAGCATCATTTACATCCGCTTCCAGAACTTTGTTATTTGGCAGATTCCTGGGAAATGCCCAAGGATGGTGAAGCTTGTAAAAAAATGAGCGTTGGCTTTTCATGCTGCTTGCGTGTGTTTCCTCCAGGTCTCCAACAGAGGTGTAAAGAGTATTTGAAAATCATACTTGAGTAAAAGTACGGATAATGTATTGTAGTAAAAATTACTACATTACAAGTTACAAGCCACCAATTCCAACAAGACTTAGGTCAGTATTAGTTTTCAACTAAGGGCAGTATTAATTAATGTATTAATTTACGTAATTGTATATGAACATTATATATCAACATATATATTTATATGATATACAATATGATATAAAATATAATATAATTTTCTATAGAATAATGTACATGATTTATTGTATTATATAATTATGTGTATAATTATATATAATTATAATATAATTATTCCACCAATGATCACCGGTTTCCTGCCACAAAACACACAGAAAAATTGCCCATAGGTGTGAGTGAGTGTGAACATGTTTGGTGCGTGTCCTGCTCAGTGATTGGCTGTCTACCTTCAGGCCCAGAGTTGCTGTGATTGGCTCCAGTTCCCCATGACCTAGAAATAGCCAAAGTGGCTCTAAAAAAAGATGAATGGATATTGCTCGGCTCGGAATGGATATTGTTTTTCTGGCTGTATTTGTGATGTGCTGTGTGTGTTCTTCTCAGGAGTTGGTCAGTCATTCAATGGACCGGCCGGAGAGACAGCAGCTTAAAGAAGCGCTGGAGGCCATGCAGGTACCAGATCTACTTTGGAAAAAAACATCTAGAAAAAATGAGTTGAGAAACGCCGAATCTTTCAGTGTGTCGCTTCTGCTCGTCCCTGCAGGATCTGGCCATGTACATCAATGAGGTGAAGCGAGACAACGAAACTCTGAAGAAAATCAGTGAATTTCAAAATTCAATAGAAAACCTGGTAAGTTTTAAACCCTTAATCTCGCTCCACAGTGGGGACATTTGTTTTATTCTGTTTGTAAATTTTAACACACATACACACACCGCAGATGCGGGTCAGTGTCTTGCCAGTTGTCAGCTCAAAAACACTTTATCTGCGGAGTCTGCTAGTCCAGGGCCTATGACCTTTGCACCTCTGTGACCTTCAAGTTGCAATTCCATCTTACCACCACTAGGCTGAAACTGACCTAAACAGTGGACTTCTCCGTTTATATGGAACTTATTTCATCAGCTGTTACTCTTTCCATCTAAACTCAGTTTATAACATCAAGTTAGTCTCAATGCTGAGAACATCTGTGTCCTGGTACCAAAGTCCTTTTTGTATTCCCTGAAAGAGCATCCAAGCTTTAGCTCCATCGAAAGGGAAGATTACAATTTTGCGTGAGTGTGTGTGTCTCAGCTTGCCACTCAAATATCTTTATCCTCAAACATCGCACACTTCCACCTGCCCGTGTTTGTCGTCTCAGTTCAGCCGAACACAGACGAGCCAGTGAAATCACGGCGTCTTCTGTCGGAGTGTATCTGCGCTGCTTTATTTATGTGCTCGTCTGTGGAGCAGATGACGCCTGCGGCCAAACATCAATGATCCAATGAGGCTCGGCACTTACACATTTATTAACTGTTCACTCTGTCTCACTCTTAATACAGCTTAAGTTGTCAGGTAATGTGTGTGTGTGTGTGTGTGTGTGTGTGTGTGAGTGAGAGTGAGAGAGAGAGAGTGAGAGAAAGATTGGTGAAAACCAAACATAACAATGGGGGAGAGAGAGAGAGTCGGATAGAGACATTGGAAGAGAGAGGGAGAGATAGATAGATGATAAGGATAAGGAGAGAGAGGTAAAAAAGATAGAGAGAGAGAATGAGAAGGTAGGTGAAAGAGACAAAAAGTATATTGGTTGGGGGGTTAACAGAAAGAAAAGGAGCAAGAAAGAGAGTGAATTGAGGTAGTTTGAAAGTTCAGTAATCTCCGAACTGTTTTAAATTAGGACACTTCTGAAAAGCTACCTTTATAGAGGATTTATAAATTTACAAATTATTTTTATAATTTTTTTTTTTTACTTTTTGTAAAACACTGAGATTTGCATGCACATGTAAAGTGGTTTATAAATAATATGAACATTATATTAACATAAGTATGTAACAACAGAATGTTCTTATTATTTCATCATTTCATTATTAGCGTGTGAGTTTGGTTAGCGTTTAACCTTCCATCAGCATGTGACGTGTGTAGTCGCTTCTTCCTCAGCAAGTGAAACTGGAGGAGTACGGCCGGCCCAAGATCGACGGAGAACTCAAAGTGTCTTCTATAGTCAACCGGACCAAACAGGACAGGTACCTTCAGATGTTTGCTCTACTGTTTATAATCTCAACCGGTTCCACTGACTTTGTTTGGTGTTTTCCAGATACATTTTTCTGTTTGATAAAGTCGTGATCGTGTGCAAGAGGAAAGGCTACAGCTATGAGCTGAAGGAGATCATCGAGCTTCACCTCTACAAGATGTCCGACGATCCCACCAACAACCGTGACATGAAGAAGGTGCGTCGCCATCAGGATGGATGAGTTAGAGCAGTGGTCCCCAACCTTCTTGTCATCGCTGACCGGTCAATGTTTGATCGATTTACCACACCAAGGGTGGGGGGGGTCTTTTTTAATGTAGTGTTTAACATATATTAGTATTTATCTTTACTTAGACACATTCAAAATACAATAAAATTAGTTTTATCAAAAGATTAGCATAAAGTGATTTAACATGTTTACTGTTGTATTTACTTTATGGTATTGTATGGTTTCTTTTTATATAAAACATTTTTTTAATCTATATTTGCTTTTTTCTCTTAAAATGTCAGACACCATTTTAAAATTATCCTTATTAGATTAAATTTTATTAGATTGTATTTCCTTGTTTATATGTTGAACAAAGAAAATTCTACGACAGTTATTACGTCAGTTATTATTCAATGTGCCAGCAATGTAATGACTACACTCTTTTACTGGTTCATAATAAAGTATTTCTACTATGTCTATGATAAGTTTGCCTATATTCTTACCTCAATACTTTCTTTAAAAAAGGTAACTGCTAACACGTGATGTTTTATTGAACTTTACATGCAAAATTCTTTACATACTTTACATTCCTTTTCATATGTACATACATTTCATATTTTGGCACTAATTGGCACTGATTCCATACTTCTGCGATACAATTTCATCCACCCGACCGGTGCCGGTCTGCGGACCAGAGGTTTTGGACCATGGCTGATGCAGAAATCTAAGCCAATCAGGAGGCAGCGTTCTTTGCATGTTTCTGTTCATTCAGAAGAGCTGAGGAACCTGAGCATGTGTTTGAGATGCATGTGTAACTGGGTCTCTCTCTCTTTTTCTTCTCTTTTTTTGCATGCCTTCCTTCCAGTCGAGCGGGAAAATGGTAAGCGGAATGCTTTTGTTTTTTGAGTAGTAACGTCCGCGGGCGATGCGACGTGACAGCTATTGATTGTTGATATGGAGCTTAGAAGATTCACAGCAGCTTTGCTCTTCTTGTTTGAAATGTAAACTTAAGGAACTGAGAGTTTTGATGGTGGACGAGTTGCCCTGAGTGTTGTACAGTAATGTTCCTGGTGGTCCGCAGTGGTCCTACGGCTTCTACCTGATCCACCTTCAGGGAAAGCAGGGCTTCCAGTTCTTCTGCAAAACCGAGGACACCAAGCGTAAATGGATGGAGCAGTTTGAGATGGCCATGTACGTCCGAGCCTCTGCTGGTCTCAGTCTCTCCGGCCTGGACTCAACCTGCTGATCTTCATCCTCACAGGTCCAACATCAAACCGGAACGAGCCACGGCCAACCAGCACAACTTTCAGATGCACACGTTTGAGAAGAACACCAACTGCAGAGCCTGTAAAATGCTGCTGAGGTCAGAACACACACACACTCTCTCACTGACGCTAATTTCTACACACACACACACACTCCAACTTGCACACACTCTCACTCATACATACTTACACACACAAGCATACAGATACACCCTCACTGTTGAGTTTATTCAGCTCCCACTCATACACAAGCACACACATACTCTCACTCGCACACACTTACACACACAAGCATCATCGCTCTTATTCACACTCACACACACGCTGACTCACGCATTCACATACACACACACACACACACTCTCTCTCACTAACGCCAACTTCTATGCACTCATGTACTATCACTTACACACTCTCACTGATACACACGTCCACACATACATATTCAACTGCTCACACACGTTTACTCTCACTCTCAAACACATTTTCATTCACACACACACACACACACACACACAATATCTCTCACAAAAACTGCCACACACACTTTCATTCACGCACACTTACACACTCTTGCAGACACTTTCACTGAGAACCACTTGTGCAAACTTCCAAACGCACAAGCACACACATACACTGCAAATTATGCACACTTCCACCCTCACTCAAACACACGCGCACACACTTCACCTTTACACATACAAGCTTCAACACACTAAATCTCTCTTCTGCATACTCACTCACACACACACAGTTTTTCTCCACACATAAACTCAGCCACACACTCTTTTGCTCACACACACATACACTCTCGCAGACATTCCACTCACACACACTTTCTCTTATGACGCTTTCACTCATATAAACACACACACACACTCTCTATACACACTTCCACCTGCATTTGCACACACACACACACACACACACTTTTTTTCTTGTGGGCTCTTTGCACTCACTTACTCACACTTTCGTTTATGACACTTATACACACGTGCTTGCACACACAGACACACACACACACACACTGAGCGTGGCTGGATGGTAGGGGTGGTGCTGTGAGCTGAGAGGAGTCTCCACCCGCTGCTGGTGGCTGGTCTGACCTCTATTACTTCAGCGGCGCTTCTGATTGGCTGTATTGACTTGTGTGAAATCATAGTGAGCTGACCTAAATTTGCCACTCCACAGGTCACTGTGCACATCTCCTGCTAATAATAACGCCTCGCCGTTCCAATCCGGGCAAACTGGATGCCATTCAGCGTGGATGTTGCCACTTAGTCGTGCCAATAAATGGATTCCCATCGCCTGTCGTGCCACTGCATCTAGTTTTCTGCTTCCTTTACTTTTTTATTTTCACCCTGCTCGAATTTCTTTAAGAGCTGTATTTATGAACACTGGGAAGCGCTTTTCTCCTCATAAACGTCTGCTTCAATTAAGAGTACGTGAAAATGTCATGAACGTTTTAGGTCGAAACACCAGTATGGGCGAGCAAACTTACCAACTTTAATTGTTCAAAAATATGCACGATTTTTGCCAAAGATTTAAGGAACTTTTACAGTGACGTGTTCTGTTGACGTCGTGTTGCGCGTTTTTCTGCAGTTATAGATTGCAGCATTGTCCAAAATAAGTGATCTTATTTTTTTGTGTAGACATGATAAAATCCACATTGTCGCATCATCTTTGCGTTTTTGCAATACACACGGTTCTGAGTGACTTTCCAGTTTTTTTTTATTTTCCCTCATGCTTTCTGGTCCTGTTAAGTAGGTTTGCTCCGAAAAATAAAAAGTGAATATATTGGGGTTTTGTTTTTGAGTATTTGGTCCGAAAAGGTGAGGGTCAGATTTAGAAGCGGTGGTCCTATTAACAGGAATTGATTGTAATCATTTAATTTAAGACAACCATGTCAATTAATTGATTTGTTCTTTCATTACTTCTGTCATTCTTTTTCTTTCTTTCTTTATTGATATTTCTGTCATTCTTTTCCTTTCTTTCTCTTTCTTCATTTCATTATTTCTGTCATTCTTTTTCTTTCGTTTATTCAATTTCTTTCATTACTTATGTCATTGTTTTTCTTTTTATCTTTCTTTTCTTTCTGTCATTCTTTTTCTGCGTCTACATGAGAAGAACCGCTTACATCACATTCCAATCAATCACGGGAACCGTTTCTGCATTCCCTGGGGATTTGAACTCACCAACATGGGTGGTGGGTTTGAATCCCCAACACAATATGAGGGTCGTCGAATAGCAACACTATTCATCGAGTGTTTGTAAAAGTCTTTGATCGGACGTGAGCATCTAAACTCGACTCTTCACTGTCTCAGGGGAATCTTCTACCAAGGCTACTACTGTTCACGCTGTGGAACCGGTGTCCACAAAGAGTGTCTGGAGGTCATCACCATCTGCAGAATAAGTGAGTTTCTTCCTCTCTTCTACCTGTGATGAAGAGTTCAGACCACTGACCACACCCCCCTCTATCTCTCTCTCTCTCTCTCTCTCTCTCTCTCTCTCTCAGGTCCTCATGATTCGGTGAGTTTTAGTGGGCACGCTCATAAACTTCACGCTTTCTAATTGCTCCACATTAATGGCTGAAAGATTAATCGGCACTGAACAAAAGCTTTTTGTTGGTTCAGTCAGTGTTAGTAGTTTGACGTTAGTGCTTTCATTAAATACGCAACGAATACTTTGAACATGTTTTTTTTTTTTTTTACAGGAGCCTGGACTTGCGCAATCTGGTATATTTTCCCTCACTTTTAATCTGATAACCTACTATTTTGAATGGTGAAATTAAAACACGTCTGGAAAGCAAAAAGTTAGTCACGATGTTTGTGTAGCAGAGAGAGTCAGCTCACTGCTGCCATCTGGTGTTCACTGAAAGCCTAATTCTGCTCAAATGGACGTTCAGATTTACACTTAGGGGGTCTCGTCCTTTCTAAAGGTCCAAAGATGGTGGCCATCAGAAATTATCACGGCACTCCGGCTCCTCCAGGAAAACTGCCGCTCTGCTTCCAGACAGGAGACGTCATTGAGCTGTTGAAGGGGGATCCGGACACATCCTGGTGGGAGGTAGAGAGTCTTTTTTGTATATGTAGCAAATTCAAAAGGGCTGACAAAGTATAAAAGACGGATTTTACACATTGCCTAGGCATTTTACCCAATACCTGAAAAGCAAACCGGCAAAGTGTGGAATGAGCTCACTTTCTGCCCCGAAATTCCAAAATAACTGCTTACTGTTACAGTAAGATCAGAATACATCAATAAAGGATTAGAGAAAAGCACTGAAGCACAATTCCATCGACATCTGAGGTTATAATTTTGGAGTTTTTTTTTGGTTTGTTTTCCTGATGATTTTGTGAAAATTTATCTTGCTTTTCTTGTATCATTCTTGAGCAATATGTCATCAAAGGTCTTTTTGATTCAGACATTTCACACCTTGTGAAATTATACAAATGCTTTACACTTTGCCTAAAAGCTCCAGGCGTTCTGTAGAATGCCTACATGGCTGGCTAACATGTATATTTTAGCGTTCTCCCTCTTAACCTTATATTTTTCTTCACTAAGGGCAAACTCATTCAAACTCAGAAGACTGGCTTCTTTCCGAGCTCGACGGTGAAACCCTGTCTGGATCCAAAGGTTTGTCGATGAGATTCTTTTCTTGGTAATTCATGCTCAGCAGATGGAGGTTTCATTTGATGCTTTCTCTTCTTCTCAGCCTTTCCAGTCATTTCCATCCCGCCAATCCTCCAGAGAGACAGACTACAACGTCTATCCATGGTATTTTATCCTGTTTGTAAAGAAACAGATCCTTCGATTTTCCCTGCACTTCAAGTACGGGTGTTCATCGTGTAGCTAGAGGAATTTTGAGTGGATTTGTCATAGCTTCACAAATAGAATCGATGAAGATGATTGATCGGCTTTAGACTAATGGCACGTTGGGTCTCTATTGTATTTTAATGAGGTAATGACCTCTGCTTTAATGATGTACAGCGGTATTGAACGGTGTTTCCCGTGGGCTTCAGGTTTGCGGGAAACATGGAGCGGCAGCAGGCCGACAACCAGCTGAAATCCCACAGCAGCGGCACGTATCTGATCCGTGAGAGGACGGCGGAGGCCGAGAGGTTTGCCATCAGCATCAAGTGAGCGGATCTGAAGTCCAGCGTGTGAATATTAATAGAAGATGGCGAGCTGATGTTAGCCTAACGTTGTTCTGCTCCTGACAGGTTTAATGATGAGGTGAAGCACATAAAAGTTATCGAGAAGGACAACTGGATTCACATCACGGAGGCAAAGAAGTTTGAAAGCCTCTTGGTAGGACTTTTCAGGGCCTAGAATCCCTTTTATATTTTAATAAGGATTGTTATTAATACTGTACCTCCTAAATTTTAGCTCTACCATAAGTTGACGAAAGATGAATTATTGTCAGATGGTTGTAGAATTCTGTTGCTACTCAGGATCATGAAACGGTCAAACGGCTTTTTCTTAGTGAGCAATGTGTTGCATAAACATGTTGTGGCCACTAGGTGGCGCCTAAATATTTTATCCCTGTTGGTGCGTGTCTATTTAGATGTTAACAAAGCGATTAATCTGAGGCAAACAAACCATAAAGATATGTTAAAGATGTATTTCTGTAATGCATCTCATCAATTTCCATAATAATTACCAGACTCAATTTGAAAGTCTGATTTCCTCCAATAGAAATCAAAACAGAAGCATAATATGTTTTAAGTCTTGTTTGTTTAGTAAACTAGTTTTCTACAAGAAGGTGATAAAATTTGACTCTAGATGGCGCTATACTCTATTAATTATTAAACAATATAGCGTTAATTAATGGCAGATTTGTGTGATTGGTAGCTTCAAGCCCCAAATTGCTGCTTGCAGCTGTATTGTAGTATTATTATTATTATTACTCCAATTGTAATGAACATTCGGTTCCTGAAATGTTTAATAAAAAAATCACTTTATGAATATTGTCTTCAACCTCTGTTTGCAATTAAATGTCTACATATTTTTTCCTCTGCCAATATTCTATAATCCCACTAAACATGAGTAGAAACGTCGATATTTTTGTAGTAATTCTTGCTTCATTTTTCGTTTCCCATCAGGAGCTGGTGGAATATTATCAGAGCCACTCGCTGAAGGAGAGCTTTAAGCTTTTGGACACAACGTTACGTTACCCGTACAAATCCAGAGAACGTTCTGGCTCTCGCATCAGCTTCCGCTCACCAGGTAACCGTTCGCTCCCATAATCCTTTGTGTCTTCCTTTCTCTTGACTTGATCTTTGGCTTTTTGTTTTCATCCATTTATTTATTTTGCTCTTTGTCCCCGTCCTGCTGCTTTCTGATTCCCGCTGGCACATTCCCAGTATTGAACCGGTGCCAGTCTGGCACAAAATCTTCTGCATATTCTAGACACGCCCTGGAAATCACAGCAAATAAACAAGAGCCGGCCAATTAGTCCGGCCCTCTCGTTCTGTTTGCTCCGCCTCACCTGCCAGCTGTCACTCCAGGCTCCACCCACTTTGGCAGAGCCTGGGACCGTGACCAGTTGGTCCAGTTCTCATGTATGACCCATTTCTCGTGGTTTTAACTGGTGATCACTGACTTTTAACCGGTTGTTTTTCCTCATTTCTGTTTTCTAGTTTTATACAAAACTTTCATTCTCAAGGATTTATGTTTGTTTATGAAAATGCAGATAAATATACATACATACATACATACATTTTTAGTTTCTGGTCACGCAGAGAGGATTTTTATGACAGGAAGTGGATGGTTTTAGCATAACATGTGCATACAAAGCCACTTTATTTGCTTTTAAGGAAAGCTTTTTTTTCCTTTTTATCTGATGTCGCTTGGCTTCCTCTCACTTTTCTCGTTTTTGTTCTCCCTCTTTTGCTCTCTCTCTCCCCATCTTTGCGTCCTGTCTTAGCAGCAACTTGTGCTTCCTACAACTTCTCCTTCCTCAGTCCTCAGGGTCTCAACTTCTCCTCTCAAAGCTCTGCTCCCTTCTGGTCAGGTACAACACAGCCAAGCTTTTCATCTCACCCGTCTCCTCCATCCCCTCTTCATTTCCACTCACTCCTCCATCGCCGCTCCACCCCGACCAGAAGATTCATTATCTTTGCCGAGACGAGTCTAACCCATTTCCTTCACCTCTGAGGATCTAACTGCATGCTTGAGCTTTGTGTTTCCCACCGTGTGCTAACCCGGGGGTCTTGGTGCAGTGTTCACACCCAGGGTGGTCAGCACGGCCGTGGCCCGCTACAACTTTGCCGCCCGAGACATGCGCGAGCTCTCTCTGCGGGAAGGGGACATTGTTAAAATCTACAGCAAGATTGGTGGAGATCAAGGGTGGTGGAAAGGAGAGGCCAACGGAAGAGTAAGACCACACGTTTACCACAGTCACGCCATTTTTCTTTTTTTTAGCGTATTATTGTGTAGAGGTTCATGTGTAGAAGGCATTTTCTGTGTGTGTGTGTGTCGGTGTGTGTGTGATTACAGTAGCCTCCCGCTTAAATACGCATTCCTGATAAGGACGCCATTCATTCACTAAATTTCTGCATTCAAAACAATTGAATCCCATAAGTGGGGTAGTTTGATCTTTCGGACAGTCTTTCCCAAATCTTTCGAATTAGAAATATTAGTGAAATCTTAACAGGGACAGTTACTTCTCTGATGTAATTTTAAATACATAATGTAATTTATATGAAACAAATATGTATATCAAAAGGAAAGTGAGGTGACGTGAAAGTGAACATACACACAGTGAAGTGAACACACACAAACCCGGAGCAGTGGGCACCCTAAGCCGTGGCGCCCGGGGGGCAAGTGGGGTTCAGTGTCTTGCCCAAGGACACTTAGTTGCAGAACTAGTGGTACAGGGGATTCGAACCTGCAACCTCTCGGACACGAGTCCATGTCCCCTACCACTGGAAAATGTGTGTCATATGTGATACTACAAGCCTTTACTTTAAGAAAAAAAAAACAAATTATTTTTTTATTAAAATTATTAATTAAATAATTATTAAACTATCAAATTAACTATGAAATTAATTATTAACTTTTAAAGTTAAAGAAAAAGGCATAAATTGATCCACATCATAAATGGGCACATGATATATGATGTCATGGTTGTAATGATTTTTTTATTGGTTTTCAATATATTGCATAAATAATAAGCACTGTTTGAACATATAAACAAAAATACTCTCTTTGTTTGGCACAATATTACATTGTCAAACAAAAACAGAAACTCTACCCTAATAGGTAAATGATGCAAAAAAAAGTTACTTAAATAATTGTTACTAATAATTGAAATCTTCTTCATTTTGTTGTTTGTTTGTTTGTTTGTTTGTATCCCTGTTAAGTGTTAATGTATCAAATAGTAATCAATATAATGATATTTGACATAAATGTTTTAGTTGTTCAGAATGACCAATAGAGGCTCCAGTTTCAAAGAATTATAATTTTATAATAAATTCAGCGTTTTTTGGTGGTAAAGCGAGAGGCTACTGTACAGAAAGTGTGTTTAACTGAACTAACAGTGACTGATCTGACTGACCATTCCACCTTTATCTGACTACATGTCCTTGTTTTTCACTCAGATTGGTTGGTTTCCCTCCACATACGTCGACGAGGAGGGGGTTCAGTGAAACTCTGGGGTAACAGATCCACCAATCAGGCCGCAGCGCACTGACTGACACCATACTTTGATTTCCAAGGAAACAACACAATGGAAGCTTATGGGTGGGGGGGCATTACACGTTTCTACGTCTGTCTTCGTTCCACGTGAACACTTTCTTTTGTTGTTGTTACTGAATTGTTTGTGGGATCATGGAAAATAATCTATTCTTGAGACTGTCCAAAATCCTGCAAGGATTGGAAAAAAAAAACAGACCGGCCAAAGGACAAGCATGGCTTTAATCTGTACAGATACCAGGGGGAAATAGGGAGATTTTAGTGTGTGAGTGTGCGTGTGTGTGTGTGTGTGTGTGGGGGTGTGTGTGTGCGCGAGAGAGAATGGACAGATAATTTATTAAAAAGAAATATCTATGACTAAATTGTTTAACATGTGTATAACCGTAGCTGTGAAAATTGTATATGGAATCTGAAAAATGCACTTTGCATTTCTTTTCCGAGAGATTTTGCCTTAGTAAATGGTTTTTGCCTTTAGAGGTGGAGGTCAAATGATGGATTCGTCTCATCTTGCACATACACACTCATTTTGCCCCGTCCGAAACGACAGTGCCTTTTGATATTTGTTCTCCATCCCGACAGTCTTCATCACAGACTTCTGTAGCGCTTCAGTCGGACATGTTTTGTCAAAACAAGACCACTGATAGATTGGGTTTCCACATTCGCCATCACGTAAAGCAGTGAAGTGCTTCTCCAGCATTTGCGTCCATACTCACGTTCCCAGAATTCCGAACGGGACAGCAAGGGAAAGGTGTTTGAGGCCCAGATGTGTTGATCCTCTTCTTCAAGCACACGCACCACACAGCCGTGTTCCAGCATCTTGCCTTACTTGATCCGAGTCACTTGGTGCTACGATGCCACGCGTTGAATTCCCTGAGAAGGATTTTGTTCTCTCTTCTGGACTAGAAAGACCCACTGCTGAAGAACCTCAGCCATCAAGTGCACTTTACCTGTCTGAAGACCTTTACAGGACACCACACTGCAGATCTGGACCTCGACGTTTGATATTACGTTTAAACGAATCTTATTTTTACTTCTGGATGACTACGGGGGGAAATCCTTTACGTACGAGCAGCTTTTTAATCGCGTGTGAACTCCATAAGTGCATGGACGTGACCCTCGCAGTCTTTCGCCAACACCCTTCCCATCACTGTCCATCGGATCCTCGTGAGACTTTTCTCAGCTCCAGGCTTAAGTACACATGTCTGTGGGGATGAAACCGGAGGGTGGGCTAGTCTGGATTTTTTTTTTTTTTGTAGTGGACGGAAGCCCAGTGCATGTGGTCATAGGTAATACAACTGCTGTCTGTGGATCCTAAGATGTAAAAAAAAAAAAGAATCATATATAATAGTGTACATGCATTGCTCGGAACACTCGGGTGTTTCTCAAACGAACCCATCCATGAAAATAAATATTTCTTTTTTGTCTATCTATGGTTTTCTTGCGATGCTTTTTTTGTGTGCGTTATCATTTGCACATTTATATTTAATGTTTTACATTTTTTTAATTTATTAATATTTTTTATAAATTATAACACATTTATATATGTATTGTATAAACATTAATGGAGATGAATACTGCGTAGTATTCTGTAGCTAGTACTGTGATGGCCACTAGAGGGAGCCAAATTACTTTTTAAATGTGGATTGGGAATTAATATACAGTACTGTATTATAATGTCGTTACCGGTGAAAATAGTAACACAGCACTGCTAATCTTAATAAGCACTGACATTTTTTTCATTAATTTTATCCTTGACTCGAGTCGAGTGTGTGTCCGTGCGTTTATGCATAATGATTTCCAACTGTTGGATTAACACCGTTAATTAAATAACCGGTATTTATTAAAAGTTAACTTAAATACGGGGTTTAAAATGTGTATACGGTGTGAATTTAACCTGTTAGACACGGTTAGTTCCTGGGCCTGGGGGATTTATTCGTTTGGTGATCATTTTTCACAATAATTTAAAGTTCCAAATTGACTATTGTGGCGTTTTCCGCGTAATGTATCTGTTGTATTGCCAGTTGTATTAGCACTGCGCGCGCTGGCTCAATTAAGTTCGTTGTTTCATGTTTCATTATTTTATTACTAAACTTCAGTCTTTATAGCATATTAACGTATCGAAGCCCATCTGTGTTGTATCCCAAGTGGCTATTGTTGCTTTCGTAATATATTTTTTATTGATTTTATCATGCGCGTGCTGCGCTGGGAGTCGTGCACGCGCGTCATCTTATCTCACCGGGCTCGCGCGCAGCTCGCTCGTGCACGCGCCGCGGCTCTGAGTCTGAGAGGAACTGCATCGCGCCGCGCTCGTGTTTGTCAGGTAAGTGTCTCACGTGTGATTTGTCTGTCTATTGTTTCGCTCTGCTGCTCGTTTGTGCTGTTTTCCACTTTTGTCGGGAAGTGCGAAGCTTTGCTGAGGTTATTTTCACTCCTTATTACGAGTGTAAAGCGGATGTGATTGACGCGGGGTTCCCTGACTCTTCAGACGATCAGTTTCAAACCCAAACGGGCGATAATACAGTACACACTCTAATATATGTTTATTACTGTCACATTTAGCCGCTGGCGGATTGATTCGTGTGTTGATAATAGGTATGTATAAACAACTGAGTTAGAAAGACTAATATGGATCAACGGATCTTTGAATATGATGGATCGATGGATGGATGGATGGATGGATGGATGGATGGATGGATATTTGGACATACAGATAGAAGGGTGGACAGACAAAATGATGGATACATGCTTATTTGGAAAGAGAACATAAAAGTAGATCAAGGTGTCTTTTTGTATAAAAACAAACTTTTTATATGTTTACTTTATTTACGTTATTTTATTGTAGTTTTATCATATTTGATATTTGGTAATTTATATTTTATTCATTTTTGATATTTTATCCTTATCTACTGTTTTTTATTGTTCTATTCTTTATCTTTTTATTGTATTTCCCTTTTACACATTTTATTGTATTTCCCCCATCCCAATGTTAAAATGCTGGAATGACACTGACTAATGTTGTGCCCGTATTGTGACCAATAAAATTAGAATTTGATTTGAGGTGGACAGTCAGACATAATAGACAGAACAACAGAAAGAAGGATAAGTGGCAGTGAAATTATCTAATCTACGAGAAGATTGTCTAATGGATGGATTAGACATATGGATAGTTAGTGAGATAGACTGACGGCAGTTGGAATAATTGGCAGATAAGTTGTTGGACAGATGGACTGATCAAAAGATATAAAACGGAGTTTAAACAGAGAGACCGTATAGACTAATAGTAAAAAAATAATGGATAGACAAATATATGGTCAGACAGGAAAAAGACTATCTGTGTTTAAACAAAAAAGTTAGATAAAAAATATAGATGGACGGATTCATACATGGATGGACAGATGTAGAGAGAGACTGTCAGCAAGCGTGTGTCGGTGTTGGCACTTCTGGTGGTCGGTTTATTCTTCTGAATATATTATTATTTGTATTATTGTTCTTATTGTTTTTTTTATTTTTGTATTTATTGCCTAATTTCTACTTTTGTTTTTTCATTTAGTAGGTTTTAATTTAGTCAACCCTATAACTTAATGCAAGCAATTATTATCGTATGAGAATAAGCACCCTTGTTTTCAAATTTTAGTGGCTCAAAAACTTGTGGGGTGCTTATAATCGCTAATAACCAAAAATGCATGTAAATTCAAGGTGCTCATTTTTCCACGTTTCAAGTAAGGAGCAATCACAAATTATATTGAAATTATACGAGTCACAAGTTAGGTTTGTTAAATAAGGAACAAATAGTATTTTTAAAAGAATTTTTATTTCAGGTGGGTGCTAATATTCGCGTAAACACGGTACTTTGTCTGTGACGCGCAGGCAAAGCCCTATGTGTATGTGTTTGTTTGTTTTTTTATTCGTTTGATAAGTACTTTAGTTTATATGTAAATAAGTTTTAGTTCTACGGTGTTGTAGGTGTTTGGTTAGGTGTTACTGAGACTGTGTGTGTGTGTGTGTGTGTGTGTGTGTGTGTTTGTTAACATCTATCCATCTACTTCTATTACAGAAACACACACACACACACACACACACAATTCTCAACTTTTCTGGAAGAATTTTTGCATCCAGTGCAGTTAATAGGAACGTCCCCTGAAGGGCCCCGACCGCGTCCCTGAGGCGCCAGAACAAGGCGTCGCCCATGTCCATCACCAGATAACGTCTCTGATATAATGAGGCAGTTTATTTCCCAAGCATTTATGGTCAATAGTGCCACATAATGTCAGTCTCTGGCCTTTCTTTTCTTTGTCTCATACTTGCGCTGTAACTCCCGCTTTCTAAATGTCAGGGTCCATTACGGAATACTGTATTCTCCCTGATGATTGTTCTTGAGGATCTACTCACGTGGCTCGAGACCAGCATCATCTCAGTCGGACCGATTCCAGCTCGTGCACTTAGATCAGCATCCTCTGATTGGATCTTTTTTCATGCATCAGTCCAGCTGCCAGAACGTTCTGGAACCAATGTTATGAACCTGCTTTTTGAGATCCAGAGAATTTCTCATGTCAGTTTGCTTAAATTCTTTCTAGAAAGCATCATGTCACTGCGAGCAACCCTCATCACTCCATCTTTTTAGAGACTGTGTGTCCACCATCTCAACCCAAAGCCTTTATCTAAAAAGGTTTCTAGTTGTAGTTCGAGTCTTTCCCTCCTCACATTGTCGCAAATGCGCTGTAGACGTCTAGTCTGCAGCGTGAATCATCGGACAATCATCGTGTTTTTTTCTAGTGTTTTCCAGAACACATATTTCTGACCTGTTTGCATAAACATGTTTTGCTCCATGAAATCCAGGCCTCGGCGCTGCTGGTTAGACGGCGGCTAGAAAACCATTAGCAGAGAGAGAAAAGCCAAGTTTGAATTGAAGGTGACACCTCGGTCAGGAGACCCCCAGGGGTCCGCACGCTTTTTACTCAGACGCCTACCACATGCCGAGCAAAAAACACTGACCAAACACACGCTTCAGCCTCGACAAAATCGAAAAGCCTAAAGTAAAGCTGTGAAGTTTTATAACGTTTTTTATAACTCTTTTTGTGTCATAATTACGCACTTTCTTTTTCGGAAAGTAAATCTGAAAAGAGGAAAGCTTAAACTTTAAATAGTTTAAAATATAGGTAAAAGTATATTCTGTAAAAATTCAACAAGATGGAAATATCTTGCAAAAAAACCTAAAATGAATAAATTAAAAATATGCCTGTAAGAAAATATTTTAAATTGCACAATTATTGTTAATAGAAGTAAAGACAGTTGAAGCACTGCATTATGGGATCTGTAGTTTGTGCCATCGGCGCATCAAATTGCCAGTCCGTCAATACTAATAATAAAAGCTTCATGGAAAAGCATTTTGTGAACCGTTTGGAGGGTCCGATGTGGCCCCCGGGCCTTGAGTTTGACACATTTTGCTTAAACCATTGCTCGACAATACATGTTTGGGTTGGTTTCTTCATGTCATTGAAATTTGTTCAATATAACAGATTTCAGTATTTGTAACTATGACTGGCAATGTGTGAAACTCACGCATTCTATAGAATGACTGCTTTGTTACACGCCAAGTGCCAAATATCCAGTTTTTAAAACATTGACGAGCAATCAAGACAAGCTCATCTGGAAAACAAAAGAATCCTATTTAGACGATAAACGTGCGTCTTATTATGTTAGCTGAACTTCCTGGAAGATTTTTTTTTTTTTGTTAAGTCTTATTGGTAAAATCAAAGTAATCGTGATAATCGTAATAAATTTCTTCATTACCGAGACGTCGTTTACCCAATCTTGGAACTTTTTATTAACGTTTGCCGAACATAAATGAGCATATATGTTTATTTCCAATGACGGAACTTTCAGACGGGAATTATATTTATAAAAATGATTATTCTTTCACACTTTATCGGTTCACCTTCCAGGTGTTGTATATAATGCCTAGAGGCAATGTGTGAATTTGGCTATAGTTCCTACTTCGCTGATCGACCTTGGGTCACACATAAACACGGATAGATGTTATTCGCATAATCAGTTGTTCTGCGTCTTTTCTGAAGCCTTTCGTTCTATTGTTTGCGAGCATTGTGTAAAACATCTCGCTTTTTGGTTCCAATTCCCAGTATTTGTTCAACCGCAGGCGTTTCTGACAGCCTGACATGGCGTTTAAAGCTGAAGGCGCGTATTACTCATGTAATTGTGCTTGTGGAGGAGGAACCCCTCTTCAGATCCCAGGCTCTCGACAGGCCCGACCTGTGGAGGAGGGGGTCTGCAGGGCATCCCACCACAGCATATGAGCAATCACACTTCTTACTTTACCAGGACGGCCCTGAGAAGGTCACGGGAGGTCATCTCTCCGCCTTCCTGAAAGCACCGCGTCGGGAAGCAGCCAGGCGGATCTTTGTGAGAGCTTCATTGGGCGCAGCAGGAACGGAATGAGGATTTAAGGCACTTCCTGTGGCGCTTCACTGACTTCCCTCGGAATAACGCCACTGTTTGTCTGGCACTTTAGAAGAGAAACCACCCAATGAGAAAACTGAGCACGTCACGATAGATTTTGATTGAACATTGTATTGTTACTCAACAATATGTGCAATATCTATCAGAATCTATCAGAATCTATCAGAATCCATCCATCCATCCATCCATCCATCCATCCCTCCATCCCTCCCTCCCTCTCTCTCTCTCTCAACCCATCTGTCTGTCTGTCTATCTAGCTATTTGTAAATCCGTCTGCCTATATCTGCCTGTCCATCCGTCTGTCTATCTTTTGCATTCGTTGACTCTGTGTAACCATTATTTTGTTCTGACCACAGATGGAGGAGAAAGTCTTCCAGTCCAGTTACAGACCCACATCTACGTCTCTGAGAAAAGCCCCAAGTAACAAAAAATAAATGACAACAAAGTTTTGGAATAAGAGCTTTTGAAACCCAAAATCCCCGAAAGCCCAACTCTTGATCCGTCATCAGAGCAGCTTCAAAGTCTGTCGGGGATCAAAACCCACGGGTTCTTCTGAGAGATGTGAAAGCCAGCACTGGTTTCTTCAGAAGATCAGGAGGATCCCTAGAAGAAAGGAGGCACGTAATGACGGTGACATCTACGAGCGGCGCTTTGAAGTGCTGAGGATCACAGCGCTCTTCAGTCACAAAGCCCCGGCGAGGTCACGGATCTAAAGGAAGCCGTCTCCGCATCAGCGATGCAGCTCTGTGAGCGTGAAGACTTCATCTTCACCATGGGACTGTCTACCGCTGCGGTGGTGGCCATAGCCTGCAACGTCCTGGTGGCTCTTCTCATCCTGGTCCTCATCCTGATCCTCTGCAGAGCTTGCCGGGTTCCCTCCAGCCAGGAGAGCGTTCCAGTGCTCACCCTGGAGAACCCACAGCGGAGGAACGACAAGTACCTGCTCACGGCCTGATGGACTTGGAAGGGTGATGGAGGACGTGGAAATACCTTTAGCGCCTGACGTTGTGTTGCTCTCACAGACTGGACGAGGATTTGGCAGCGTGTGAGACGCTGGACGGGATCTGAGCTCCACAACACAGCCACGTTCTCCCCGAATGCTTTATGTAGAGGTAAAAAGACCCTTCGAGCCTTGGTACAGAAATCACACTTGGTAGAGTCGCTTGGTAGGGAAATCACACACCTGCAGCTAAACCGCTAACAACAAGCGCTATGCTAATCAGCTGACGCAAGCCACGAGGCTTTGATTCCAATAAGATCTGATTCTTGCAGCTTTTGTGCCCGGAAGAGGCGTTTTAATGTGGATGTTTTGTGAAGCTAATAATTACGCCGCTCGCTAGCAGCAGCATCATTCAGCGGAGGATATTTCATTACAGTTATGAATGTTTGATGAATGCTGAAAGTTTGTGCTGATGATCATATGAAGTCTTAAAGGGATTCTTAAGGGTTCCCGTCACGTAACTGGAGAATGTGGTTATTTCCACGGTACAGTGGATTCGCGCTTCATCACGGATCACGTTTAGCTCGCAATTTCAGTCTGGAGTGTCGCAGCAGGGAATTACCTCGGGCAAGTCTTGTAGTTCTTGCCTCTGATTCTCTGAACAAGTTACATTTTACTTCTTACCTTTACATTCATTTAGCAGACGCTTTTATCCAAAGCGACTTACATTTCACTACAATTTAGCTAATGTGAACCCATGATCCGGTTTGGGGAAGCTTGTGAGCAGTTAAGCCACAAGGTCGTTCCACAATGAGCACATAAAACCTCCTGAAATAAAAACACCTGACGAAATGACAATTTGGAGATTTCAAGTGACTTATTTTAGGGTTTTGGGTCACAACCAAGCAAATGCTGAGAATGAGAAGATACACGGATGTGTGCCGTCACGATAATCTATTTAATCCGTTAAACAAAATGACTGGGGATGCCTTTCAGTTTTCCATCAGTGTTAATCTGAGCACATATAGTTAGAAATTGAGCCACTATCCCTTTAAACTGCATATGGCTCCGCCCAAAAAACAACAAGGTTTCTTATAGGCGGATCATGCTAGTTTTTTAACGCAAGTTTAAAAGTTTGTTTAAAACCTTTCTGCTTCATAATTTGGTTTTGTTTTAAAAATGTAACTACTTAATGTAACTATAGTATTTTAGTTTTTGAACAAATAACATCATTTGGACTTCATCAACAGAACAGTTTTTGAATGAATTATTTTTTTGAAGTGGAAAATAATTACCAAAAATTCCTGGAAATAAGTATATGGTAGCATTTAAAGTTCTAAATATATTTTTAATTTATAGTCATAGACTCACAACAAACCACCACAATAAATGCGAGCATACCGAAGTATTTCAAATATTTCATTTGCAATTTTATTTCACTTCTCTTCCAAACAGAAAAAGAGTTGTTCCCGGGATTGCGTGTCATGGCGTTCCTGCTCGCAGTGTCTAGGTCTGATCCGTCTCCCGCACCAGACTCAACAGTCTCTCCATCTTCTCTGTCTCCACCTCCGGTCCCTTCACCACGGCATGACCCTTCTTCTCCTGTGGAGCCGAGGAGAAGAATAAAGAGGATGAGTGGACGGCCTGACCCGAGAGCGCCTCAAACACTTCTCAGTGTGAAGATGCTATTTTGACCGAGGGAGGTAATGAGAGAAGTGTTAGCGAGGCGTTAGTTCCTCTGTGTACTTTGGCGGATCAGAGCCACTAATGCCATTGGAACTTCACTTTAATGTGGAATGACGCTTGTCGGAGACGATTATGGTGACACTTTGTCCCTTCAGGGAGACTGTGATTGGTGGACTGCTAATCGAAGAATTGAATGGAATGATGGTTTTCTCTCCTCACTGATACGGTTAGTAAATGCATTTATTTTTAGCGTTCTCTGAGAACAAGTTGCTCGGCGGGAAGTTGAGCTGTGGTTCTGATAAGTAGCTCGAGGTTAAAGATATTCATAGAATCCATCAAACGAGGGAAAAGAATTTGGGAGAGTGAAAGATGTCAAACAGACTTGGAGGAATCGAAAATTAGATTGTGTGGTAATAATATCTAATCTGATATTAAAATTAGATATGTTTCCCATTCGAGTCAGTGGTTTGCTTTAGTAATGAGCTGCGTGTTTGCCTGGTGCACTGTGGGTAATGGAAGACATTGTGTGAGATGCTGCTTTTTTAAATTGTCCAGGTAATAAAAAAAAATAAAAGATAGGAGTCGTGTGAAAATTATGGATCGTAAACTCAAACCGTGTCCTTTTCCACGCTTGAGCCGTAATTGTACCAGGCGTTAAGGGTTTGCGGGCCTGTAGATTGCTCCAACCCAACCGCCTCACAGAACCAGAAGAGTAAAAAGGCTCTAAAGTGCGAGCGTGACTCTCTGGTAATAAGACGAATTACAGGTCATCATCGCCACATGACCGTTTCTGTTTTATACGTAATTTCACTTTACTGGCAGACACGCGGGTTACTTTTGTCGCTCGAATAACAAAATGCCTAACAGATATTAAACTCTATTTCAGCCGTGAAGCTGCGTGTGTGTGTGTGTGTGTGTGTGTGTTTGTTCCTTGTGCTGGGATATTATTTTGTAAGCCGTGCGTGTCACGTCTCTGATGCAGCACTACTTAAATATGTGACGGGAGACTCCCGTCTCTTTTTTTTATGCCACTATATGTACTGTAAATACACTAGGTGGCAGTAACGCACGCTGTTTTCTGTGCGAGAGTCAACATGAACAAATATTCCACATGGAATGAAATCAAAAGAGATCAACGAAGGAGTCAAAGAGTGAAAAGCAACCGAAAGCTACGACTAGAAAGTTCCGCGAAGCCTGTTTAGCGCTCGGCTTCACTACGACTACTGTAGGAATTGAGGAAAGACTGTTGTGTTTACAAACGTTAAGATTATATTCACTTAAGGAAAACTGATGTACTTTGTCTTTTTTTTTTTTTTTGCACCAATGTTAAAAAATAGAAATAAAATGAGACCTTTATTACATCGTTAGGTGAAAAACAAAATGTTGGACGTTCGATAAAAAAAAAATATCTCGTATTGAGTTTCATTTCAATTGTTCATCGTTATTCTTGCACATATTTGTAGAAATTGTCAAATAAATAATTTCAATTTTTGTATTACAAACCCAAAGTCTGTTTTAAAAAAAACTATTTTTTTTGCTTTCTTTCTTTGTCCTTTGCTTTTGTAAAAACAGAAAAAATGTACTAAAAATAAACATGTATTGCTAAGACATTTCTATTATGGAATTTTTTTTCATGACATGTTTGAAATCAACACCTTTGTTTTTGAGTGTTGAAGAGGAAAATAATTTAGTCTTTCCGAAAATAAGAAAAAGCCTTTCTTGGGTCAAACATTGGAAAAAAAAAATCCAGGAAACACAGCACAGCCGCAACTATGTTTAAATTGGATTTAAAAAGCCGTTATTCCTGACAGAAAGACGCAGGCAGACACATCTGTCACATCTCCTATCAGGAATGAGGTTTGTGATAAGCGCAGCCTGATGTTTTTAATGACTGCGCCTGAAGCCGGCGATGTGAATCAGCCGAGAGTTCTTATATAAGTGAAGTGGAAGATTCTAATGCTATGAAGTGGTTCGTTTGCCAAGAGGCTGCGACGTTTGGAGAGGCTTGTTAATGCAGTCAGAGCTTCGCAGTTACACGCTTATTACCAAACGGGGATTATTCCTTGAGTTGCGTCACGAGAGACGGACTTGACTAGGTTCTCCTGGTGATGCTGTGATTGCTGAGTGTTTTCGGGACGTCGGGCCTGGATGAATGCTGTTGGGTTTGGACCACGCAGTCTTTATTAACCCTCTCAGATTTCGCCTGGTGTTCCTCAACCCTATTTGCCTTCTCTCGGAGCGCGTAGGCAGTGCGCCTGACTTCATCTGGCATTGACTGCTTTACTCATGAGCTCCGCTGGAAACCCTCAAAAGGTCAAGTGAGGACTTTATCCAAATAATGGAACGGCTCTCCATCGATTTCCAGCAGAAGTATTAGATTCATCTCTAACGTGGATGTAATAACCGATTGCCTGTGAAGCTTTTCTTTGACTCAATTGCTGAAGCATGGATTGGAACCCAAAGGTCATGGGTTTGATTCTTAAAAAAGGCAATGTAGGAAAAATGTTGGATGTTCCTTTTTTAATAAGAAGTTCATGCGTTGGCATGTTCTACTAGTGCTTGCGTGGGTTTCCTCTACGTCTCCACTTTCAAAACCGTGCAGGTGAATTGGAGTCAGGAAAATGGCCCACAAGTGTGAGTGAGAGAGTGATCATGTGTTCCGCTTTATGATTGGTCATCAATCCAGGATGTGCCTCTTTAATCAACCCAGAGTTGCTGTGATTGGCTCCAGCACCCCGTGACCCAGAAATGGAAAAGCGGTTCAGAAATCTCTACAACACATGTTTAGAGTAATCATTGCGACACTTCGTTAGAGTTACAATCCACCCTTCACTTCCTCCTCCTCCTCCTCTGCCTCGGCCATGGGAGCAATAATAAGGCTTCTTACTAATCAAAGCTTCCGTGTGCTAGGGAATCCCAACCCGTGACACCGAGCGCCATTGCAATTAGCCGCTACAGTCAATCATATTTAATGACTATAACCCAGAGAACAGCTCAGTGCAAGCCGGCAGCTTCTACGATGATCTACCAACTGAACAGAGAAATGACCTTTGGCTGAGATTTTTAATTACACGCTAACGTAGTGTTTTAGGATTCTTGGTGTTAGCCAAGTGCTTCACACTTCAGATTCAAGACGTGTCATTAATAGGATTACAACAGGATTAGAAACAAGAGCGGGATTAGGTATGGATTAGTAACGGAATCGTGTGTGGATTATGCAGGTTAGTGCGGGAGCAAATGTCAGCGAGATTATCAGGTGAGGAACAGTTTCTTCTGTTTCTTCAGATGATAATGTTCAGTGATTGGGACTGTTTTTGCAGGACACTTTAAGTCAGCCTGACATAAAAATAATTCCGCATTCCTTCACATCTCAGCTCCGTGTCGTCTACTAGAGATGGGACCAGGTAAATGTGGCTTCTTTTTTTTATGATGCTCCCGTGTCTTTTATTGACAAAATGATTGATGAAGCAATTCTCCGAGCCGCGCAGAGAAAACGGTTCTAAGCAGAAGCGTGTCAACTCTTGTGAATTGTGCAGTGTATTAACGTCAGCCACTTTGGGGGTTTTAGTTTGTTTGGTTCGATCCTCAATCTCCACTAACTCTGGGAAACTTTATGAGATTTTCATGTCCATTAGAACTTCCCATCTCCATCATCCTATCTTGCTCTGTGAAGAGAAGATTGCCAAGACTTTAACTGGATGTTCTCCATCACTCTCCGAACACTCGAGGGAGAAGCGTATTAGCTTTGATTTACGCTTCCATGTCAGTTGGTTCGGAAACGCTTTTGCCGAAGTGCGGACTGGGAGATTGATGTCTGGAAATGCCTTTTTAATCTGACACTGGAGATGTTTTCCAGCATCACTTGGCTAACGACAAATGCTTCATTTAACCGGCGGTGTAAGTAGCATAGCAACAGCGATGGACTGCGTGTAGATCTGGTGTAGGGTAGACGCTCATACCTTGGGCTGTTTGCGGAGGTTGGGCGAGAGCTTGAGGCTGGTGACGTAGCCGTGCCCGTCTCCCACCACGATGATGGGGTCCACGGGGTTAAAGGCGATGCAGGTCAGCTTGGTCTTCTTGGTCACCACGACTTGCTGGCAGAGAGCCTCGAATTTGTTGATGCTGATGTCAAAGACGTAAACCTGCGGGCCAGTGGAACCATTTAACATGCTTGTGTTATTGATCAGTGTTTAGTAGATAGTGACGACAGTTGGGGGAGTGTGACGCCAGATGTTTCTCCACTCGGGTCAGAAGTGCTTTGGATGTGGTTCATAAGTTGTGTGTGTATTGAAGGAATGTGCATGACTTTAGAATTATTATGTTGACGAAGAGAAAAAAGCACATGTGTGTATATACCGTATTTACGCTAATATAAGCTCAACAGGGCTCCTGCAGTTGCTTTGCACATGCGCTTTCTGGTGCAAAGGATCTTGGGTAATTAAGTTTTGAGCAAAAGAGTTGACTTTGTATCTCTTTTTTTTTTTGTTTCTCTATTTTTTAAATAAAGAATAAATAGTATTTATTTATAAAAGATATTAGCGTAATTGAACCAGAAAAGCTCTAAGCGTAAAATATATTAGTAAAGCATAAAAGATATTAGCGTAATTGAACCAGAAATGTATATATACCAGATATATATATATATATATATATATATACACAGTATCTATATACATATTAATATTATATGCATAATCTATATATTATTAATATATACATTACACATATTCAAAGCATGTACATTTATACATAACTATTATATATAATACATAGTGTGTGTGTGTGTGTGTGTGTGTGTGTGTGTGTGTGTGTGTGTGTTTACATAACAAACACATAACAATAAAAAATGTATGAATTAACTTGTGCGCGTTTATGTTGCACGTTTGTATGTTTCTTTATACGTTTTAGATTGACCAGAGTTTGTGTATCAGTGTTTTTAAAGAAGAGATCTCTGAGTGCTGGACCAAATCTGTGGATGTTGGTGGAAATCCCTGAGAGAGAAAGAGAGAGAGCGAGCGAGGAGTGATTCTACTGTAACTCCTCATCTTCATTCAAGTGTCTGTAGCAGATTAAAGATGGAGACCCGGTTAGACGCAGCTTAGTAAATATTTGCGCGGCAGCAGCTTGGGCGGCGCACAGACGGATGATATTCCAGGCAGCTGATGGAGTGATGCTGATGCCATCTGGACCACGCGTCCGTCTGCGTCGCGGAAGAGTTTCTGTGCGGGTTTTCACGCGAGAAACATTTGTGAATGACGATTAAAAGGCGGCGAGGCTGTTCTGGTGGGCTTCTGCTCTTCTCCTCCAGCACAGATGGCAGCGCACATGCTGGTTACACACCACTTCTGCTGGTGGAACTTCTCAGCGCCGGACTTGGCTCTGTGTGCGGGGGTCTTGAATCAGACAGGAAGTGGAGCGGGCTCGTGTGGGAACGCTGGTTTGGTTTTGTGGTCTAGATTTGTGGACTAGATGTCATTGGTTGTGAGTCTTGACTGGGATTGTGAGACTGACTGGTGGTCCTGAGGTGGTCTGCTGAGCACTAGGGACCAGCTGTGGGATTTGAGGCTAATTTTTAATGATGGGCCGTGAGATGGATGTCACGTTTGTTTGTTTGTGTGTATGTGTGTGTGTGTGTGTGTTTCACAGGTGTGGTCTCATTGTGATGGTGTTTCATTAGCAGTCATTATGCTCCTCATAACAGGTTGTTAATATCTGTACATATCCCAGTGATGCACTTTCATATTTCAGACATTTGTTTATATAATGCAGTAATTTTGTAATGCATCTATGTTTTCATTATATATATATTTTTTTGCTTGTTTTTTTACCCATCTGAGAAATGTTTTTAATCCAGCAAACTCTACAATTAATTAATAATAATAATAATAATAACAACAATAATAAATACATTGTTAATAATTGGATTAAAACCAATAATTATTAGTTTTATATAATAAATATTTAAAAGCTTACATTAATAAATAACAAAAGCTTACATTAATTTCTTTAAATGTCGTATTTGATTGTGTTGTCCCTGGTTTTTAGGCCCTGGATCACAGCTTGCCTCCTTGCACTACATTACCCATAATTCCACCCTCAGTTCTGACAAAATGGCAGAACAAATCTTTGAATGGAGAGAAAAAGATGCTCTACAAGCTTCTCTGTTTTGCAAACAGCATTGCATAAATGTTCTAGGGGCAAATACTGTTCCGTTATTATGCCAGATGTTAAAAAAACTAAATATTTTGGAAGATTGATTTGAGGGATATTTTGTACTAACAGCCTAGACATTACCAATTATTAGCATTTGCAGTAGTTTGTTATTGCACATAATTTACGTAGATGCGACCCCTAGTGGCCATATTGACAAACTCACTCAGTTTAGCTTAGTTCAACTAAACATCAGGACAAAAGTGTGGCTCAGTGGACCGTGAGTGATGGTTAGCATAGCTAGATAGAATTGATTAGAGAACGTACCTTTCCATCACTAGTTACCGCTGCAAAGATAGTGGAAGAGTTTGGAGACCAGACCACGTCTCCCACCGCAGCGCTCAGACGAAAGGTGAACATAGGGGATCTGTGAGAGACGTGTGTTTCACCACCATCAGAAACTACAGCGCTCGGTCCTCATCTCAGGAATGTCATTTTGCATCTATCATACTGGGTCACAGGGAGCTAGAGCCAATCACAGCAGGTCTGGCCCTGAAGGCGTGCCACACCCTGTATTGGTGGCCAGCCAATCACAGAGCAGGACACACACATTCACATTTGCAAACTCCAACTCTATCTGCATGTTTTTGGACTGAGGGTAGAAAGCAGAGCCCCGGTGGAAACCCTCGCCCCTGAATTCGAGTTGTTCAATAACTTGATTTTCATAATCGATAATTTCAACAAATCAGATTTAAGTGTAACATAACTGGCTTGTTTCCAACCACACGACCTGTAGTTCAGCTAATAATTATGATTAAAATGCCCTTTATATGATTCAACTTTCATTATTTATATGATTCATCTTTCAATATGAATAAATCCCTGGCAGGAAAAGTCTGCAAATATCGTAATAAAGAATCTGTATAAAAGCTGACGTAGCCTGACCGGAATCATTATTAGCTTAATAACAATCAAACTCTTTGAATTATGCTTAAAAGTAAAAATGAACATTTTTAGAAAAAGTTTTTAAAAATTGCACAGAGAAGTTCATACTTGATAGTGTGATCCCAAATTTTAACTGTCCAATCAGAGCTGCAGGAGATGAAGACTTTAGGGTGGAAGGGGTTCCAGCGCACCGTGTTGACGGCCATGTGGTGGGCATCATACGTCTCCAGGAACCGGCTGGAATAGGATTTTGAACACTGTGAAAGACAAGCACAAGACATCAGGTAAGAGATTACAGCATTTTTAATCCCATTTATTTTAATATTCTCATTATTCCATCTGAAACATTCCTCAAAGATCCAAATCCAAAAATATTACGTTTTAACGGAACAATGAATTTTCCTCATTTTGTCGCTGGGAATATGCTTTTGCTGAATGAAACTCATCGTTAAACCCATCTGATCCCAAAATTCTTCAGATTTCCGATATTTTGGCATTCAATGAATGTAAATGTTGAAGGCTTGTGGCCTTCTTGTAATTCAGAGGAATTATAAAGTGAGAATGTGACCAGAGTGCTTTGTGTTTTCAGATCAAGATCTCCTTGTTCTGTTCACAAAAGCCTTAGATTTACAGTCAAAACAGGTCTGCTGGTAATTTGTGCATTATCAAAATGATCATAAAATTAGCACAAGTTATCATCAAAAGACTTTGACGGAATTTATAAGGCTTTTCGTATCTCTGTGTGAACAGTAAACCATGGCTTTGCAAGCGATGCCTGCATTTTAGCTTCAGAAAAGCCCGGAATACAGATGAGGAGTCGGAATGAGGAGTATTAAGTCTGCTCCTCGCTGACAGAGAGCGCGAGAGCGATAAGGAGAGCGGACGTTATTAGCTTTTGCTGCCCCACGTTTCCTTTCCAGACGGATGGCTAATAACCAAGCTTCCTCTCGCCAGATATCAGCCGTCTCTAACACAACCAGTCCACTGCTGTCCATTCAAAGCAGGTCGATTCAGTACTTTTAAATCAAAAAAGCAACACAGTCGTTGCAAACAATTGGGTGTTCCTCTTTGCCCCGGGGGCCAATAACACGACTTTGGGGGTCTCTCTCTGGCTCGCAGGCTGTATCTTGGAGCATGTGGGCATCCCTGTCTGACCCATGGGCAGTGTTGGGTAAGTTACTTTACAATTTTGTAATGAAATTACTCTTCTAATTACTGTGTCTGAAAAGTAACGTAATAACTGAATAGATAACTTAACCTAATTATTTCTTAAAATTCCTATAAACCTTCAAAGAATAAATCCTATAAAAAATACCAGGAACACATGAAATAGTTGAGCCTTTTAGCCTTTTTACCTTCTTTTGGTAAGAAACGAAATTCTATCTGCTTGTTTCAGAACAGCGATGTGATTTGAATATTGCCATTACGTAAAACAACCACTAGCTGCTGCAGCCGAGACCGACCGTGCACCATTTTTCACGTGCAGCGATTTTGAAGCATAAAACTAAACTTTTACAAAAAGAAGATAAATTAATAAAACTAAATATTGATGATTAGGAAGTTTAATTATTTTAAAATGTAAAATGCAAGTACATTGTAAGTAACTGTGAGTAACTTCAGTGAAAAAGTAATCTCACTGAAGTTACAACACGTTACACCAAACAAAAAAAGATGATAACAAGATAAAAGTAGACACGAGTAGAAACAAGGGAAATGTCTCCGGCATGAGGGTCAAATGTGGCCGATTTGTCCGTAGACTGTGTCTAGGTGTGTGTGATGACTGTAATTTGTGTGTGTGTGTGTGTGTGTGTGTGATGCGTCTCACCTTGTGGATCTTTCCACCATCAGTGCCGACGAGGTAAAGGTAGTCAATCTGTTTGTGGAAGTCGAAGGAAATGCCGCAAGCTACAGACAAAAAAAAAACACTAATGAGAAAGAAACTGTCAACTATCAAAATAAATGCAATTAGTTTGACCCTAACTCTATTGTATGTCTCTGCTGTGTATTATTCATCTTTACTCTTCTTTATTTTTATATGATTTCTAATTGTTGTGGCGAGATGCTGAAGCCTGTTCTCACCTCTACTGGACATTTCCTGAAGACCCTCGGGGGCTTCCCCTGAGAGCCTGATGATGTCATTGAAGACTAGTTCGTTCTGAAAGCGCAGTGATTGGTCAGCTACATCACATATGGTGACCTGGGGCATTCTGGAACATTCTCTCTGATGCCATTCAAACCTTCACAAGAGTCCACATCACCACCCGACCATCAGAGGACACAGAGAAAAAGTTGTGATTGCCGTCCAGATCATCTCGCTGCCATTTAACCTGCCAAAGACAAAAGAAGTGACAGCGCTCTCTGAATCTCTTCATTATTCAGAAAGTGTTCACAATAGATTAGATAAAGCCTTCATTATCCCACAGAGGAGAAATTTGCAAACGTATGTCCTCGGAAACCCTGTGATCCTTTTCACACGGTAAATAAAACTGTCTACATTTGTCCTTTAGAGACATCTGAAGGTCATCTACGGTTGAAAGTTATTCTATTATTAGTCCACAGTCATACATGGAAAATAAATGTAGAAATATAGAGAAGTATATGTAGTAATGAGAAGTAAACATACTAAATATAGAAATAAGAGAGCGGCCACATGGGCCAAACCATATATAAAGCAATTCTGGTGCTTCATTTCCTGTATTACGTATCCTTGCATGTCTCTTTTTGTACTTTTCGTGGTTGTATGATCATATTTTGGTCATATCTTCTTCATCACCTTCATCCATATGGTATATTAGTGAGAGTTACCTGCCACACAGGGTCCGTGTGTTTGCCGGAGTTGGCCGTGCTTCTGTAGACAGGATGGTCCTCGCGTTTCTTCAGGTTGTAAACTGCAACATCTCCGTCATAAAAACCGACGGCCACCAAGTAGGATCGTTCCTCGTGGACGTCCAGGCACATGACGCCCGAGAGGGAATGAAAGATGAATTCTGGGTAACTGGGGTTCTTCAAGGTGTAGAAGAGAAGCAAGCCTGATCCCTGTTTGGTGAACTTATCTAGTGGAAGACAGATTTCACACACTTAAAGGCTTCAGTTCCTCCAGAATCAGTTCAAGTTCAGAGCATTTGTAAGGTACTTTTCACAATTTTAACTGTCTCAAAGCGCAAATTTAGCAAACAAATTCAAGAAATGTGCAGCCATTTAGCATCTTTTTTATAACTGTATCATGTGCTGGATGCACAACATCTGTAGATGACACTATTCACACACTAAAAACAATCTGAGTTTTTTGTTTGTTTGTTTGTTTGTTTGTTTGTTCTTTACACCATTTGGAATCGTTTTAACTTGCAAAAACAAAGTGATATTTTAGGATTTTAAACTTGCCTATATATATATATATATATATATATATATATATATATATATATATATATATATATATACACACACACACCGTATACATTTGCATTGAATTCAGTGATGACAAAATTGGTAAAAATTGGAGGAACTTTACAGAAAGTGTGTTACTTACATGAACCAAGACCTGCTGCAAACAGATCATGGTATTTGTGATTCCTGTAAGGACACAAAATACGTTTTCATTCTGTTTCCTCAAATGTTCCCTGAAAAACTTCATTTGTACTAAAGTGAGATACTTGCCAGCAGAGGGCAGTCACCTGCAGATGTTTAGCTTTATCGTAATTAAATTTCCACAGTGGAAGAAGTGTGCCATTCTGGTCTCGAAACTCATCCGCAGCGTCTTCAAAGTACCTAAAATCTGAGATTTAAACATGTTGGATTGTGAATAAGTCAAGGTCAATCTTCAATTCAAGGACCAACGTATCATAAATGGAGATTGTCAGGCACTAATGATAAAATTATCTGAGAATTGAGTTGCGGCAACTGAATTTTTTTTTTCAACGAAACGTTTCTGCTGAAAAAACAGAAATCCAGTTGACGTGCCTCAACCCTCAGACTGTGAAACGTACCAAATTCTTACCCTGTAAAATATCATCGAACATATTCTGATTCACCATGCGTTCAATTATCTTCGCCACTCGTGCAACTTTGCTGATTTCATCACTCTGTGGTAAAAATTGTTAGTACTGAACATGATTTTTACCAAATTCCCTGAGCGTGAATGGACTGACCTGAGATGGTTTCGTCATCTTCTTGTTGTCCTTTTCCGGCTCTTTCTTTGTACCTTTAGATTTCTCTTTACTTTTCTCCTGTTTTAGAAGTTCCTCTTCATACGAGTCATAAATCTCCCACTGAAGAGATCAAGCCGTTAATAGACTTGTGACGTTGTTGGGAGTAAAGACCTGTTTGACTGTAGAACACACCTGATTGGCTGTAGCAGCAAAAGTTTCCCGAGGAGGCGGTTCTGTTTGACAAGTTCTTGTCTGGAAAAAAAAAAAAAGTGCTGTACAAAATATAAAAGAAGATAAAAGTTGACTATCAGAAACAAGGAAATGGCAAGAAAAATAGACGCCAAAATTAAACAAAAAAAAAAAAAAAAAAAAACTCAAACTCAAAAAGAACAACAGAAATTAAGAAGCTGATTTCAGAGGATAGTGGTGAAAGTCTGTAGACTCATTTAAAGTTAAAACAATTTTGCTATCCTTTTTACAGATTTTGAAAAGAGGATGAACAATGAACTCAAAACAATAAATAACAATAAACTCAAAGTCAAAAAATGATGATTGAAAAATTATTAATGAGAAAATGTATGAAAAATTTTAACTTTTAAGATGACAAGATGAATTGAGAAGGTACATTGTGATGAAACGCGGATGCTTGGAAGACGACTCCCTTCATATCCAAAGGGATATGTTCAATGAATTAAGTTGAATTAAAGAAAAGTTATAAAAGTTGAAATAAGATAGCCTGGAAAATAAAACCAGAATGCACGTTTGCACGAAGCTGAACAGCAATTCTATGACTAGCAAGAACTATTAATACCCAAAAATCAGCATATTAATAAGCAGGAACTCAATAGTTCATTCCCTATAAAAACTAGTTGTAGTCCATGTTCTTATTGCCGTGAGGTAATAACTGCGTTTTATTCCACAAGCAGATCTTACTTTTTGATCTCTGCTGATTGTCTGAGATGATCTCTCACTGTAGTTAAACTGGTTGATGAGTTTCAGCTCTGTCTTGCTTTCATCATCTTCCCCACCTTCTGGAACTTCTCCGTCTTCACCTTCAGTGGCTTCGCCTCCCTCCTGCAATAATGACTTTTACTGAAATCCCCCACTTAAAGGTCACGTCAGACCCTCACCGCTCCAGTTTATTAAAAGTCTGGTGATATTGAATTTACAAAAATGAGATTTCTCTCACCGTCTCTCCATCTTCTTCAGGAATGGTGGATTCGGATTGTTTCTCTGCAGGAATTGGTTTTGTATAACTTGTTAATAAAGTTTGTGTTACCGTATTAATGCAAATACAAGCACTCTTTTTTCAAAATGTGGAGGGTGCTTATAGTCGCATATTTTAAAAATGCACAAAAATATTAGCGCCAATTTTTTCCATATTTCAGGAGTCAAGTCAGGAGCAATCACAAATAACACATTGCATAGCGCACATGTATGAGTGGGAATTTCACACTCAGCCCTGGAATAAGTTTGAGAGAAGACGTCACGTCCAGTGTCTGTGCCGTTTTATTATTATACACATTATTATTTTAACCATATTTTTTAACTACTATTTAATTTTACTATTTTACTATACTCATATATGGACACTCAAAACACCACCTACTGGAGATATACAGATCTGGCAGTTAAAAAAACTACATTTAGAAATAATTTCTAATTGTTACTTTTTTTAATCTATTATTCAAGTACAGTGACATCAAAGTGAAATATGGGGAGGAGAGACAAATTAGGTCTAAGTATTTGGTCAGTATTATGTTTCTGGAAAGTCAGAACATCAAGAAAGTAGAAAGAGGCCTATGTTCGGCTATTAATGGCATTTTTATATTGACTGGGTGCTTATATTCACGTAAATCTAGTGGTTGCTTTCTCTTGTTACCTTTTAACGGTTTAGCCATCTGTCTCTTGGCTTCATTGGAGTCTTTGTGCAGAAGATTCCCATCCAATGAGAAGTGAATGGCCGTCTGATCCACGCTGCTTATGGGCTTGAAGCAGCCTTCCTGGAAGCAAAGGCTTGAGCAATTAGAAAGCACGATTTGAACAGACATTGTGGAGGAATCAAAGATGTGGGAACCTTAAAACTGTATCGGGTGATGTTCTGTGGCGCATGTGGATTGTTTGCTGTTAGAATTCGGGTGATCTCTTCTTTAAGCTCCTGGAACATGAGACTCTTCATGTGAAGTCACTTTTACAATATTGTGTGCTGAATCATGGTGATTTACTCACGATTTCTGTTAGAAAGACCTGGTCATGAGGCTTTACGAGGGTCTTCCCCAGCCAGTCATCCTCTAATGTTTCTATTCCTTCCTCTTCATCCTAGAACAGACCACGTGTGTTTTAATGATGCTAACGAGGTGCCATTTTATTTTATTTAAGGGTATGATGTGATGTCCACGTTACCCGTTTCCTTGCTGCATTTGTCAGTTGAACCTTTGGAATCAGAATGTTTGGAATGTGAGAATATATTGAGGAAGACACAGCCATCATTCGCAGTAGCACTTATATATGGATATGTATTAAGTTAACACTAATGGAGTTGAACATAAATCAATAATCACCATTTAAAAATGTATCAAACCAACCTTAGATTTGGTCCCTTTGGCCTTGCGAAGCACCGGCATTTTTTACTTCCGCCAACAAATTCGAGCTATGGTAATACTCGAAAAATGTTAGAACTTTATATTATTTCTAATGGTACGCCGTTCTTCTCTCAGCAGCTGTTATTCGTGCGCGTTGACTCGTTGTCATGGCTGCAATTCAAGCTGTCTGCGCATGTGCGAGAATCACTTCAGAACTTCTTTTTTTTAACTAAACTTTTTGTGAACGCAACGTTTAAACCGTAAACACAGCGATGTGGCGTATTCAATAAGCACCTACAATGAAACGGTCATTGGATGAACGCTTTATAAATGTTTCATACGGAAGTACACGAGGAGGCGCTTTGTCCTTGTAGTGACGTAGTTTTCAAAAAACGACTCCGATCCGGATCATTGAATCAGTTATTTGATTCAGTTGAACTTGTCTACCTGAATGCAGCCCAAATCGCTGTTAAGTTGCTCTATCAAGAATCAATTAAACTGAAAAGTTTCTATAAATACGGAGCCAGATGCGGCACTAGATGATTGTTGCACATCACTAAAAAATGTACCTTTGTGTTCCTCCGATTAGATCTTAGAATCGATTCGTCCAAATAATTTTATCTTAACTTCCTGATTGCTTTTTTCGGCTGCTGGTTTGCTCAAATATATATTTTGCACTTTAAAGGTGTGTTATAGAGATACGGTGATAGATAGAAAATCGTTTGTTTAACCTACTTTAAAAACAACCGGACCACCTCACTTTCTGATCAACCGATTCACTAAAAGATTCGATTGAACACCTGTTTGTTCACGTTAGTTTAAACAAATAAACGGTCGCGAGGTCGAGCCAGTTCGAGAGCGCAGTAAATGTGAAACCTGCTGAAATGAAGGACCGATTGGGTGATTTGGCCGATGTGAGTAATATGATTGTCTTTTTTATTCTTTCATTCGTGTACTTTTTACGTTTTTAGACTTCTTCTAACAGTCTACGCTTCAAACTGGTCGTTTAAATTACGTTAAACAATGATATATGCCAAATCGAATAAAGCGACTTATGAGACCTGTGCGGTGTGGAATCTTCCTGTTTTGTTCTATTTTAATGTTCTTTTCCGTTGTCTGAGCAGACACACAGTGACGTCATCACAGCCGTTGAACCTAACGCTTTTCTGGATAAACTGCTGTCTAAGGTTTGCTAACCTAAGCTTTTATTCGTGTGGTTTAACTCGTCGGCTGAGGTTGGTTTATAGATTATGTTTGACAGAACGAGCATCGAAACAAAACAACAATTTAATGGTTGAGTAGGATTTAGATTCGAACAGCTGAAGTGTACTCAACATAAACATGGTCACAAAGAAATGCACAATTCAAATAAATGCAAATGCTCAATGCAGGTGGATGAGGTTTACAAACTCATTGAGAGAATATCCTTGTCGGTGAGTGAAGTGAAACTGAGACATGGGATTGTTCTGACAGAGATCGACCCTCCAAAGCGTGAGTCTGGCACACAAACACACACACACACACACACACACACACACACACACACACACACACACACACACACCTAGTCTTTAAAAGGGGTCCCTGATCAGTTTATTACACACACTTCCAGATGTTCGAGAGGAACTGGAGCAGATATGCAGTGATATCAAGCAGAAAGCAGATGTGATCCGTATTAAACTGAAAGGTGAGTGGAACATGCTGGTATATTTGACTTGTAAATAGGTAGACGTCTTTTATTTTGTAAATGATTTTTTATTTTATTTTTTATAAAGTCCAATGCTGTGTGTGTATGTTATTTCCTATTTCCTCATTGAAATGCACTGTATTTATGTGTACATTTTAACCACATTTCATTTATCCAAAGATTTGGAAGAGTTTTCAGAATGTGAAAATCCATCCAGCAGCACTGTGTACTGTCGCATTCAAAGTTCACAGGTGAGACGCCGCAAGTCCTTCTTATTATTGTTACTATATTTTGCCGTCTCATCGGTCTTTCTCTTTATTTTGAAGCACACATCACTTTCTCTGAGATTTGCAGAGGTAATTCATGCGTACAACCAGGAGCTGATGTCTTTTCAAACAAGAAGTAAAGAACAAATACAGCGCCGGCTAGAAATCAGTGAGTCTTTATGCTCAGAAATGCACAATAAACTGATCAATCTTTGCTTTTCCACTTCATATGATCAGAATTTTTTCACAGAGGTTGTAATCTCGGAATACGTATAGTCTATAATTGTTGATTATCATGATGTTTGTACTTTTTTTCTTTTGTAGATCAGTAGTTTATTTTCAAACCTTTATTATTAAACTCAAATCTTTTTTTACTGACTGGTGGTTGAATGTCTGATGTGTTAAAGGTGGCAGAGTCATCACTGATGAAGAGGCAGAGGACTGGCTGAGACGGGACAGTCCGGCTGTATTTGCTTCTGATGTATGTCATCGAATCGTAAATGTTTTATTCTAATAATGCTACTAATAATTCTTAGAAATGCTTCTCTGTTAAGCCTACGTACATCCTCTGCTCAGTCAATTTTGTTCTGGCTTGTATGACTTTTCTTTTTAATCAACTAGTTGATTCTAATCAACACGGATTTGTCTTGTGTTTTGTCTTGTCGTTAACTGATGGTCATGCTGTTCTGTCTAGTAAGTTACTTTATATAGCCTTGTATGAACATTTACTGTATCCTTTTTAGACAAATTGCTTCACTTACTCCTCTTTTTGTAAGTCGCTTAAGATAAAAGCGTCTTCCAAATGACTAAAGTAAATTGTGTGTGTGTGTGCACGCAAATGTTTAAACAGACAATGACGGTCTCTAAGAAGTTACTAACTCATGTTGAATTAGCCATTCTTATAATCAGCAGAGATTCAATCCATCTAAATGTAGATTAGTTGTGGCCTAGTTGTATTTGATATCTGACGCTCTCTAGTGGCCATATTGGCCAAAAACACCTTAATTAAAACAAATGGAACCCTATCATTGCTGCTCTCAGCTATGTTTAGTTGTTACTTTTACTTGCTTTCCGCTTGTTCCGCAACATTTCACATACACTTGTCTGTCGTGTAGACAGAGTCGGGCATCACAGCGGAAGCTCTGCGTGAGGTAGAGGTCCGGCACCGAGACCTTCTGGACCTGGAAGTCAGCATCCACCAGCTTCACGACATGTTCACAGACATCGCCGCCTTGGTCATCAGTCAGGTCAGAAACCTCCAGCCAGATCCAGACTGGAACCGCACACACAACCCTTCTCTTCCTTCACAGGGCGAGATGGCCAACAACATCGAAAAGGCCGTGATGCAAACGGAGAACCACGTGGATCACGTGAAGGAAAACATAGAGAAAGCTAAAGTGTATAAGGGCTCGTGGGGCATCCGCTTACCTCCCTTCTTCAGCTCGAGCAAGAGCAAAGCTAAACCGCCCACTAGCAAGAGCTCCTGAGCAGGGACTTTTATTCTATAAGCTAAACTGACAGCATGTCGATTTCTGACATAGATTTCAAAACGATAAAGCAAGAAAATACTGTGTTTTTGATCATCGAAGATCAAAATGTGGCTGAACTTTGTGTAACTGTTAACGTGTAGAACAGAGATTAATTTACTTTTCAAGTTGTTTTGTGCTCAATTTCAACTCATTGTACTCTAAAACTGTCTTTTCCGCAAAGAAAAAATATTTTTTTTCCAGTTTTTTTGCGATCATTTTTTGTGCTCTGGCGATCCTTCATCCTGCTTTATCAGACGTGTGCAAGTTTCATTCAATATAAACAGCTTTTAGCGAATCTTCACAGAGACTTACAGACAATGAACAGCCACTAGTATCAGAACAGTCACACTGATAAGAACAGCAGAACATTGAGCTTGTAGACGGCAATGGCGAGGAAATAAAAGAAGCATCTCACTGTCTCTGTTGTCGTCTTGATTTTCAGTAAATATATATCAGTATTAAACAATTATTTTTGCTATAAACTGCTATCTCTTTTTGTCTCTCTGTTTCTCTGTCTCGTTCTATTTGTTTACGTATTATTTGTCTCTTATTCTAACTGTTTGGCTGTCTATCGTTATTTCCATTTTTATTTGTCTAATTGTTGGTCTCTGTCTAGCATTTTAAATGTCTATTTGTCTGTTGTTCTCTTTATTTAACAGTATGTCTGTTTATCATTCTATCTTTTTATCCGTCTCTTTTTACCTGTTTTTCTGTGTATTTTTGTCTGCTTTTCAATCTGTCTGTCTGTTCATCCATCCATCGTAACTGGTAGACGTTAGAAGTAACAAGAAAGCAAAGTTATTTAAAGGCTGTGCTAAAATTGGCTCCACTCCAGACTCATTAATTAGATGCTAATTTGGTTGCATTATGTATGATGTGTCTTATGTTAATGTATATGCTACATTATGTAACTATGACTAGTTGTGTATTCCTTGAAATATGGAATTTCTAGTGAAATAATAATACATTTTAGTCATTTAATTGGACTCTGTCTGCCTTTGCTGGAGCATATGGTCACACAGCGAGGGTCCAGGGAGCGGCCGGAGGGGGAAATCAAGCGGGATTGGAGTCTTTCCGCTTTAGTTTCTGCTGTTATAGGAATAGCCGGAATGATTTTCACTGTAGTGAGAAAGACAAGAAGAGTCTCCGTTTAGGTTTTGTATTTTTTTGTCTGCACATTATTTGCATCCACATGCCACCTTCCAGAACACAGTTGTCTTCAGCAGAGACTGTTCTGACGAGGCCCTGAAAAGAAACCCAAGGTAAGTTCTGATTATTCATGCCTCCTTAATATTTAAGAGAAATTGTCTACAAGTAATATTTGAATCCTCAAACTGAACATATTTATTGAGATATATGGCGTGTGTTAGATAAATAATATATGTGATGTCCAACTTGAGTAAAATTTAGATATGTATAACCACACTATACGTGTAAGTGTGTGTGGCCTGTGAGTAAATAAAATAACTATTTTTGTTGTATAAAATAAAAACTTATACACGACTATATCAGTGAACTCTTGTGACCCTGCAGCAGAAGATGCGCGAGAGCGACGTGAAGGGGCAGTGGGTCCAGCATCTGCTGTGGATCAAAACCGGCCCATATCACACCCGAGCCAAAAACAAGGTGCATATCCCGCTTTAGTTCTTCATTATGATCTCTAACGCGTTACGGGATTTAGATGTTAACCACGAGGTGGCGCCATCGGGCAACATAACCGTCTTTGCGCAGTGCCGAGCTGCCATCCACCAATCAGAAAGCAGCCACCATCGCCAGCCAATGGAAGACGTGCTTAGGTCACGGGGGCACATGACAGGTGATGTCACAGCGCGGAGGGTGTGGTGGGGTTGGAATGCGTTATTATCCTAGCAGAATCCTTTTGGAAGTGTGGACTTGGTGCTTTCCCTGGAGAACTTCCTTGTCATCTTAAGCTGCGTATGTAGAGGACTGCCCCAGTGTCGGGGGGAGGGGCAGGGTGGGCGGAGGCAGCAGCTGGGGTTGCTAGGCAACAGAGCTGATGAGACACTGCAGTAAGAATCTTTTTAATTCTTGTTTTTTTTTTTTTTTTTACCATCCAGCTCTCTCAGTGCGGAGAGATGATCAGGGATGATAGTTTAGGGCAGTTACCTAGTGGTAAGAGTCTTGATTGTGTGACCAAAAGGATTCTGGTTCGAATCTGAGGAAATACAGGTTTCCCCGACCAGAACCCAGACACTAGATGCTGCCCACTGCTCCGGCTGTGTGTGAGCGTGGTTTGGGTTAACTTTTTCATTTTCAGTCACATGCGTCAGCTGTTCCATTAATATTTTTAATAACAATACACGTATGCAGTAAAAAGATTACAATAATAATACGAATAAAATAAACATGTTAAATATATTTTTAAATGTATTTTCTATTTTTTTGTTTATTCATTTATTCAAACATGTACATGACAAATAATAACAACATAAAGGCCATAACATAATATTAATAGTATCATAATGTTGATTTCCACAATACATGTTTGAAAGGGAGTAGAAAGAAGTACAACTTGAATAATTGGGTTGAATAAAGTCACTGGTGTTTTTTGAGATCACAGTTGAGGTGTAAGGTGTGTTTCCAGGTGGCCTGTACAGTAGAGAGAAGCTCAGACTAATAATGGAGATAATGAAAACAGGAGACACGTGGTTTGGGCAGCAACGTCAAGTTCAGTCTCTTGCTCAGATTACTCACTCCACACGAGAGCCTACCAGATTATTTGGAGATAAAAGCGGAGTGTCAAAGTGACGGATGGATGGATGGATGGATAGATCCATGGACAGATAGATGCAAGAATAGAACAGAAAATAAAAGAATAGAATAGAATGCTTTTTGATGTCACTGTACTGCAATGCACATTTATGAGCATCTCACTTTTTGGTTCCCTTATGCAATGGTTATATACAGTACGTTAAAGAAACAGATTGTTAGAAGAATGGGTGGAAATACAGATAAATAAATGGATGGATGTACAGTCAGACAGACAGCTAGGTAGAGAAATTGAGAGATGCATGGATAGACAGACGATAGATGGATGGATGGATGGATGGATGGATGGATGGAGGGATGGACAGTCAGACACACATACAGTCAGACAAAGAACATTTCAGGCTGTTTAATATTGATATGTTGTCAATGCAGAAAATATCGATTAGTTCACACAGCATCTCCGCATGATCCAGATGAGTGATGGGAGTGGCTCTACACTTCATTGCACTTCATGCGCGAGCGTGCGCGTTGGAGAGAGAGGCCGTGTGCGTGCGTGCGTGCGTGTGCACTTACTGTACGCGGGCCAGAGACCTATTGACGGAGCATGCGCGTGTCTCTGACCGGAGCGTGCCTCCCGCGCGTGCGCAAGAGCGTGAGCAAGAGCGTGAGCGAGACAGAGACAGAACGCGCGTGTATAGTGTACGCGTGAGTGGGAGAGAGACACTGCTAGAAAGGGAACGCCGAGTTCTGTCGCACCACTCCTCGAGAGCCTGGAGATGCTCTCACGCTGTCTGTCTCCTCTTCCAGCCGAGAGCTTCTGCAGGGACGCGCGAGCACGCGCATAGAGTCTCGCGCGCGCACACAAACGCACATCACAGACGTGTCGTCACTGCCAGGAGTGGCAGCCGGTTCCACAGCGGAGTTGGAGCGTTAAGGGAGACAGAGGAGGAAGCAGCTGCGCTCAAGGTACCGTCAGCTGAAATACAACCGAGAATTGCAGTAGCAACGCAAACGTGCACGCAACGCCGTGTTTTTTTCCGCCTATACGCCGCCGGTCCTCGGTCGTCTAAAAGCAGCGCATCCCGGTTGAGTTTCGGGTTCTGATGCTCTGCAAACCCAAACGAGCTCTACGAGCGCGCTTTCCTTCATCCAGATGTGCAGAGAGACGCGATAGCATCTGGAGTCAGGTGATGGGTCGCCATGGCGTGAAGTTTTTTTGGGCGATGGATGGTTGACGTCTGGAGAAGGTCGCAGTCGTTTGATAAACTTGCATCAGGGTGGGATGGAGGGTCTTCACACTCCTGCAGTCATCCTATTCCCTGAACACAGCCGGAGCGAGAAGGTTTTCTCACAGTGTGTGTGTGTGTGTGTGTGTGTGTGTGTGTGTGTGTTTCGGTTGGTCTGATGATCTCAGCTATTTAGCTTTCATAATTGTGACTGGGTGTGTGACGAACAAGATGTGTGGAGCTGTTAGTGACCAATCTGTTTTCCAGTGGCTCAGACGTGGTTGGCACTGGCAGGGCAGTAGGTTGACTGGCTGTGACTGAGTCTGCTAATGTTGTGTAGTATGCAGACCAGCTGGAGACCTGGCACACACCACTGTGCGATTGGTAGTATTACTACTGTGATGGAGCAGACTGTTTTCTCAGATTATGTAAGATCCCTCCGTGAAATCCGTGCTTACACTAAACAGAAGGGAGAGCTTTGAAACATGGCTGAGCTCTACATGTGATGTCAACGTTTCTTTTAAGGGTTTTTCTTATGGCAGAGATACCGCAAATCACTATTTGTCGGTCGGCGTGGAAATTAAAAGAGCGCTTAAGGACTCTTATTTGTGTTAAACCTTGTAGTTTCTTGCTCAGCCAATCAATGCTGGCAAGCAGACAACAGACAAGAAATTATTCACTTCCTGCCCGTTTTTTTCATTTTGTGGGTTTTCATTGTCAAATTAATGTCACTTTTTTATTGAGTTCTAAAAGCTATATAATAGTTATAAGTCTTTTATTATTATTATATAAATGTATAAGCTGCATTTAAAATAACGAGAACATTATTTGGTAATCAAGTTGTATTTTTGGCTGGATTAATGTACTGGCCATCCATCATCGCCACACAATCAATAACTGCTTTTTAAGGAAAAACTAAAATACTGTATTAGGGAATACTGAATTATAATATTGAGAGCTCACAATCCTGTTTCACAATCCACAAGATCATTTTAGATTACAATTTTAAAACTGCTCACATCGTTTTTCCAGACTCTAATTTCAAGCAAAACCCAGAGACTGAACTTTACCCCAGTGACCCCAAATTTATCCCAAAAATTCTATTTGAAAAAAAAAATGCCAGCCTCGATATTTGGCTAAACTTCCTGTAGAGTTAATGATTCCGAATAGTTTTGAAGTTTTAGTTATAAACTGTTCCTACGGCTTTCAAAGCTGAGGGATAATTTTAGTTCACCTTTGACCTTGCATGAACATGTGCAAATGTTCATGTAACCTTTGACCTTCTATCTCCTGTTTAAACCTTGAAGAAGGCACACACAATGTGGGGTTGTGTGTTCACCATGTTGTGTGTCTTTTTTATCCATCAGCTGAAGCCAGAGGTTCCAGAGACGTCTCGTGCAGCCCATCATGTGACTCGCCGTTGTCTTCTGGATAATCTCAAACGGCAGAAACAGCAGTGGAACAGGTTCCTGGTGAGTCCGTTTGGATTAGTTAATTGTGTTTTGTCTTGCTCAAACACAATTGTGTGTAATGTTGCTGAAGAAAACAAAGGGAGAGAAACTCTTAACTGTGGAGAAATTATTTGCTGTTGTAGTATGTGAACAAGAGAAAAAGTGCGGAGCAGTGGGCAGCCACATTCCGTGCCTCCCGGGGGTCACGTGGAGGTCTTACTCAAGGACACTTCAGTTGTGAGACCTATTAGGATTGGAACCAGCGATCTTTATGCTACTCACAAATTCTAGTGTGTGAAAATGTCTCCATAAGAAGTTGTGAAGTGAATGCAACAGTTCTTTGTAAGGGTTAAATGAACAGGATCTCCCTAAAGTGTCTTTTGTATCCCAAGTGGTGTGATGCTGGAGCTGTTGCCCTGGCAACAAACCCACTGGTTATGGAGAACAAGTTGGTAATGGAAAACTGACAGACCATAATAATGTCTTTAGTAGTGAGCTTCAGTTGCAGCAGATCAATACCATCCCATTGAATAGTGTGAAATGAGCAAGTTTTTGCCCAGCTATACAGGAGCAGGTTATGCAATAAGAAAATCATCAAATGTTGTTTTATGTCCCCAATTCCATTCAAAAATTGTATGCTTTACACACATAATTTCAAGTGTTTATTTTGTAGAACTGAAAAACTAATGAAATTCCCAAATTCAGAATCTCTGAGCAAAATTTGAACCATTGTGAAAATGTACACTATTGTAGACACTTTAATCAGCTAATTAGCTTAAAACACACCTAAAGGCCTTTAAATTGTCTCTAGTGTAGAGGATAGAGCAATACTCCGCATAAAATGTCACAAATGTGTCAAAGTGCATTTTCAAATGTACAAAACCTGTACACAAAGGCAAATTCAATTGATGAGCTGGGCTATTTAGAGAGTTGTATTCGAGAGATCAATATGAAACGTGACTGAACCTGCCAATCAGTATAAGTGGGCGGGTCAAACTCATGCTGTCCTGGAACTGAATGTTCCGTGGCATTACAGATGGATGGGTTATACTAAATTTGTTCTGAGTAATAAAACATTGAGAAAGAGAAGGGAGAAGATGTGTGGAATCAGATTAGAGCAAAAAATATCAAACGTAAATTTCGAAACAAAAAAGCTTCACATTTAGGTTTTCTTTTTTTTATTTTTCGCTTGCTATGTTCAAAACTTTTTTTTTTTCGCTTCAGATTTTTTCGTTCGTTTCCTCTTTTTTCGTTTGAACTTCTGGCACAAGCTTCACTTGGGCTTCACTCTTACTCAGATTGGCTGGTGAGAATGTGATTGGCAGCTGCTTGACCAGGAAGTGGGAGCGGAGTTTAGCGATACTTTTCAGTTGCAAAGATTTTAAAAGTAACCAAATTGACATTTGAAATGCATCTTTAATTAAAATAATTAACAAATTTCATTTTACTGTACATGCATTTACCACACACACACACACACACACACACACACACACACACACACACACACACACACACACACACACACACACACAATTCCTGTTAACTTTACAATTTCGCTGTACTTGCTGTGAAAACTATTGTAAGCTATTGGGACATATACATGCGGTATTTATTTCTTTTGTAGTTCTTTTTCATCATATGGTAAAGTTTTCCTCCATTTAATGTGTGCAGTATTAGAGTGCAAAGCATGCTAATAAAAAAAGCACAATTATTGTTTACCAATACGTACATTACTATGCATAATTCAGTTTATATACAGTAAGTGTATATGTAGTTCAGATTATAATAATGTCCTTAAAAATAAATAGGAAGTCTTGACTGCAGCAGCACCACAGCAGGTGAACCGTACCATCAATTATTTACTACAGAAACTTTATTATTAATAAGCAGCGTAGAATATGGTATATAGGTCTGCATAAATGTATGCTGGCCTCGTATGTTCTGATAAGACTTCTCCATAAAGACGCTGCTTTTTTAAAAATACTCTTGCAATGAACTTTGGGTCGTTTGGTTCTTTTTAAAGTTCTTGAATCTTAAGAAGGATAAGGAGCACAGAATCTGCCAAGAGTGACATACGTTGAGTTTTTAAATGACCACTCTCATTTAGAAGCTCCTCGTAATATAATGGTAAATAAGACAAATATAGTTTGACAGAGATCTATGGCTTGTTGCCAGGCGACCGTCCGTGATGGACAGTGCTGAGAGAGAACCTGTGGTGAGGAATGACCTTCTGCCTCCAGAGGAAGTGTTTCATGCCCACCGCTGCTTAGGAACCGCCCTCCTCATCTCCATGGCGATGGCTGAGCAGCGGATAAGGGAAGGGCCTTATAATTGGGTTTGCGTTAATAACAGTCTTGGGCAAAATGACAAAAGCAGATAATTAAAACATTAAAACACTGTTACAGTAATAACAGTCCGGTGAGAGGCGCATCTACTTCATTATCGCAGCCAAAGTGGAGAATGTAGATGGATGAAGTGAACAGTATTTTCTTTGCATGTTGCTTTGTATTTTGAGAAGGTCTTGGGTTACGTTGCCATGTCTTCTACAAGAATTAGAAATAGACTCAGAACGTCATGAAGCTTGTCTCTATTGTCTTCAATTGGCATCAATCTTATAGTTGGAGGTTGACTTTATTCCAGACTCTATTTGAACCAGGAAAGGCCTGGAAACTACAACTGTAATCTAGTCTCCTATAAATCAAGCAAAACCAGGAAACTCCTATTCTAGTCTAGTCTCATATAGATCAAACAAGTCCTGGTAATCAGATCAGTTAAGACCTGGTAACTCCAACTCTTGACTCCTATTGATCAAGCAAGGCCTGGAAACTGCAAATTGTGTAAAGATTTCTATAGATTGTTGAAGGCCTGGGAACTCAAACTCCAGTCCACACTGCTATAGATTGTAGTAGGCCTGGGGAACTCTAAATCTAGGTTAGACACATATTGCTCACTTAACACCTGGTAATTCCAACTCTAGTCCAGGATTCTATAAATTAGTAAGTCTAGATACTCAAACTTTAGTTCAGGTGAAGCAAGGCTTGGAAACATGGATTTTAGTAACTGTGACAATTGTTCCTGGAATAACTACGGTGTGAGTGAGTAGGAACAAGAGGAGCAGCCGTTGCAAACTGCAGCAGATTATTTTTCACAAAACATTTCTGTTCATGAATCAATCTGTTCATCAATGGCACCAAGGTTAATGTGTTGGAATTTGAGAACATTATGAAACATAAGAAATCAGTATGATTGTTAAAAAACAAAGCATAAAAGTACAAGTCAACCAACATTTCCACATCAAGAGTTTTCTTTTTCTAAGCCATTTCTATTGTAATAATCAGCCTTATATCCAAACGATATCCAGCATTAAGCAGAACTCGTATATAAGGATCCTTATTGGCTAATGGGAATAATAATCTGACAACATTTTTCCTGAAAGCAATTTTCTCAATTGATTTCTTCACGCCTGTTGCCAAAGCAGAATGAATCACCGGCTGTAAACTAAAACCAGGGATTCATATTTATTCCTCTGCTGCTTGTAAATTCCTTCTTTGTCGTTTGTGCATCTGCGACTACATGGAAGAGGAGGAAAAATAACACTGTGCCTTTAGGGAAGATAGTTGTGTTTCTTCTGGAGCCATTATCCGTTCTCAGTCCTCCTTCTGTTGTCCTGCTGGTGTCTATAATTGAAGAATCCCAAAAAGCTACTTCCAGTCGGCCCTCGAAAGCCCAGCAGATCTGTTATTCCTTCACAAAAAAAGTGCAAAAGAAGAGTTGACAGTGCCTTGCAAAAAAGCGACACAGTCATTCAGTTTGCTCTAATATTTCATAAAGACAAGCAAAAACAAAAGGATTTGATAAGCTGCGTCTATAACAGAATGGTGTACAATATAATGATGTAAATGGTTTTTAAATATATTTTTTCTGATGATACTAGAATGACCCTGATGAGAAGGAAAGAGGATTGATTTTATTGGGAATGTTGAAGTCTTGTGCACATAACGTCTCTCATTTGATGGAGATTTAGTTGTGCAGAACTGCTGATGTTATAGCACTTTATTTTCACTCGTTTTCCCAGGTGACGTACCTCATGTTAGTGCATTGACAAAATAAAATAAAATAAATGATCACATAAAATTATTCTTAGCCAAATGCCAATTTTGTTCATTGCTGATTATGAATATGAAGCTATTATACTCATCATGAATAAAAACATGAACGCATTTAAAGATAAAAATGAATCTGAAAGATGCATGAAAGATATAAATAGAACTTTTTCTTCTTCTGAGACAGAGTTTCTTTGACAAACTAAAGATGCAGTTGGCGTGGCAACATCGACTCTTTCATCTTGTTAACACAAGTTCAAAATGTAAATCTTGTGTTTAATCAAACAATATATTTTGTGCCTTATTTTGATTTATATAATATTGTATTATTCATGTTAATTGTGAAGCATTTATTAATTAGTATTTTTTTAATGATGAAAAATATGACAACTTAATTGTCATACAGTTATACGTAGATGGTATAGATCATATTACAGTTTTAAGTAATATGAATATTATTAACATTATTCATTATTATTAATATGAAGTTATATTAAGTAATATTCATATAACTTGAATATTAAGTTTAAGTTTGTTTGTATTCCTATTCAGAAATAATATTTGCATGTCCATTGCCTTAAACATTTTAAATTATCAGTAATTTCGTTTATCTGAACATGATAAAAGCTGATCTATTTCATTTTTTTTTTTTTGTCTGGTCTGTAATGTATACGTGGCCACTTTAACTGTAAATCTATATCAGCCAGATACACGGAGCCGAGAATCCCACAGTTTCTCCAGCACTTTAAAAGCTTTGTGCTATTATGATTCATATCCGTTACAGTTGTCTCGTATTCTGCAATTCTATTCGCAAGCTCAAAGTCTGTCTGTCTCACTAATAGTATAGTTTTTTAATACTCATTTTCGTGAGATCACTAGTTTCGTCAAAAGTTCCTCCCGTTCCAGTGCCTTGGTCATCAAAAGGGGAGGGGCCATGCTTTAAAAAGTGTCCACCCACTCAACCCATCATTCCCCGCCCACTTTCTCTCTTCACAGCATCCTCATTGAGGGAGGGGATGGAGGAGTGAAGTGTGTGTTCCTCTGCAGCATGAAAACACAGCGAGAGCGTGTTGTGCTGTTGCTTGACATTTACAAGCCCAGAGAAAGCCAGTCAGACAGTCAGAGAAGAGGCTGTAGGGAAGCAGAAGGAAGATTCTCTAACTGCTCGTAAAAGTCTTTGTAGCTTGGAACTGAGACGGTAAATATTTCCTCCTCCTTTCTCATTTTGCAGTGTTTTTTTTTTCCTGCTCTTGCCGCTTTTTTCCCCTTCTGCCTTGAGCTTGACTGTGGGGATTCCAGTGTGTGTTTCTGCATGAAAAGCAGTGCAGTGTAGTTTCTCTCTCTCTCTCTCTCTCTCTCTCTCTCTCTCTTTAATTGAAAATATATTTCACAGTGTTTTTCACTTATTTCTTCCTCAGCTCTCAGGGTGTCTCTTTTGCATGGTTTCTATACCCCCCATCTCTTTACTCACTCTCGTATTCCCTCGTTCTCTCATTTCCTCCCTCTTTCCCTCTCCATTTCTCTCTCTTTTTAATTACATTTTTTTTCCTTTTTAAAAATGACCTTTCTATCATATACACTTTCGCTCTCTCTTTCTTGCGTCCTCTCTCACTTTCTTTCTTAGTCTCTCTTGCTCTCTCACTCTTCCTCCACACACACACACACACACACACGCACACACACATCTTTCCCATGGACAACCTCACTAACTCTTTCGATATCTCTGATGTCAATTTTGATTTCATGGTCTCTGTTTCTTATGGCCTTTCTCTTTATTTCTCATGTCTCTTTCTCTCTCTCATAGTTTTTGTTTCTACACTCTCTCTCTCATCTCTCTCTCTCTCTCTCTCTCTCTCTCTCTCTCTCTCTCTCTCTCTCTCTCTCTCTCTCTCTCTCTCCCTCTCACTCTCTCTACCATGGTCGGTCATATCCCTTTCTCTTGAACTAGGTCTCTCTTTTTTCTCATGAGATTTTCTTTCGCTCTCTTGGGTCTTTCTCCCTCTTTGATGATCTCCCTGTCTCTCTTTGCCATGGTCTTTCTCAAAGAAAGACTTTTTATCTCTTTCTCATGGCCTTTCATTTCTCTCTCTGCCTCTCACTTTCTTTTTCATACTGATTTCCCTACTTCATCAATCGTGTGCTTTTATCAATTGATCAAAATCAGAATGCTGTCTGTGCAAGTTGGTGTAAGTGTGTGTTTAAATGTATATATGTGTGTAATTGCTTGAAAGAAGTTTCAGATGTTTTAGAGAAATACGAAAACATTCCTCATTGCATGTGGTTCGTTGTCATAGCAACCGAGTTATCTGAGTGACACGAGATTATGCATTTGGTCTTTTAACTTCACATTACCATTCCTCCAGTTCTCTCAGTCCACGTGATCGAAGACGTTGCGTCGAGTTTGAAAGAGACGGGCGTTTGCTCTCATCTGAGACCGTATTTCCTCCTACATCAAGCTTTTAAAAGTTGCATGAGCTTTAAAGCAAAAGACTGTTTTAATGAAATGGCTCTTCACTCCAAGGCAATTGCAAACATTCATCATCTAGAATATAAGAGCTGCGTGCATTTCTCCATTATAAGTCGCTCTTATGCATTCAAAGACATTCAGGATCTCCGCCGTGCCAAACCCATGCAGCCTTGAGCCTGAGCCAGATTCATTTCAGTTTCTTTTTTAGGACGGTGGAGAACAGGCTTAATGACGGAGCTGTAATGCCCGGCTAACAAGTCATCCTGAGTGTCCTCAAACTCCTGACGCTGTCACAGAGAGGTGGAAGCTCCAGGGCTGGTTTCAGAAACCAAGCGTGAAGTAATAGTGAATAAATAGTGAATAATGCATCTCAGGCGACAGTCAGTGGAGTGAAAGCTGGATGCACCGGCGAGTAAATCAATCATGGCGGTGACATCCAGAGCACCGCAGCATCATTATCACGCCACGTGCCGACATCTCCAGGTTTTACGGGCAGAATCTGTCCACCATCAGCATCGGCGATGTTGAGAGAGTTTTTTTCCTCTCTTCGTGTCAGTTTTCTTGCACAAGATTTTAGGACCTGCTCCCATCCCTCCCATCCTCGTCCGCTTCCGTCCTCTTTCTCCTCCTCTGCGCAGAATGGCAACCAGTACTGATTCAGATGAGGTGCATGCCAGGCTCGGAGGAGGAGGGCTCACGGCGCACACGTTTATTTAGAAGCCCGCTCGCTCTGTTTCTCCAGAGATTAGCTGGGAAACATCTTAAGTGTGTAGGAGCACAGAGTAATCCGTTCCTGAGGAGCGCGGACCACATTCGAGGCTTCTCTGCCCCCGATTCACAAAAGACATTTAGAGTAACATTTAGGCGCTTTTATCTGATGCGACGTACTTTGTGCTGCTTTCAAGGTAAACCAGCCAAAGAGGGCGTTTGGGAGTCAGAGTAGAAGACTCTAGAAGACTTGCGTGAATTGGTAAAGCCCGTAAAAAAACGCTAATGGTGCTGCAACGCTGTGTTTTATTTATAAGGAGTCAGATGAGTGAGACCAAGAACGACGGGGCTTCCTTCTCATTCCAGTTTACTTCAGGTGCCGATTTTTGCCAAAATAATAGAAAAAAAATTTAATAAAACATAATAGAATAGAATAGAATAGAATAAAATGCCTTTATTGTCACTGTATCACTGGGTTAAAATTAAATTAGTATTGCTCCATTTGGTGCAAAAAAAAACCGAGATAACGGTAACATATACAGACCGAATAACCAAATGAAATAACTACAATATATTAAAATACGGTCCAAAATAAAGAAAGCAAGAAACTGTTTCAATATATCACAATATACAAAAAAAAAGAACACAGAAAAAATGCTAAATATACACAGTGCAAAAGGCAAATACAAATTACCGAAAGTGCCGCATATACGAATAACTGAATATTGCATCTATGTATTGATAATTAATATTAGTATAACTTCTGACAAATAGGCACATTTTTCCCATATGTTTTTGCACAAATATAAGCACCCCACAATTATATGACTGAAATAAAAAAAAGCCTATATTGTTCTACTTGAATAAAAGATTACAAAAGATGTATATTCGAGTGTCAGTTTGTGGCTTTATTTACGTTATTTCTGATTGATAATAAAACAGATAACATATAAAAAAGCCAATAAAAGCATATATGCATGTCGGCATCCAGAACCATTATTTAAAGAAAGAAAAGAGTGACAGCGCAGAAACTTACGTATTACGTATAAAAAGACGACGTATTTCCATTTATGTGATCGCTCCTGACTTGAAATGTGGAAAAATGTGTGCTTATATTTTTGCACATATTATAAGCACCCTCCAAGTTTTTGAGCATCAAAAATTGGAAATTTTATATTCTACCTCATATTCTATCTTATATTCTCTATATTCTACAACTTATATATGCTTTATGCTATTATATGTCTTTTTTTTCCAACAAGAGCATCTTATTGTCTTTTGCTATTTGCAATTGGAGAGTCGTGTTGAATTATTATTCAACGACAGTTTGATTTATATCTACATACTCTCATGTCTCCATGGACTACAAAACCCAGAATCCTTTGTGTTTCCACCTTCCTGCGTTATAGAGTCACGTGTTTTATCAGTTCCAGCTGTGTTTGCATTTGTTATGGCATTTAAGCCATCCACTGTTTTCGATCTGTTTTCACGGACCACCACTTGGACCAGCTGCTTTTTCAGTCCGAATCCTGTACCAAAACAAGTCTTGCTTTAAAAATCCACTTAATCGGTCCAAAGAACATCTTACATCGACAAAGTAAAGCGGATGGCGAGCTTTATTGGCGGCATTTGTGATTGCGACGCAGCAAATGATCCATTTTTTTCATTCGCTCTGCTGCGGAAAGAAGAACCTGCAGACTTTTGCTCAGCAGTGAATTGTGAATGAGAATTAAATAGGCTGCTCTCGCTCACTGTTAACATTCTACCTGGATGAGTAGGTTTCTATGGCAACTCTGTGGCCCCTCCCCCTCGCGCTCAAACTCGCCGCGTGTCGTTCTGACCGAGGTGATGCTGTCGTTTTGCCAGTCCACCTCAAGCGAGTGAAGATTTACTACGCTCTCGATGGAGCGGATAAACAAGCTAATTTATCTTGTCTAATCGGAGGTGTTTTTATGGCATAATGAGGTTTATGTGGGAGAAGAAAGCCCTGTAGAATCCCAGAAGCTCAGCTGTGTAAAAGGTTGGCGTTGATGAAACGGTTGTTACTTCCACTCCGCCAGATTCCAGCCCCCAGCTGTTCCTTTTCTTCCACTGTCCCAGGAGTCTCGATGGGATGCATTGCTGCTTTTAAAACCTCTTTTCCGTGTCTATCAAAAAGACTCACACATATGCAGATCCATTATTTATGCTAAATACCACGTCTGACACGTTTTGGCAAGTAGTAGAAGTGATACAGGAGTTTCTGCTCTGTGATTGGCCGGTGTCTGTCGGTGATGTTGTGGGCGTGTCTTTGCTCGAGCCCGTCCAAACGGGCGTTTGCAGACGCAAAATCGTTTTGAACTGTGTGATTTCTACTCTAATAAAGGTTTCATCTGTTACCCGTTTTGTACAGATTTTGCTGTATTATTATTATTATTCAGAAAGCAAATTCCTTTTTGTCATGGATATGGTAAAAACTCTTTTTTTTTTCTTTCTTTCCTTCTCTCTTTCCTCCTTTCTGTCTTTCTCTCTTTATTGAGAACAGAGAAGTCTATTCATGATTTTTTAAATACATATACCAGTAATACACATAAATATAAAACACATACCGGTATATAATACACAAACACAAACAAGTTTTTTTTTTAATTTCAGACTCACAAATGGTCCACAGGAAGCCGAGCATACAGAAAAAAAACTAAATACACAGAATAAATAGTTTTCTCTTGTTAAGATTTTCTTCTAATGGTCCTCACTTTAGAACATGCATCAAAATTTACAAGTTGTTAATATTTCTTACAGGAGTCTGAGATCAACGAGAAACGAAAGAAGCATCAGATCCTCAAGTGCGAAGTGAAGAACAAGACATGGGCATGTAGGACTTTGGTAAGTTTGCTTTGTTTATTCCACGTCAACTTGTGAGTCTAACAATTGGACTAGAACTTTTTAACGAAATAGAGTAAACACAAGTTTTTTATTTAGTGAAACACACATATGGCCAGCCACGGAACTGGAGAATCTGTGTGTTCTACAGAAAAAGTGAAGTGAGTTTGTCCAAATGGCCACTAGGGGCCGTATCAAAATTTTAAAATTTGTCAAAAACGACAAATTCAAGATTGTTTTATGTCAAGAATCTTATCATGTGACTCAGCGTTTTTGTACTGTATCTATCCAGTTTGCTTATTTACTCCAATGTTGTCCATACTAGGGCAAATTAATACACTTGACGAGATGGGAGGCATTTTCTTCAGTTGGTGAATTGTTGAGTTGAGATGTCACCGTGTCACAGACAAAACAGCAAAGCGCTGTCTAATAAGATTAGATGTGTTTAATGATCTGAACTGCCTGCTCTGGTTATGGCCGTGTGTACATTAGAGCGCTGGCAGGGTTCAGCCGTCTCCCTCCTGACCTCTGTAGCTGTCATGGCAACCACCTGCTCGCGGTGGGTGAGAAGCCGTGAGCTTCTCAGCAGGATCAGAGGTTCAGAATCTGTTCCTTGCAGGTACATACTGCTGCCGTCACCTGGAATCTACCAAACCACATTCAGACGACGTTCTGGTTACTACACACAACACACCCATTACACAATGATGTTTGTTTACAGGCTTTTGTGTAGGTTGATGGACAAGTAGGTGGATGGAAGGACAGACAGACAGATTGACAGACAGACGGATGGATTGATGGATGGATGGATAGGTGGATGGATGGATAGTCGATAGATAGATAGAATAGATAGATGGATGGATGGATGGATGGATGGATGGATAGATGGATAGATAGATAGATAGGTAGATAGATAGATAGATAGATAGATAGATAGATAGATAGATAGATAGATAGATAGATAGATAGATAGATAGATAGATAGATAGAGAGGGCAGCACGGTGGCGTAGTGGTTAGCGCGGTTCCGTTTGACACTCGAGGTGTGAGTTCGAGGCCGGTCGGGGCCTTTCTGAGTGGAGTTTGCATGTTCTCCCCGTGCTTGCGTGGGTTTCCCCCGGGTGCTCCGGTTTCCCCCACAGTGAGAAAAACATGCGTTTCAGGTTAATCTGGCCGTGTGGGTGTGTGAGCGTGTGGTGTGTATGCCGAGTGAAGTGGACGCTGGCGCAGATTGGCTGCCGCTATTTCCCCGGGCAATTGGTGTGTGTGTGTGAATGTTGTGTGTCATGTAAGGCGACCTTGAGTGTCATGAAAGGCGCCAATAAATAAAAAATCGAATGAATTATTATTATTATTATTATTATTATTATAGGTATGAGTGAGTGTGTGAATGTGTTTGTCTGTGTGTCCCGCTCTGCGAATGGTTGGCCACCAATCCAGAGTGTGTATCCCGCCTCCGGCCCTAAGACGCTGAGATAGGCGCCAGCTCCCCGCGACCCTGTAAAGGATGAAGCGGTAGAAGATGACTGACTGATAGATAGATAGATAGGATGGATGGATGGGTAGATGGGTAGATGAGTGGATGATGGACAAATAGGTAGGTGGATGGATGGATGGAGTGACAGACAGGCAGATGGATGGATGGATGGATGAGTGGATGATGGACAAGTAGGTAGATGGATGGATGTAGTGACAGACAGGTCGATAGACAGATGGATGGATGGATGGATGGATGGATGGATTGATTGATGGATGTATAGGTGGACGAATGTATGGCTGGATGATGGACATGTAGGTAGATTGATGGATGTAGTAACAGGTCGACAGACCGATGGATAGATGGATGGATGGATGGTTGGATGGACGGACAGAGACAGACAGACAGACGGATGAATGAATGGAGGAACAGACAGATTTATGGATGGATAAGTAGGTGAATCAATGGATGGACATTTTGACAGGCGAAAGGACTGATCAAAAGTGTTTAAATCAGAGTTTAAAATATCATTTTATCCCTGTATTGAATCTTTTCTTCTATGGCCTAATGTTTGTTCATTCAACCGGAAAAACTCAGTAGAATGCGCAGACTCCCATTTGAACCGTCTTTGTCCCTGCTCTGCGTCTGCGGTTACGTAACACACCCACACGCCCCCCATATACACGCAGAACGCGGATGAGTAGAGCCTTTCTGAGCAGCTGCAGAACCAGGGGCCGAGCTGGAGGCCGTGTCCGCTCGCATTAGTCCGCTCTCTCTCTCCTCAAGACCTCGTCCTTCTCCTGCTCTTCCCCATCCATCCTCCTGGAAATCCCCGACATGAGACGTGTCACCGCTTCCCTCCGCACCGTAATCTTCGCCATATTAAGGCTTGGATTAATCAGCCGTGACTGTGTAAAACTGCACATCTTCATTCCCCGGATCTGTGTCGTGAGGTCGGTCCCTCGACCTCTTAAAGGTCCCTGTGCAGAGGTTAAAGACTGACCTTTCCGTGAGATAACAGGACATGATGGCTGGAATGTTCCCACATGTATTTAGAGGAATCATGGAGGTCTCGCTGGAGGAGTGTTGGTTATAGGGCTGGGCGATTAATCGAAAAATAATCGAAATTCAGAACATAAAATTTTTCAAATTTTTCCAAGTCCACTCACGCAAATTATTTTCCTTTCTCCAACTCCTCGTAACACGTTTAATCGGAATCAGCTTTACAGTTCAGCTCCTCGGTTTATGATAAAATGGGTTAATTTTCTACCGATATGTTTTGAGATGTTGACTTTGGCACTTGGAGGCTTTTTGTTATTTCGTTTACTTTCTTTTTTTAAATAATTTTTAGTTTATCGTATTTACGTGAATATAAGCACCCTCTTCTTTTTAAAGTTTTAAAATAAGTTTTGATGCTCAAAAACTTGGGTGGGGGTGCTTATAATCGCCGGTTTCAAATATCTGCGCCCATTTTTCCGTATTTCAAGTCAGGAACAATCACAAATAAACGGAAACACCTATTCTTTATGTAATAAATAACCGGTTCCAATGTGTAAGTTTGATGTTTTTGTTCGCAGAAAAAGTCAAAACAGTCGAAATTGAAGAACACGGACAAGAAGTTAAAAAATGCCTACCGGTAAAATAGATAAAACATAAAAATACAATAAAATACCAGATAAATAGATAAAGATAAAATATGAAAAAAAAATAAAATAAATAAGGAAAAATGAAGATGAAGAAAAAGATAAAAAAATTGTATACAATGAGCAAAATTCAAAAGTGACTCAAGTGATCCGTTTTATTATAGAAAATACCACTACTATGAATATCTTATTATAAATAATAAGTTGTTTTAATTTGAAGAGAACTGCTAATTTGCCATGTAAATAGGAACATATTACAAATAATCTATTCTGTTCACAAATTTATCATTTATTTGTTTTGGGTTTTCTTGATAAGAATGAAGTGATTGTTTGATTCATTTCCTTCAGTAGTTTTCTGTAATTATTTCAAAATCAAGTAATGCACACTTATTCAAAAATCTCTCACTTTCAATGTGAGTATTTTTATTGCAGAAAACTTGTCAGTAAAATATGGGGCAAAAAATATAAAAATAAATGTTCATTAATCGTAATTGTGTTAAAATGTTCAATTCCTCAAGATTTTGTCATAATCGCTCAGCCCTGGTTGGTCAGCACTCGCAGGCATCGCAGTGAACAGTCGCTGTCGTGTGTGATGGTGACGCGGCGCTTGACGGGTAGAGCTTCTGACGAGGAAGCTGAGATGGTCTTCTAGTCCAGTGGCCCACCCGCCACCTGATCCGCTGTGACATGTGAGTCAGGATGCTGAGTCCCATCCCGAGCACTTGGAAAACTTTGAGTCAGGCTGCGGGATCTGTGTCGTCTCTGTGATGAAGAACAGCGTCTGTTTAGAGATAAAGATGCTGCTGCACAAGGGACCAGATCGTTTTTTTTTTTTTGTTTTTTTTTTTTAGGTTGTGGTAGGGAACTGGACATGTGTCCAGGAGGTTGCAAGTTTGTTCTTACCTTCTTTTCCTTTCCTTCCTGTTCTTACTTTATTCCCTCACTTGCTTCATTCCTTCTTTCTTTCTTTCTATTATTAATATCAGACATGCCGAAATTAAAATAGCCGTAGACTTGATTTGAGTTCTTAAATAGTAAAAGCGTAGTTCTTAAGTTTGGTGTCTTTGAAAAAGTAGCATCGTCTTGTTTTCAAAAAAACTATTAGCATAAATTACAAAATCACCACTGTCTCTCCATCAGCATCACTTCAGCTTTTCCCATAGGGGTGCAATCTGGTGTCTTGCCAAAGTTGAATGGTGGGCAATCAGTTGCTTTGACCAAAAACAGCATTTCACGAGCTTCCTGTGAGGTTTCTGAACATAACCGGCATGATTAGAATCACAGAATCCTCATGTTAACAGTCTTTTCGTTTTCCTCCTGACAGAAGAACGAGCTTCAGGATGCTTTGCTGGAAGGGAAACGACTCAATCAGGAGCTGCTCAGTCACATCCTGAAGGCTACGCAGTACGAGAAGGTAAGAGATGGTCAGCTCCAGATAGCAGATGATCAGATCAATGGCTGCTCATTACGCTGCTCTCGCTACACGTGTAGAGATGGATTCTTCTCTGTATCTCTTTGGCAGTATTGATTTGATCTTGTCTTCGTCTGGTCAATATCATCACTCCAGACTTGAATGGACTTCTGCACGTGCATTTCAGAAGGTTTGAACTCGGTATCTGTGGTATCTGTGCAATGAATCTGCAATATTTAATTAAAATCCTTAAACTTAATCAAGTCCTGTAGGAAATCCAGTGGTCTCCACGAAGGCTAACACTTCTGCACAACCAACCAAATTTTCCCAGTTTTTGACATTCTGGAATGAGATGCTTCACCTACAGTATTCTTCTCTTTGACATCTCGGCAAAACGTTTTGCTAGTCGCCATCCTGTCAATTCTGCGCTTTCAAAGAGTGTGAGAGGAAAACTCATGGCATTAATTGTTAAAACATGATTCATTATTTGCGTACGTTTTATTTTTAATCAATCAGATTGGTATTTAAAATCAAAATTTGGTCTTAATAATGCCATTTTCACTACGCTGGTATTTTCTGCAAATCCACCCAAAATAATTCCTTCTCTTTTCTTTCAGAAAATATTCCATTCGTCACAAAGCACCATTATTAACAATGTTAGACATGACAAATCTGTCTATGAAAGAGTTATAAAACAGCGAAATCTCTGTCTTTACGGGTAAAGAGATCCATTACTTTCCTCCTCACATTTTCTGAGCGTTTCTGTTAGTCTCATATGGATTCTATCCTGCGGCAGAGTCAGTAATGAACGGAAAGATTTAAGAAGAAGAGAAACTGAGACGAAAGTATGACAGAAGAAGGTCCGGCAGTTACTGACACGTTTAAAAGTGTGGTTATTTCATGAAGGTGTTTTGCTGTTTTTATTATTTTCACATCCAACACAAATTGACATATTTATGTTTTTCGCCGGTAACAATGGAAAAACAATGTAATTTGAATCCTACTCTAGAAATTTCATTTGTAGCCATTTTCCTGTTTCTTGTTATTAATCTTTAGCAACAATCTTTTCTTCTCTTCACACAGATGTTCCTTAAGTTCACCAGTACGTCACTAAGATCCTACCTTTGAAAAACCTGTGAAATTCAATGTTCTGAATTTCACCATAATATGATTTATATTTCGGTCGTGGTCTGAACACAGCGAATATTAGAGAAGTCAATATTTCTATTTTTACAATAGGTGATAGATAGAAGGTAGAAAGCCTTTTTTGTCACTGTGCACTTATACAATGTGGATTATACATATGTACCGTTAAATTAGGAATGTTCAGTGCAACATGCAAGAGACATTTACAGTACAGTACTAAATTAACATGCACTATGAACAGTACAAAAGTAGTTGTATGATATTGCACATGTTTTTTTATTTTGCATAATATACAGTAGAGATTTGAAATAATATACACATTGGAGATCTATATATACAGGATAAATGTACATAATGGTGCTACTATACATTGGATGGGTAATTTTGGATTATGTATAATCTAACGATGGATTATGTATAATAATCCTATGTAGAAAACAGAAAATCACACACTTTAACTGTTGTTTAGCACAATTATTTCTTTCTTTAAATTAAAATTTAATCTAAAATGTTTTACACCTAGATCAGGTGATTCTGCGACACCTCACAACGCACAAAAGTGAGTTTTTAACAGACACAAGCATCAGACAGTGATTTTTGATTTGTATTGTTACTGTATTTAAAAATACCGAATAGTGACGTGTCTTTTTTTTTTTATCAGCTCAAACCCCAATGTTCCCGAGCTCTTACTGGTAGATGAAATGCAAACTGGGTTGGGAAGAGCAAATAAATAACCTCAAGTGGGATCGGTCACTTTGTCACAAGCTTGGGAAGCGGCCACATCTTTGATCAATACGAGATATGAATCAACCTCCCGGTTTCTCCGAGCTTGGCCGGATAAAATGTGAGCTAATAAATGAGAGCGAGAGTAGAAGCGCGTGCCAGAGCGATGCTGCCACGAGCGTGTGATATATATCAGACGATACGTTGGCGGTGTCCTGTAGTGACCCTCTCTGGCACTCGTCTAGTGATTTGCTGTGTCTCCGTCAGCTTTGCCCAGGCTGAGAGTCAACGTTAAAGTCAAAGCTGTTTCCCAGCTTCCAAACTTTATTCTTTGGGCCGTTACAATCCATATGAATTATTTGCCGTGCTTTACAAATTACGTTTGTCAGAGTGATTCATGTTGTTTTATAAATTGCTGACTACTTGCTTTTACTACACAATGCGTTCTGCGTTCACTTTGCAAAACCAGCGAAGCTGCAGTTCCTGCTCTGTTGCTAAAGTCGAGATTCACCTTCATGCTCACGTTTATTTAATAGGTGCTTTTGGAATCATCTCTAATGAGAATACACATAAAGAACTACAAAACAACATATGGACAAGTTTATGATTAAGCAAACATGATAAAAATATGATATTAATATCAGTGAGCAAAACACAATGGCTAGGACAACGTCTAGGACAGAACACATTTTTTTATTTTGATGATTTTTATTAGAACTTATAATCTACTACTACTACTACTACTACTACTACTACT
>CM051496.1:21481794-21560361 GCA_028031935.1 Paedocypris micromegethes
TTCTTAGTCACTTAAAGTCACTAAAAAGTTCACATCTAAGGTAATTTATTGTAATGTTATTATTATTATTATTATTATTATTATTATTATTATCTTGTTATCTTTTATATATTATGTTTTATATATTATTATACATTGCTATTTTCTTACATCGCTCGTTTCTTATTACATTTAAAGACGCCTTCCAGTGCCTTCAAGACCACACAAAGTATAATCAAATACAGTAAAAATGTAAACAATAAACGAATACATTCAAATAAAATGAACACAGAGTAATTATGTCTACTGTTATTGGGTATTCTTGAGATTCTCGTTTTGGTTTGTTTCTGCAATTCTATCCAAGTACTGATCAATTCCTAATTTCTTTAAATCTATAGGCAAAGTCAGACTATGACCAGCACAAGAAGACCATTGGTTGTTTAAGTCAAGAGCAAGTTTTAGTCTGGCCGGAGAAGATCCAACTCCAAGACAAACTGGAGAATATCGAACATGTTCTAAAGGTGAGGTCACTTCGTTTTGCACACAATGTGTCCACATGTGTTCACTGAATATCTCAGCAGAGTCGTGGAGAAAATGAGACACTTTTGTAGAAGAAAAGAAAGAACAAAAGAGAGTTTGTCAGTATGGCCACTAGCGACCATATCATAATTTTGCTCTGCATTTAAACATCCAGTAAAGTGAACGCACACAACCCCGGAGCAGTAGGCAGCCTCAAACCCTGCAAAATGTGCATAAAAGTTGCAATTGTCTGTCAAAAACGTAACGTGATGCAATATAGCTGCGTCAGGTCGGTCAATCCGCTGGACAGAAAACTAAGATTTTACTTTAGAGGAGCGAATAGTATCAGATGAGATAACGTCGTATCATCCATCTAACTCGACTCTTTCCCCGTGTGTTGTTGCTGAGTCACCATTCAATGTAAAGTGTTCTTGCTCCACTCGCTTCATTGACTTCTTTTTGCCATGTGTCTGTAAAGAAGAAAGCTCTTAAAATAAGAAATCGACGGAACATTTTTTTTAATAGACGAAAATAAAAAACATGGAGTATGATAAGCGTTAATTGATTGATAATTGTTAGATAAAGCCGTGACTTGAGAAGCCAGATGCTATCGTTCTTGTGAGTTGAGGAGATGGATCTCCTCTGCTTTTAAGCAGGTGCTAATCCCAACAACACACTGATATGTGATATCCCACTGTCTGATTTAATCCGATCCTGAGCTAGAAGAGTCCTCGCTCAATCTGAGCCGTGGCGCGTGTTGTGTTTACCCCATCACATGGCGGTCATTCTGGTGGGACTTTTTCAGCACATGCGAGAGGCTGCAGACCGCCGGCAGCAGCTGGAGGCGGAGCATGAGCAGGCGCTGGCTTTCCTCAACTCCAGACAGCAGGAGATCAACCTTCTGCAGAAGGTCAGAGGTCGACTTATGAAGCACACATCCACACTAACACTGCACGACGGTCAAATACAGTAGTTTTCATTTCAGACTAGAAATTGACAACTAGTTTCCACTAGTCTGATTTAAAGGGTTAACAGAGCTAGCTTTTTTTTCATCGCTTGTTTCTGTGCCAAATGTGACATAGCAAAATGTATCGTTTTTGTATGCTGATTTTTTTGTAATAAGGAGGTTATGGTCTGCAGCTTGTAATTTTGTTATTGTTTTCTGTATTTTCCTCCTTTTGTTTTCTTGTCTGAATGATCACTGGTCAGAAAACTGAAATAATTTTTTGTCAAGACACTCCAAATGATCTCTGGGAGTACTGATATTGAATAATAAAAAGGTATAAAATGAAAAATATATGTAAAACATTTATTTTTGTGTGATAATATTAAATGTTTATTTATTTGTATAACTATATATAAAAAAGATAATATAAAAATGTGTAATTGGATATGTTTACAATATTTTTCTCCAGCTGGTACATTCTGGAAAAATAGCAGTTTTACTTTTTGGACAAAATACATTTGAATCCACGTACAATGTTTATGAAGATGGGACGTGGCAGACATTTTAGGCACTTCATTATTTCTGTGATATTGAAAAACTTATTAATATGTTACATACACCAGCAGGTCATGAACTGCTGTTAAGGGACCGTCAAAAAAGTGCATGTTTTTTCCATGACAGACCACCACAATACTAACATTGTCATAATCTTGTAAGTATTAAATGCTAGTACTGTACTTTTCGAGAAGACTATGAGTTGTTTCTTATTTAATATGTCTTTGTGAATCATGTCTGACTACGTAGGGCCTTAAATGACTGTAATTCTTTTGTATTCTTGCCGTTTTCCCATTTCCGGATTAGTTTGATATTTACGCGCTATAGTAATATCGCACATCAAATGTTTTGTCGTCGACTTTCCTTTCCAGTTCAAGAAAGAGTTTTTTTATGGCCTGAATGTAATGGATATGTTCAAGTAAAAGATGGCTGGATAAAATCAGCCAAATCACATAATAGGATCACGGCAGCGGACCTGTTTGCTTTCCTTTGTGTCCGTGGCCTTTCAGGAAGCAGCAGCGACAAGCAAACAAGGCAATTAGAGCCGACAGCAGACACAGCGTCACTGCAGATCCCTGGAGATGGCTTCCTGACAGCACACGCGTGTTGGGTGTGGGAACACACTGATGCCACTCCAACATCTCAATTCCCTACTTTCCTCCGAGTTTTGGAGGAATTTCTGATTTACACATGCAGTTTCCCATCGGAGATCAATAAATATGCTTTGGAAAGCCAACGGGAGGAATATTACCAATCAGATTGTGGAAAGTCAAGTCAGTGACGCTGCGGTTTCTGCTGCAGGTTCTGGTTTTGCCAGGGTCTGGGTGAAAGGAATTGGATTTTCTGCTTGTCAGTTCCTGCGCTATCTCTTCTTTCCAGGTGCAGGCTGAAGCCGAGAAAGAACGTGAAGAAGTGGTGCATCTGCTAGAGGTAGAAGAATTCCATTCCTCTGTTTTACATTGATATCGTGGCGTGAAAGGCTTCATTGGAGCTTCCGGCTCGGTCAGCAGACTCTGCTTTTCATGGCGGATGAATCGGGACACGTCTTTCCAAATTATGCGATAGCTGTGGAAGAACCAGTGCAGCCTGTCTGCATCACTCATGTGTTTGTTAAAAGACCACCACGCCTGACAGTCGGACCACTTTGAGAAGCTCCTGCTTGTCACTTGCTGTCAGCATGAGCTTATGTTCTTTGCTCAGCATCTTTCCCCTCTTTTAGTTTCATCCCCTCGTTAAAATTTCTTTCAGGCTGTTTTGTCATCCTTTATTTCCCAGTTGTTTTTCTTTTATATTCCCAATTCTGATTCCTCTCCCCCTTTTGTTTGAACAGAGCCATATGGACAAATCGCAAGTATTCACGCGGTCATATAGATGTTGTTTTTCATCCATATGACTTCTTCTTCCCAAGAGGCGCATTTGAGGCAAAGTGATTAATAATTTCTGTCATTGTATTGTTCATATATTTGATGCATGATTTTGATTTCTAAAAGAATTGTTTGTTTGTTCGGATTTGTTATTTTCATTGAGTCTACCATAATAATAATAATAATAACAATAAAGAAATGTTAAAATATGTTTGCTATTTTGCATTAATTTCTGCTTAAAGTGACTGAAGAATTTAATCTACGAAAAAATACTTTTACAGGATAATAATTATTTAAAACATTATTGCATCCTTTTTCTGTGCAGAAAATGAACTTTGTAGAATCTGCTTGGTCTACATATAAATTATAAATACTATTTAATACGTATCAAATTGTCTGGCATTTTCTGCAAAAGAAAAACACAATGAAATGTTGTGGTTGTGTGTTTAATTCTGTTCAATACAGTTGCATTATTTGTTATATTTTTTGTATTCTTGCTCTGACCCTTAAAGGTCAAGGTTCATGACTTAGAGCAGAAATGCCGGACACAAAGTGAGCAGTGTAATATTTTGTCTAAAGAGCTGGAGAAGTATCACTTGGAGTCAGACACGGAGGACAAACTCAACATCAACCTGCAGGAGACAAACGTCAGGAAGAGTCACGACAACCTGCAACAGCAGGTCGAAGAAAGTGAGTGAATAGAGACAGAGCGCACGATGTAATTCAAATGAAGTGTAAGATTTATCTATTATTTTAAGTCAATATTTTGTTATTGGTTATAAACATTTCAAAAATCATATTTTATAAAAAAAAAGTTGAGTTTGCACAAAATTGTTTAAGTCATTTTTACTTTACATTTTTACATTTATTCTGTAAAAGTGACAGCATGCAGTGTTTGATAACTCTTTCTTAGTCTAGTGACCTTTCAAAAATGATTCCGTTCCACTTAAAAAAAAATGTTGTTTCCATCTTTCCCAAAACTAGTTGATGCTTTTGATTTGCTATTGCTCTCCTCTCATCGATTTCCAATTTCAACCGTGCTTGCAGGTGATGAGGGATCTGAAGATTCTCATCTGCTCTCATTGCCTCCCATAGAACTGCCTCGCATCCGAAACCAGTCTGAGAATCTGCCGGTCAAACACACTCAGAGTCGCTCCAGCAGCCCCATGCAGCCATCCATCTCAGAGGTTCCTGATGCTTTCATCTCTTATGTTATTTTCTGCTTTTATCCAAAGCAATTTATTTTGTCATCTAGTCATTTATTTGTTTATTTTTTTACATTCACATCATATTCATATGTTTTTGGGAGGAATTCACCTTTTGGAATTCCTGATTTTTGTTATGTTCTAAACACTATGCTTTAGTAATTAAGAAGAATTTACTTTGAGCTAGCAGGATAGCTGTTGAGCTAGCAGAATATTTTTTTGAAAAAGCAGGAACGCCACTGATCTAGCAGTAACGTTAGTGTGCTAGCATGAAGGTTGTTGTGCTAGCAGGAACGCTAATGAGCTAGCAAAAAAAAAACTATTGAGGGAGGAGAATAGTTAATGGGCTAGTAGTAAAGCTATAGAGCTACCACTAGTGCTATTGTGCTACCAGAAAACTCAAACTATAGAGCCAGCAGTAAAGCTACCAAGCTACCAGTAAAGATATCGTGTTAGCAGAAAAGCTACCGAGCTAGAGTGAATCTATTGAGCTAGCAGTAGCGCTATTATGCTACTAGAAAAGCTATTAAGCAGGCACTAAAGCTTTAGAGACAGCAGTAAAACTATTGTGCTAGCAGAAAAGCTTTTGAGAACTGCTAGCCATGTAGCAGGAAAACGATTGACATAGCAATACGGCTATACACATAGCAGAAAAGATTTTAAGCTAGTAAGGAAATGTAGCAGTCAACCTAATAAACCAATCAATTTTTAAGATAGCAAGAATACTATTACTCTAACAAAAGCCAACAGTGGAGCTACCTAACTACCACCAAAGCTGTAGAGCTAACAGTAAAGCTATCAAGCTAACAGTATACCTATAGTGCTAACAGATGATCTATCAGGCTAGAGTAAAGCTATTGAACTAGCAGGAAAGCCATTGACATAGCTCTAAAATGTGTGAGTAAACCTAATAAGATAGCAAGAAAACTTTCGAGCAAGCTGTAAACTACAAATTGAGCTAGCATGACTCTTATCAACGTAGCAGGAAAGCTATTGAGCTAGCAAGAGTGCTGTTGGTATTCAATTTTTTGCTCAGGTAAAGAACCCATTTGATTTATAGAGCAAATGTGGTGTGTTTATAGACGGTAATAGAGTAGATCTGTATTTTTTACTCTGACTGTGATTGACACCGATGGAAATGGTGAATAATCATCTGTGCTCGGTGCATTGAATCATGTCTGAATAAAATCATCCACACATACATGCATCCATGAACACATGCATGCAAGTGCACATTGGCAGCAGGGCTGGAAATAAGTTGATGTTATGTAAGGATCCCCTGATGAACACTGTCATAATTCATCCTTAGCACGAGTAGTGATGGAGATAAAGAGCGTCCGCTGATTTTCTTCTGTCGATAGATGGACAATGAGGTGAGCCCGTCTCCAAGGTCTAAGGCCAGATACACGGGGCAGGTTCGCCTCTGCACGGCCCGCTACAGGTAAAAGATCTGTTTTTCCTAATGCTAAGTTAATTTGAGATTCATGTAGTTTATTTTTTTTTCACTCATTTCTTTCTTTACTTTTATGCTAGTTATAATCCTTATGATGGACCCAATGAGCATCCCGAGGCAGAACTTCCACTGGTTGCAGGGAAATATTTATATGTATATGGGAACATGGACGATGATGGATTTTATGAAGGTGATCTACAATTTTATCATCTTTAATTTCAATTGTAAAATTAAGTAAAGTGAGTGAATTTATCAATATGGCCACTAGGGGCCGTATCACAATTGTGCTCAGCATTTTGCCATCCAGTACAGTTTCACACACACTTTGAAGGGAACACACACAGACTCGGAGCAGTGGGCAGCTTTTACACACTCAATTGTAGAACCCAGCAGACCCGCAATTGCTGCACAATTATTATGATGTTAAACTTCAGTTAAACTGTAGACGTTCGAGAAGTAAAATTTTCTCACTGTGCGATCAATAAAGTTCATTCATTCATTCAAAACAAATTGCCTAATTAACTTCTAATTAATCAATGTAATTAACTTGTAATAACCATAAATATGAAATGTTTCCAATAGTTTCCAAGAAAACGATTACATTTATTAAAAAATCATGTCAAACATTATTTCATGATTTAAAGAAAAATTGTTACATGTTTTTTAATATTATTATAATATTAATAATAATAATTATTATTATTATATTTATTATTATTCATTAATATTATTAATAATACATGAAAATAACTACAAATGAAAAAAAACAAAAAAAACATTTGAGTTAATTTTTCTATAAATAATCTGTAGCATACGCAAGCAAATATGCAATAGCCGTGTTTGTGTTCGCGCATATAGACACACTGACAGTTTAGCAAAATTGATTAATAAAGAATGATGCATTTATAATCATTCAAAAATAAAAAGTGAATTGAGTCTTATATAATTGATCATACATGTACATTAATTTTAATGAATTCCTCTCTGTTTTGCAGGAGAGCTGTTGGATGGCCAACGTGGCTTGGTTCCCTCCAACTTTGTGGAGTTTGTCCAGGACAAGGAGAAGCTGTCCATCGAAGGGGGAGAAGATCTGTGTCGACTAGAGCCGAGCTGTCTGAGTCTGGCCACCATAGACGGAGCTCCTCTGGACAGCCTCCGCGGGGACCTCCTGGCCCTCTGCAGCAACGGGACGGGTTCTCTGGACGGAGAGGAACCGTGTGACGACATTGTGCCTTATCCCAGGAAGATCAACCTGATCAAGCAGCTGGCGAGAAGCGTGATAGTGGCCTGGGACTCTCCGGTGGTCTCCCTGGCCTGGGGCAACATCAATGCCTATAACGTCTTAGTGGATGGGGAAATACGCTCCACTGTGCCCTTTGGTGGCCGGACCAAACTTCTTCTGGAGAAGCTGGACCTCGCCGCGTGCACCTACCGTGTGTCCGTGCAGAGCGTGACAGACAGGGGGCTCTCGGACGAGTTACGCTGCACCCTGCTGGTGGGCCGCAACGTTGTGGTGGCCCCAACTGGCCTGCGGATGGATGATATCTTACGTGACTCCGCTGAACTTTCCTGGCTGCCCAGTGACAGCAACTATGCCCATGTTGTGTATTTGGACGGTGTGGAACACACTGTGGTCAAACCGTGCTACTACAAATGGCGTTTTGTAAACCTGAAGGCTGCTACTGTATACAAGGTAAAGGTGCTGGCCAAACCCCACCAAGTGCCCTGGCACATGCCCCTGGAACAGAGAGAGAAACGAGAGGCTGGAGTGGAGTTTTGTACCCAGGCTGCAGGTAAGAATAGAAAAAAAACTTTTACGCATTTTTGGTTAGTTTTGCGCCAATTTGGACACTGTGAAACGCTGTGAAATACTGGACGAAAATGTGTGATTTGTCAACGATTTGCGAATTTCAAGTGACTCTTATTCAGTGAATGCGAAGATCAGAATTGCCGAATGATATGAAATTGGAAAATGTAATGCATTTTGTTCAGTGTTGTTGCCTCATCATGGTACAAAACACCGAGCAACATTGAAAGTGAAGCTTATCAACACCTTTAAAAAATGTACATCGGAAAATTAATTTTCACATCTGAAAATTCATGAACAAAATTCCAATCAGTGAATTTGATGATCATGATTCCAAGAAAATAAAGATTTGAAATTTCATACATTCATTTAGTGTTTTTGCACAATTCTCCAGTCAGAAAATTTATGAACGAAACATGTGGGCAAAAGTGTAAATTGTAAGTCAATTTTTTTGTATGTTCTCCTTCCTATGGACCAATTGTGAGTCAGAAATAAAATATTAAAAGAAATTCCAGTCAGCATATTCAAAGGTAGAATTTCATGCATTTTGTTCAGCGTTTTTAATGCAATTTGGTAAAAATCACTAGCCCAAGTGTATGAATTGTAAGTGAATCTCTGTCAGCAAAGAATTTGAAACTTTTTGAAAATTTGAAACATTTGTGGATTTTATTCAGTGTTGCCACAATGCTCACAGTACAAAACCCTGGACAATAATGTGTGAATTGCAAGGGAAATCTATCAAATTGAGTTCAACGATCCAATAGCATTCGAAAAATGAAAATGAAAAAATAACATGTTTTAAAAACGTGTTACGTTTTTTAAACTTGAACAAGATATTGTTTTTTTTTGTTTTGTTTTGTTTTACTATATTGAAACATGTCTACCTCAGTGTAGATTGACACTGTTTGTTTTGTTTTGTTTTTGGATTGAAAACACTTGTAACTAAAAAGACACTAGTAAATAATAATAGTAAATTACTGCTCATAATTGATAACATGGTTTTATGTATTGTATTTGCGTATCTTTAGCTCAAACAGAGTCTAATAAAATTCTTTGTTTAGTGAATAATGCATGTTTTCCAACTAATTCGTGTTTTGCCGCTCGGCAGGACCACCTTTTCCTCCTCAAGAAGTGCAGGTACAATGTGGCCATGCACCAGGGGTCGTCCAGGTCCATTGGAAGCCCCCACCTATGACATCACTAGGAACCTCCAATGGTGCAAATGTCATTGGCTATGCAGTTTGCACTAAGGGTCAAAGGGTGAGAGTCAGAGCTTGTGTGGTTAATGCAATAAAAATAGTTTGTAAAAGCTATTTTCAGTCAAAAGTGCTCTATCGCCTCCTGTTGGTGGATTGTGGTGGTGACACACTTAAATGTTTTCAGTTATGCAATGTTTGCCTTAAACATGTATGTGTGTACTGTATGCGTATATTATATACTATATATTTTGGACGGTGTGCATCTAGATTTTTATTGATGGCCTTGTGAAAATAATTATACTAAATTATAAAATCTGTATAAATGTTGCATTGCATATAAATGTTCTGCATTTTTTAATAATTACTTTTATTTATAACAGAATTCAACCTTTTCATTTAAAAAAAAATATAATTTTAATTGGAATAGATTGACTATAAAATGTGTTTACTGTTGTGTTTAATTACTAGTAATGTTAAAAAATGATATTAAATAATATTTGTTTTTTTTTTATGTATATAAAATATAAAAATTCTATCAGATTTATTTCGCTGAAATAATAATCTACAGTAAGAATATTTTTTAATTAATAAGAATAAAAAAATATTTTCATTTTTATAATTGGGAATTTGATTGTAATTTCAGATTGCTGAGATATTGTTTCCAATGGCAGACTACGTGGCAATAGAACTCAACCGCCTCCAGTGTTTGGAAGCCCGTGAGGTTATAGTCAGAACTTTATCAGCACAAGGGGAATCTCAAGACTCCCTCGTCGCCGCCATTCCAAACCACCTGCTGGTGCCTCTTACTAAAACCCTCCACCGCCACATGCAGCTGCCACTCCCACCCCAGATCCCGCCCCTCCATCTTCAGCCCCTCCCAGTCCGCCCCATTCACCCCCTGCCTCACCTTCATCCCCATCCTCGCATGCCTCATCCCACACAGCCCTCTCCACCCCATCTCCATCCCCAACCCAACGTCCCAATGCCCCTACCCATGCCCCATCCCCAGCCAACCATCCCAATGCTCCAACCACAGCCGGCAATCCCAATGCCCCAGCCCCACATTCCCCAGCTGCCCCTTCCCCAGTCCCAAAGACCACCAAGTGCCAGAGAGCTGAAAACCAAAGAGTCAGGCCAAGGACCAGGAATGCTTCACCATGGAGGTGGCCCAGCCCAACCGTGGGAGCCAGGCTGCCCTCCACCACACACCCTGGATGCCCCATCCTGCCCCAACCGGCGCTCTCCATCCCCTCAGAGAATCCTCCCTCAGCCGAGGGGGACGCTCATTCCGGACACTGTGGCCAAGGCTATAGCCAGAGAGGCGGCTCAGAGGGTGGCGGCCGAGAGCGGACGGGTGAGTGATGCCCATCACAGAACAAACCTGCTTTTAGCTCATAAGAGCAGATCTGGAAAAGTGTGACGTGTAGATTAGATATCCTGCCATAGCTTAATCTCAAACAGATCTCTTTATTAAGACTCCAATATACGCATTTAGATGGAGAGGAGAAGCCAGGGCTTGTACTCACAAAATTCAGATGAGGAAGAGGATGAGGAAAGCTATCAGGCCCGCAGAAGAGGAGCATCTGTGGATGACTTCCTCAGGGGCTCAGAGCTGGGCAGGCAGGTATGGCAGATTAAACGATTGCCTTACCAGATAATCACAGAAAAAAGGGGCAAATGTCAGCCATGACTGCTTTTGTTTGTAGCCTTAGCTTAGCACGATGCTGTTGTTCTGGTGTCGTCTGAACATCTTTATTCACAGTCTCATTACAGTCACAGTGAAGAATATCAGACAGAGAGCAGTCGGGGTTCAGACCTTTCAGATATCATGGAGGAGGATGAGGAGGAGCTTTATTCAGAGATGCAGCATGACGAAGGCAGAAGACGGAATTCTCACAATGCTCTAAAGGTATTGTGGAAATACAAAATGGGACTTTTCCATCTCACAATTCTCGCTCACTTTGTTTGTCCCAATTAGGCAGAATTTCGTCCCAAATAAGCAGACAATTATAGGCGTATATAGTCGGAACTCTAGGATTTGTCCCAAATAAACGGCTTTCTCAATTAACCGGCGTCTCAGTTCACTGGATTCTACTATAAATTAAATGGTAAACCAGAACATGTTTTTGTCACACAAGCAGGAAGAGATTTAGTTTGATTTAAGTCCATTGGATTGTAGGGACTTTTTATTCTCCATTAAAACACTCATTCATGGAAAAAAGTCAGTTTTTCGTTTTTTTTCCTGTAATGATTTTCCGTCTTTTTGTTTAAAGAGTGGAGGATCTCATTCTTCCAATCAGATGGGCCGGAATTCATGTCAGAAGACCTCCAGAGGTCCTCATCCCCAGCGCCGACCCCTCACCGTCCCATCCATTGGTCAGTGCTCTCCTAGTAAGAACAGATTCCAATTCTTCCAGACTGTCTTCCGACGCCCAAATGTCCTGCTCCACATTTTCTATATTTACTGTTTGAGCCTCCATGAGTTTGTTACCGTACGTTCATGCTAAACGCGGCAAGAGTCTCAACTTGACATGATTTGTCCAATTGGAGTTGGCAGCATCTTGACGATGAGGGCGATTCAGTTCGACTTTATGCTAATAAGCTGTAATGCAATTAATTGTGCATTATAAGGCAACAGAGTATTCTACATCAGAGTGACAGTCTTTCTCCAGCCTAAATTTATTCTGACGTTCTCGCCCCGTTTGGTTCGAACGCACATTTAGTGTAAACCTCACCACCACTGTGTTTCTCATTCATGACCATGTCCACTGTATTACTTTTAACCAGCAGTGTAGAGTACCTGAAAACCATACTTGAGTAAACGTTCAGATACCTTACTTTAAAAAACAAGTATACAAGTCACCAATTTCAAGAAGACTTGAGTAAAGACATCCAGCTTTAAAATAACTTAGGTAATTTACCTTGCTCAGGAAGCATCAAGGAATGTGAAAAACGGGAAACTTTTTAATTATGAGGTTTTATTTCCTAATACGTATGGAAATGAAATATTAACACTTAAATGTTTCAAAATGGCAGAACAAAATACATACAAAAGAAAAAAAGTTAGTCTTGGTCAAACTTAAATGTCCTAAAAAGGGCAACTGCTAAGTCACATGACTTAGCTCATAAATAGCATCCAGTACCTCCAGTATCCTGCAGATGGTTATATCACCTCGTCTGTCGGGGAAATCAACAAGATTAAAAAAGATGCCAACTTGTCGCGCACAATCACAATGTAACAAGTAGCGATTATGTAATTAAATGTAGTGGAGTAAAGAGTACAGATACTCGATCTCAAATGTAGTCAAGTAGAGTTTACAAAGTTTCTTATATTTTTAGATACTCAGAGCAAATACAAAGTAGCCAAAATACTCAAGTAAAGTAACAAAATCAATTTACTCAAGTACTTCACACGTCTGATTGTTGCGGTTTGGCCCGGTATTTTAGACGCCACCAGCCGTAACCACTCTCTGATTGGTGTTTCCCTCAGAAATAACCAGTGAGAATAACAGTGAAGGAAAAGTCTCTCCAGTCAAGGAGGATGTTTACAATCGCAGTGTAGCCCGACACAGGACATGTTCCTCCCAGAGACACGGGAGACGCAGGCCTCCATATGGTACGTGTCGCTACTCCACCGAGCATCGTTAGAGCTGTGGAGGGAGAGAAGGGAGACGGAGAAGCGCATGAATCACGGGTCGAAGCTTTTTGCACAGAGAATGCTTCTCCCATTTGCACTGACCCACCAGAGGATGCCTGCCAATCCCTTCTTCCCCGGCAGAACAAGATCATACTTTTACGTTGGCCATGCATGACTGAATGGTAAAAGTTGAAGGCGGCATCTCACACTGAAGGTTACGGGTTCCTTGGCAACCGTGATGTACACAACTCCGCAGAAGCCACAGGGACGTGAGGATTATTTCCAGACGGAGATGTTTCCCATCGTATGAGTCTTGGAAGCGGATCTCTGCATGGTTACTGTCTGTCTGTCTGTCTGTCTTCAATGTTTGGCTTGTGCTCATCTTTAATTGGCTGCCATTTGAGTGTTTTACTTGTAGTCTTCACACTCCCACACACAGGCAATAGTGACACCAATCATCACCATCTTGATACTGCAAAAAATATCTGTTTTCTTCAACCCACCATAACGTGTTTGAGGAATGAGCTGCTTCTCCAAGCGTAGGCGAGGGGGGCGCTGTTGGACAGTTTGCGTGCAGCTACTCACACCTTATCGCTGGGGTTTTAGATGGATACCGGGATCGAGGCCGGCGTTCTCCTCCATACTATGAAGAATCCGAGCAGGAGGAGCAGTTCCGGATGTTTGTGGCTCTGTTTGACTACGACCCGCTTTCAATGTCCCCCAACCCTGACGCCGCGGACGAGGAGCTACCTTTCAAAGAAGGGCAAATCATCAAGGTAGAGCCCAGCTTGTCTTAAAGTCTTCCTCCTCGAGTCGCCTGCTCCTGAATCCTTCTGTCTGTCAACTCGAGGTGTTCGGAGACAAAGACAACGATGGCTTTTATCGCGGGGAGATCCGAGGCAGGGCTGGACTTATTCCGTGCAACATGGTGTCGGAAATCCGTGCTGAAGATGACGAGACCATGGAGCAGCTCATGAAGCAGGGATTTCTCCCATTAAACACTCCCGTGGACCGAATAGGCAGGTTTTTTTTTTGCACATTATTCTCGCTAATTGACAAAAACTTACTTTAAATTGATGTATTATGTATTAGGGTTCACGTTTGAAATGGAGATTGTTTGTACAGTGATATTTTATAAAGTAGAATTCTAGGGAAAAATTGGCGTATATAATGTTTTTATGCAAATATAAGCACCCCCTTTTCCCACAATTTTAAGTTTAAGTTTATTTATATGGTGCTTTTCTTAGTCCCAGACCAACTCAAAGCCTCTATGAGGAATTGGGAAGAAAAGAGTATTTAAAGAAGAAAAAAATGTTCGTTGTCAATCTATATTCAAAAATTAGAGTGGTGCTTATATGCACATACAGTATATTAAAAAAAGCATGTAAATATATGTGCCCATTTCACCACATTTTATGTCAGCAGGTAAATAAAAGCACGTAAATGTAGCTCCACATTTAAGTCAGGCGCACTAACAAATAAATGGAATTATGTTGTCTTCATGCAGTGTCCCGATGTGACCCAAATAACAGGACTCAACTGTATTAGAGGTTAAAGTTTGAAAAGGGCAATATTTGTCCAGTAAATTTTTATAAACCAGGAACAATTGGCATACATAATCAGGATGTGTACTTAAGGCGGGACTCTACTGTTGTTACTTACTATTATTATTATTTTTTTAAATATTCTATTTGATTGGCTGATTAATAAAGACTTGAACCCCACAATCACTGCTTGCAGCGAATTATAAGAATTATAATAATGAAATATCATTTTGAATGGTTTTTTGTATAGAACACAAGAGAGGGCGCCACCCAGTAGCCACAAGAAGAATGGTTGCCCTATATGACTACGACCCCAGGGAGAGCTCTCCAAATGTTGATGTTGAGGTGTTTTGCACAAAACACACACACACACACACACACACACACACAACACTCACATAACATTTCCTTCCGCGTACACTTCAATGCTCTGCTTTTTCCAGGCCGAGCTAACGTTCTGTGCTGGCGACATTGTTGCAGTTTTTGGTGACATAGATGAAGACGGCTTCTATTATGTAAGTGCCACGGTTGTTCTTCACCAGCGTTGTGATTGGCTAACAGTGAAGGTTTGTCTCCCAGGGAGAACTCAACGGACACCGCGGCCTGGTTCCCTCTAACTTTCTCGAAGAAGTGCCTGATGACGTGGAGGTCTATCTAACAGACACTCCGTCCCAACCCGGTCCAGAAGAGGCGAGTCCGGTTCCGGCTCCTCGGCCTGAAGCCAAACGGGTACAGCATCGCCGTTCTCAGCGCTAGGCCCTGTGTCCATCCATCCTCCGTTTGAGTTTTTGGTCCACTCGCCGTCTCTGTGTTTTCTCGTGCTTGTTTGTTTTTCGTTCTGTGACCGTGGTGGTGAGTTCCAGACCTTTCTTGCTGTCGGAAAGGGAGAAGCAAAGCCCACCGCAAACAAAGCGTTACCGAGCATAGCAGGTAGGAGCAAGACTCTTAAGAGCGAGGGGACTGCGGGAAAGGCCCAATTTCCTTCCTGCACGGGACTGTGAGCGGAGCAAAAGCATCTTTGCACCGAAACGAAAAAACGTCAAAACTGTTAAAGTGCTTGGTGTGGCTCCTGACTGATTTGGAAACGCATGCTTGTTTTTTTTCTTTCCCAGACCGGACTTGTAGTTTTTACATAAAAGAAAAATGCAAAGCTCAAAATGTTGTATTTCTTTGAGGAGGCTTTGTTTCTTTTGTTTTGTATTTTTGGTATTTGATTCATTGCCAGTTAATATTTCCCAGATCATGAACTAAAACAATGTTCTTCATCCCACCCATAAGGACTAAAAAAAAAGAAGAACGTGTCAAAATTCAACCAAAATAAACGGAAAACCTGAAAACGGCTTCTGAAAATTAAACCCAGGCGACGTGAATGTTTAATTGTCTGTGTTGATGTGGAAATCGTGTTTGATTACGACTTATTATTTATTCAGATTTGATTTCAACCCCGCTTTCCTGTTATTTTGACCAACAATTGTGTGTTTTTGATGAAAATGTTCCCGTTCTTAAGTAACGGTGTGTGATTCCCATCTTTCAGCAACTCCGGATACCAGCGGTCAGTCTCATGCCGAGGGTCTCACACTCACACTTCTTTATAGCTTCTTTCACACTTCTCGACATGAGGAATGTGTCATCCAATAGGTGAAACACACAGTTTAAGTTCTTCTCACACCAGCGCATCAGACTAGTTTGGTATCTGCAGTTGGTTTCCCTCGCCATGTTGGGTTTTGTCCCCCCCCCATTGAGGATTTTATCCAATCGAATTATGCAAACAAACTCAAAGTGACAGTTTCTGACACCAGCCAATGTCAATTTGTCAATATCTTGCCATTTTATTCATTTTAAGGGAGTTGTGGTGGATTAGCTCGCTAATGCTAATTTAGCTTTAGCATAGTGTTAAGAAGTTTGAAAGGTTTGCGTTGTAATATTCCACACCCTTTCCATGAATGTTTTACTTCCGTGCAATTTGAAACGATTACTTGCTATTTTATTTGTTTTTAATAGACTTGTAGTGGAATCCTGGGAACTGTGGGCGAGGCAGCCAAGTGGAGTTGCTCACTAATGCTAATTTAGCATTAGCATAGTGTAAAGAAGGCATTTTTTTAGGTTTGCCGTGTAATATTCCACACTCTTCCCTTTCCGTGGGTGTTTTATTAGGTGCCTGTGGAAAATCCCCTTCCTGCTCCGGCCCCTGGAAGACCACCCTCTCCCACTGTGCGTCCTCTGCTTCCCGTGGGCCCGGTCAGGCCCCTGAGCCCGGCCCGCGGTCCGCAAGACCTGGCGTCTAAAAAGAAAAAAGGACTTCTTTCGAAAGGGAAGAAACTTCTCAAAAAGTTTTCAAAATAAACACGCAAGGTTTGTTTCGCAGGGCCCGCGCCACACGGATCGCCACTACGAAGAACAACTGCCACTTTTTAACGTGACGGAGCCAATTCGCAGTATTTTCGTACTGGTCGCTTCATTTTAACACATCGAGACATAGATTAAATATGTGTGTGGATGAGTTTGGCGAACTTGCTGTCACAATGTGACGGGAAGAGAAAAAAAAAATCCACGTTTTATTTTAAGCGCAATTTGCCAAATCATGGTGCTGCATTTGGATTTATCAAACTGATGGATTTTTACCAGTTGAATTGCTTGGTGACAGAGAAGGAAGCGATTGGCGAGGGCGCTTGACGTTGTCAGAACCACTGTGAAGATCGCAACCCGACCTCAGAGCGAATCAGTCTGAAGGGCTTTTAGCGTCTCTAGCTTATTTTCCCACAGATCCACGAGTTCTAGAAGCAGAAGTTCATCAGGTGTGAGCGAAACCTTTTTCACTTCCTTTCATCATCGTCCGCGTGTCGTACGCATCAGTCCATGCCAAGTATCCACGCTTCCTTTCGCTTCACCATGATCCAATCTTCTGGTTTTCATGAGTCCAAAGTAAATGAAAAGATAACGGAAACGTAGTTTGCCTTTCATATGCACAAAACATGGGGCGAATGTGTGTGTGTGTGTGTGTGTCACCGCATCCATGTCTGTGCAACCCTTTAAGAAAGGACACGTGTTGTTAAAACCTTCGTGATGACGTGGTGTGCTGCTATGACAAGTGTTTTCCTGTTCCTTTCTGAAGTTCACAAGGGTTTGACCGTCTTCTACAGAGAATTTGGTGTCTTTTTGTCTCCTCACGTTCTAACGCTGTTTACACGCCGGTCCGGCTAGTTGCGAACTCCAGCGCCGACCGGTTTTCCTGAGGACGTCGTGTGTTTTAGTAACTCTCTGTCAATGTCCTTTGCTGATGTGCCAGGAGAACATTTATATTCCGAGCTGCAGGTTGAGTGTTATCCTCAGGTGAATTACTTATAATGGGTCTGTTGTCTCGAGTTAAAATATCGACGTTTACTTTAAGGGCAAAGTCTAATGCATCCTTTTAAATCTCCAGGCTCTACCGAGAAAGCAGGTTGAGACGTCCTGGCCACAGAGGGTTTAGATTGCTCTCATCCAGGCTCTCTGATGTGATTGCAAACGCATGTGGTCCACTTGACTCAAATATGGACCAAAATTTGGCCTTGCTCTGTAGTGCCCTCATCTGGACTGGAGGATATAAATATATACACATACCTACTGTATATGTATTCATAATGGTACATATATACTTTACGTACATACATACTATGTAGCTTACATGGTCACTTTACCAAAATACCGAACAAAAGAGGTAAAATATATTTTATAAATGTAAAGATATTTGTCTTTATTTGACCTCGAATATTTGGGTTTCTCGTTTTCTCCGTGCAATACTGAGATGATTTATAAATGTTTATCTTTGACTGAATGATTCTCGCTATTTTCTGTGCAGTGCGATTCGACCTTCAACGGTGTAAATGCTTATGGTGACTTCAAGAAAAAAAAAGCTGAAATCTAAAGTCAAGTGCTCATGTTTAAGAGAGAGATAAAGAGGAAAATGTTGGTATATAGCATTGTAACTGTGCATGTGTACAATCTCTGTAAAATATACATTTTCTATGAAAATAAATGTCATATTTTTCAACTCGAGACTTGGAAATTTCATGGCGAACAAGATTCACGTATTTCTGCAATTTTCCACCAAAACATGAAAAAAAATGCACTAGAAGCTTTTGGCCTGTAGGTGGCAGTGCGACTTCAATTGCGGAAGTGTCCAGCCACGCGTTAATGTCCCGGTGAATATCGGACGGTTATTATTAACTAGTATTGACTATTATGTCACGGTCATCTATCACGTGTCATTCTTCATTACATATATCATTATAATAGCAAACTACTGTTCTAATGTAACAAAAACAGATCGGGCCTCTTCTTGTTGTGAGGCGACAGCGCTAACGCCCACTAGGGTTACCACTTAATACCCAAAGATAAGGGACGCTTACTATAGGGGGCGGGGCTACAACAAAATCACTTTCATGTAAAATTAAGGAAAGTATGAACACTAAAACATTTAAATAAATTGCCTTTAATTGAAATACAGTAAGTATTTCTCTTTAACAACTCAACAGAGTCCTCTAATGATAATAGTATTTTTTTGGGTGGCTAAAATATTTGTAATTTTCTGCAATTCAAACATGGAAATAGCACATGCATAAAATCTACATATTAGCTAGTAATGTTTTTCAGTAGCCTATTTCCATTTAAAAAATATAGAAAGTTGCCATTTACTAGTTTAATTTCTTTACACATGGGCATTATGTATATATTAATGTTTCATGTGTCTGTCTGATTATAACAAATCAACTCAATCCCGTATAAAAGACCGATTGAATTAACGGTGACGTTGAGTATTACCCAAACAAAAGTGGAAAAGGAGCATCTTCATATAATGCGTGAGTGATGATTTTCACGAGACGATGAAAAATACGGGACAAAACCCGTCTCGTATTGATTCAAAACTATCTGAAATACGGGACAATTCTGTATTTCAAGGGACGGGTGGCAACCCCAACGCCACATTTTTCCAAAAAAAAAAAAAAGCATTAATTCCTCCATTCCGCTTTTATTTTCCAAGTTTTTTGCTTAAATTGTTCCTTTGAAAACACCCGCAGGCTCAACCAAAGAAGTGCAGGCTGCGTGTGTTTTTAGTCAAAGAAAAAGGCTTGTGGTTGTGAAATGCATGAGGCTGAAGCGTGAAGCAGCCCTATCTGGAGAAAAAAGGCAGAGCGAGAAATGATTATGCTCGTATATCACCAGGGCTTCTCCGGCCCGGCCCGGCTCGGCTCGGCTCAGGAGTGAGCTGTAATGATCCCGGGAGCCCTGGGCCAATGGATGTTTAAAATTCTCCCTGGCTTTGACCCCTCGATCAACGCCTTCTTTTAACAAGAGCCCTGAGCGGCGACACGGTGCCCATTCATCTTCCTGCAGCTTTTGTGAATATTTCAGAAGCCACAGTTCTAGAAAGCAGCAGAACAAACTCAGGCTTGGACATCAGAGGTGAGCTCAGTAGCTTTGCTAGGGTCAGCGCTGGACGGCCTTGCACATTAGTCATATGTTGGAATGTTTTGTCTACATTTCCCGCTAAATCGTCCTTTCAAGCGGACCTGAGCCCGGTTGGGGTCTTTCTGTGTTGAGTGTGCTTGTTGTCCTAGTGCTTGCGTAGGTTTCCTCCATGTCTCCACAGTCCAAAAGCACATTCAAGAAAACTTGAATATTCAAGAGAACTGGGAAATTGCCAGGTTCTTAATGTGAACGTGTATCTGTGTGTCCTGCTTTGTGATTGGTTGACCACTGTCCCGCCTTCAGACCCAGAGTCGCTGTGATTGGCGTCCTGATCCAGAAATGGAAATTTGGTGCACTTATGTTCCAGTCTTAAAGGTACTTTGTTTGTCTTAAAGAAAAAAGGATTTATTCTTCTTACTGTTTGAGGACAGACCGAACATTAACTTTCCCATTTTTGTTTAACTGTTTTATGGTACTTTTTAAATTTATTTATGTATTTGTTTGATTTGGACTCAAACCTGCTACCTAATGATGGCAAGTAAAACAATCAAGAAAAACAATGGAAATTCCGTATGTGGATAGGGGAAAAAGAACTAGGAAAACTTTAAATATGCACACATTGAATAGTTCGAACATGTTCCTTTAAATGAATTCATTTGAAATGTTTAATACAGGAGAGCCATGCCAAAGACCAGCACTGCTTGAGGCTTTTCCACACCAGTCCAATACTTCATAGGATTTCAGATCCAATAGAAGCAAAGACGCCTGAGATCAGAGTGGAATCTACAGGCTTGACCTTTACATATTGGAGGAAAAAAAATGGGACGAGTTTCCGCACATTTAAAGCAATTTCCAGCGTGTGTGTGTGTGGAGCGCGTGACCCCTGTGAGTCCCCGGGGAAGGTGTAGAACGACACTGCAGGTTAGCAGTAACTTATCTCTCCATCCTGTAGGGAGCGGAGTGATATACATCCACGACACGCACCGCAGACCACATTCATTCATCACCCACATAGAAATTCAGCTCACAGCCTCAGCTCAACTTTATCCATAGATCAACGTCGGAGAAGCTTTGACTGAAGCATCCGAGGCTCTCACACGCTCCCTTCACACTTTCTTTAAGAGGTTTCCCGATTCTCACAGCTCGGATTGACACAAATACTTGAGAATAAATTGTTTTCCTTATCATTTTAGAGTCCAGGGACTGAAGTTTAAGACCCGGTTGGGCTCTTTCTGTGCTGCGTGTGCTTGTTGTCCTAGTGCTCGCGTGGGTTTCCTCCAGGTCTTCGGTTTCCTCCCACAGTCCAAACGCACATTCAAGAGAACTTTCTGGAAAATTGCCAGGTTCTAAATGCGATTGTGTGAGTCTATGTATCCTGCTCTGTGATTGGTTCACCAGGCTCTGTCCCGCCTTCAGGGCCATAGTCGCTGTGATTGGCTTCCTGATCCAGAAATGGAAATTTATGTTCCAGTCTTAAAGGTATTTTGATTGTTATAAAAAAAAAATGAAGAAGAACAAATTAAGAATTTATTTTTCTTACTATTTGAGAACCGAACAAAAATTAACTTTCCCATTTGTGTCCGACTGTTTTACGGTACCTTTTATTTGTATTTCTATTGACTTGGACTGCTACCTAGTGAAAGCGAGTTTTATTGTCTCGCAAAGGCTTGTATACAGTAAAAAAAAAAGGCAATCTAAAAAAATACATTTTAAAATATAATAAATGGAAATTATATGGATGGGAAAATAATAACCTAGAAAGACTTTAAATGTGCATACACTGAATAGTTTGAACATGTTTGTATGAATCTATAAATATTAATAAAAGTAATATATTATGCAGATTATATAGGAATATTATTATAAATGTATTCATTTTAAATAAATATTCTGGGTAACATAAAGGGACCGAAGCAGTATAAGTAATGAGCATTTTTATTAAGTTAAAAGTTAAACTTTTTAATCCAGAACTGTGATGAAGCCAGAAAAATAATAGATAAAAGTAATAAGTAAACATACAAGGAAGGAGTGATGGATGGACTTGTTTCTGATTAATAAATTAGTTGCAGACCTTTCCAAAAATGGCTTTAGACGAATAATGTAAGAATTCTGATGACTAAAGTAATAGTTTATGCTGAATTATTTACATTCACAGATTATGAGAAATACAGTATATCGATTCAAAACGCAAGACACCCACACGTGCTATAAATAAGCGTTTACGCACCGCTTTTTTGACAGAAATTATTTACAAAGCTGTTTTATTTAAAAACGATTTGCGCATGGAACAGTGACAATGGATGTTGAATCAGTTGGATCCAGATCGGTGTAATATTTCAGCGACAGTCAGTCGGAACCCTAAGTGAAATTGAGATACATATGGTCTTTGAGGTATATTTCATTCTCTAAGTAGGTTTACTGTCATTCTGTGTTACTGTGGCAACTCATCACGACATGAAGCTCAAGGAAATTACAGCGCGAGGATGCACCACATGCTTTCTGTACGCGTGGAAAAAAATTCTTAATGGAATGGGTTGTCAAAATGGGTCAAAATCACTAACGGGTCAGTCTACTGACCACCATTTTGTGCCATTGCTACTAAGCTGTTGTTCACCTCAGAGCACCACAGTTCACAGCCACGGTCAGTCCGACACTCCCCACATCTGGACGTCCGAGCAGATGGGACTGATATTATGAAAGTACAGCCGATAAACTGGGCCAGTGGGGAGGAATTCATTTTCAAAAGCACTCACGCTTGTTTCCTTGTTGATTGTGCAGATCAGATCTAGAAAAATGTTTGAAAAATGTTACAAAATATTAATGTAAGATATAAGTAAACACTGCACAATACACAATTGAGCAAGTCTTCCCATGGTGCATTGTAAATAAACAAGAAATAAGACTGTATTTTGCTATTTAATACTTCACAGCAAATTACAATGTAATTGCATTAATGTGATTAATGTCCATCTTTTTATCTACGTTGCGGCAAGTTACTGTTTTATACTTTCTTATACTTGTAAATGTACAATTTGATTTCAAGTTAATATGGTAAGAACCATATTGTAAATTGTAACCATGTACAATAAAAGTTTTATTGTATTAAAGCGAGTTTCTGCCTTTTAAAACACGTAATATTTGTTTAAATATTACGTAGACGTAATATTTATTCTGTATATAAAACAGTACCAAGCTGTAACCTAAAAACAATTTGGGCAGAGAACCATATAGTTGCTCAGTACTGTATTTGGAAACCACAGCAGCCAGTGAATAACCTTATTTTTACAAGTACATTTTTAATTTTGTGGTTATTTACTGTTGGGTTTTTTTTACAAAAATCTGTGAACTTACTTTGCTGTAATTTTACAATTTTATAATGCATCAAAGGTAGACTTGTGATTTTTGCTGTAAAATAAAAGCCTTATTATGCTGTAAGTTACAAAAGTAGAATAACAATTTTACACTATGCGGTGGGAAACCACAGCTGGTAGATTATTGTTTTTACAGTTTTTTTGTACAGCACGCAGACCTGCAAGCTACATGGACACCACATACAAATCCGTGTATCATTTACAAAGCTATTTAGAACAGTGTTCAGCATGAGATTTATTAATTTCCTCTTCCAAAGATGTGTTATCAGTCGTGGCGCAGGACTTATGGAGAAGCGGGATGTGAAACAATACTTCATTAGAATGGCGTGAGCAGGAGCAGAGCAGCAAAGGTGCTGGTCCAAACAGATTTGACTGACGGGTGATTGATGATCCTCTTCTTCGGTCACAATAATTCACGTTGACTTTGAGTAGAAAGTTAAGCTTAAAAATATCTCTCGGGAGTTTATAAGCAAACATGCCATAATGATGCATTGACTCCAAACAAAGATGGAAATATGACTGAAAGATCATGAAACGTAACTAGACGTGAATACTAATAGCGGCTAGCTAACTAGCCGGAAATATCACATGATGATCTGCAGATGAACTTTTAGAATTTTGAGGCCAAGATCTGAATTTAAATGAGTATGAGTGGAATAAAAGAGATGGAAAGCCTTTATTGTCACTGTGCATATATACAATGTGGGTTATACATACCTTGAAATTAAGAACGTCTTCTATTCAGTGCAACATGCAAAAGACATTTACAGTACACACGTTGACATACTATAAACAGTACAAAAGTATGATATTGCAGGTGTTTTTTTTGTTGTACAATGAAGGATTGTACCAGTATGAAATATCACAAGTGGAAATTATGTTTAGTCAATGCAGTAATTTTTTTTTTTTTTTTTTTTCTTGTGAAATAAACATTATTCTACACACACACTTGCAATACTTGCATTTAAATCATAGTGGGGCCACACCATTGACTTACATACAAAACAATACAATACGCTTTCTCCCACCTCGCTCTCACTCCAACCACCAAAATACTCCCCTTACTATCTTTAATCCTTAAAGATAAACCTAATTCCTTTAGTTAAAACCTTAAACTAAACCTAATTCTACCCTCTGTTTGAAAAATCCCATTCTGACCCTCAAACAGGCCTTTATCGATGTCGGACTCAGCCCAGGGGCCCCATTTTAACCTAAACACACACACACACACACACACCACACACACACCCCAATTTCTTTTCATGAAGTGTTGAATGTCATTTGTGCAGCAACAAAGATTGTGAAACTTGATTCATAGTATGACATCACGAAAGTAGAAACATTATGTAGAAATCATTATAATGAATCCTAGAATAATCCAAATTATACACACAGCAAAACTATTAAACCACTCACGACACAAGTTGTTGATTTTTACACCAGCGTTGTTGCTGGGTTCCACTAAAGGCAAATGTTTCGTATCTCAGGGACTAATCTGTTGGCGCTCGGGTGGGCTACAGAGGGGGTTTGTGGGCTTGACGCACATGTACGGTATTTCATTTGCAGGGGATTACGCCCGTGACGTGGCGCGCCAAAGACTCATCTGAACGTGAGCGTTAGAACCAGCGGCGCGTGAATCCAGAGCGCACACTTCAACGTTTAGTTGGGTCATTCCGCATGTCCGTTGGCTTTGGATTGACTTGAGCTGCACCAGTGGTCGGTTCTGATTTGACACGTGGCTCTTTTCATGACATGTAAGAGCATCAGGTTTACAGCCTCCTTGATTTAAAAATAGCTTTGTATGTTTCTTATGTTTCTTTGTCTGTCTGCTTTTAAACGCTCTCTACTGTAGGTTTGCAATAGAGGAATAAAGTCTTCTGGAGAACAGATGAGCACAATGTGGCTTCTGCTTATGGCGCTGTGTCTTTTCAGTACACAAGGTAAGACCTCTCATCCATTATTCCCCACTGTTAGATGAATGTTGTTTATGGGATGCAACGCAGATTTATGGGGAAGTGCATCTTGAACATCTGAGCCTCTTACCTAGACAGATTATCTTTAAAATCCCTTTATTCTCATTTATCAAGGATAGTCACAAATGTATGTCACGACCTCGGAGAAAGTTTACATTTACGTGCCGATATCTCCATCCATTTCTAATACTTTGCATACTTCAGAGTTGGGAACTTGCCGGGTGAGCATCTGCAAAGAACTTTTTCATCTAGAAGTTTAAAATACTATAACATACGTAATAAGGAGATATAAAGTGCGAATTGCCAAATTAGCCACGAATTGGACGTGATGCTTGGGTATTTTTTTTTAAGAATTATTGATGATGTCATTAAACGTTTGACACAAGTCTGTTTATTATAGAAGCGTAAACAGACTCAGGTTAACACAGACAGTCATACGTCTTCGGTCTAGCAGCGATTTAATAAAGAGAACAACTATCAAGCGTCTTTGTATGGAGTTGCTGGGAGTTCTGGATGGAGCCGTGCAAACTCACTGATGTTTGGCCTAATGTTCATGGACATCCCAGTGACACGGGTCCATTCCCCCTCGGGCTCGGCCATTAACCTACTTTGAGCATCTCTTTCAAATAGAAATCAGGAATCGTGGTTCAAATGTATTGTTTGTTTGGCGGTGGCGTGTTGTTGTGTGCCGGTTTCAGTCAATTTGATGCCAGTAGGACAATTTATTACATGGATTATGGCCTTGGGTTGTTTGACCGAGATAACCTTTGTTTGTGGGAAGGAGATTTCTCTGCATTCTTCTATCTGTCTGTCTCTCTCACTCTCTTCTCTCTCTCTCTCTCTCTCTCTCTCTCTCTCTCTCTCTCTCTCTCTCTCTCCCTCTCCCTCTTTCTCTTCACCTATCCCTGTCTCCTTTTTTGTCACTAAGTCTGTCTATCTCTCCTTCCATCTATCTCTCTGTCTCTCTTCCTGTCTCTTTCACTCTGTCAACCCCTTTCTCTCACGGCGTCTGTCTGTTGCTCATTCTGTTTCCTCTGTCTCACACTCACTAACTCTTTCTTTCCCTGTTTTTCACTCTCACTCTCTTTCTCTTTATTTCAATTTGTCTATATTTTCTCTTTCTTTTGTTTTAAGAAAGTATGTTTGATTTTAAACATAAAATATCAAGAGCAGAGTAAATGTATAAATTACTCGAACATGCTTGATTTGTAAATTGTAACAATACAATGATAATTGAAAAAAAAAAAAACATTATAAAAGACCACACATTTAAAACACATTTAATACTTTTTATACAGCTTTTTCCTCTTTTGTGCAACACATCCTCCCGTATTGTTCTTTTATTTGAAAGAAACAGTTGATAGTGAATCAAAAGCTTTTAGTGAGTTAAACCCAATCAAAGAGAAGAAAAAGCTTTAGAATCTTTTGTTTGGAAAGGTTGCAGTTGAGAAAGAGTAATAGGTAAAGTTTGATTGAATTGACTTCGATCAGGTCTGTCATTGAATAGGTCACTACTGACTCCAGTCAGAAAACCATCCATCAATTTTCGACGCCACTTGACTATTTGGGAGCACTGGCTGCGGGGAACCAACACTTAAAGACAATTATTGGCTCAAATTCACTTCATGCTCATGTTTTAGACTGAGAGAAGAAGCTGGAGACACTGAAGAAAGCAAGAAAAAACATGCAGGAGAACACATGAAACATCAAAACAACAAGGAGACTGCACACACACACACACACACATACTCAACAAACGCAAGAATAACATGAGAAATACACACGCTCAACACAAACAAACAAACACAGGAAGAACACGCAGAACAGAGACACACACACATACTCAACAAACGCAAGAATAACATGAGAAATACACACGCTCAACACAAACAAACAAACACAGGAAGAACACGCAGAACAGAGACACACACACATACTCAACAAACACATGAGGAATACACTCAGCTCAACACAAACAAACAAACACAGTAAGAACACGCAGAACACACACACACACACACACAGATACTCAACAAACGCAAGAAGAACACGAGGAATACACACACACTCAACACAAAAAAACAAAACACAAGAAGAACACACACACACGCACACACACACATTCTCAACACATACAAGCAAAGGAAAAATATGAGGAACACACACACTCAACACACAAACAAACACAGAAAGAACACAGAGAACACACACACACACACACAACATTCCCAACACATACAAGCAAAAGAAGAATATAAGGAACATACATTTTTTTTATTGGACATGGGGAGGGGATTAACATAAAATTAGTATAAAAATATGCAGTACACACACACACACACACACACACACACACACACAATTTAAACCCACATTTCCAGTTATCTACAAATTAATTCTGTCAAAGACGATCCTGTCGCTGTAATTACACACACACAAACAAATTGGGCCGGAAGATCAGCATTCGTCAAACTCCTCGCAAAATGCTCCACATGTCAAGATCAACCTTCAGCTTCTCAATACTGCACTTTAGCAATGTAGACACAACAGCTGTCAGGAGGAAAGGTTAGCGCGTCTCTATGAGCGATTCGACAAGCCACGTGTCCCGACACACTGTTCTCGGTTACGTCCGCTGCTTTAGCTTCACACGATTCATCCTGCACAACGCGGTATAACAGCTCGTGCCTTTCGAAATTGGAGTTTGTGGACTTGACATGTTTGGAAATGTTTTCTGAAAGATTACACACCAGCACATGTGGAGAGGTTCAAACGGCGGTGGAATAATGGCTTTACGCTGACCGGTTTAGATCATCATCAATCAGGATGATTTTGGAATGAGGGGGAAATACAGCGTGTCAAAGAAGTTCTCTGGAACACTCCGGAAGAGCTTCCAGGTTTAGCGGTGGAGCAGACATGTGTTTTGATTGAATATTTACCAAGCAGAACATACTGGGATAGCAACCTTTGAGTTTCATGGCGGTTTTGACTCAAACTTTGTGTTTCTACCTGTACAGATTACAGACTTTTAAACGTTCCCTTTAGATGTTCTCGACCGTTCACACATTAAACACATTAACGTAGCATCCAAATGTTGTTTAACGATGAGATTTATGTTGCTGGTTCATTCTTTCTTAAAATTCTGAAAATCTCTCTCTCTCTCTCTCTAAATATAATTATAATTTAGAGGTTTTTAGATCATAGATTAATCGTCATTCATCATTTTTCCCCAACAAAGCGGCACAAATTTGCGTCATGAGACTAGATTTAAACTTTAACATTATGTACACACACACACACACTATGCGGATCATTCATGACGACACACTCACAATGGACACTTGAAAATGCTTTGAGTCTTCTAAGGCAGGATTTTGTGTTCCGATTATTGAATTTTTCCCCTTTGTGTCCTGAAGGAATGAAAGTTGTGGAGTTGTCAGACGACCCGGGAAACCTGTCGCCTCTCGCTGTTCTTCCAAGTGTGAGCTATCAAATCACCAATGCAGACCATCTCCTCCTCAGAGACACCAGTCAGGATGTAATGGACAGCTATGGCTCAAGGGCACAAAGGCAACCTTTCATCCTCACTGGACTCAGCAGCCAGCCAGGCATCAATGTCAGCTACGGCCCCATGTCTCTGGAGCAGTCTATACCGCTGCACATGATCCAGACCGGGCCCAAGATCCGACCCTTCATCCTGGCACGTCAAATACGATCTTCTACACCTCACTTGTACCTGCTGTTTTATGCAACTGGAAGGGACAACGTAAACGATGGTCCGATCCAAAGCGTCCCTGGGCAGAAGGGAGGCGGCTACATCTGTATTACAGCGTACGCCTTCTGGGAATCCAGAGAGCTGAGGAACAGCTGCTCCATCCCGGCAGATGGTGGCTTCTGCTTGGTGCACCTGAAGCCCGAGCCTGCTTGGTTCAGCTCTGGAGGTGGAAGGTCCAGCGTGGAGCAGAGAGGGAACGTTGCTGAGCTCTACTACCTGACCAGAACAAGTCCCACGGGGCAGTGTGTTCCCCAGGAGAGCAAACTAAGACGAGGTTCGGTGAATAGCGATTCGGGACGGCAGAGTTCCGGGTCCTTCATGAGGAAGATCGGGACGGTCAACCTCCTGCGCTCACCTCCAGGAAACCCCACGCTGATGCGCTTGCGTCTCGGTGGAGCTGTGATTGTTCAGACCTCCTCTAAACCTCTGAAAACCACAGACCGGGCCACGTTTTTCGTATTCTTATCAAGCACGTCCCCAGTCGATCGTTTCATTCTCAGGTCAGTCACATCTTCTTGTGGGTGTAGAGTACTTGAGTAAATGGACTTTGTTGCTTAGGTAGTTTTGGCACCAAGTTTCAAAAGCACAAGCAGCTTTTACTCTCTACTTGACTACATTTTTGGCTGAGTATCTGTTTACTCCTCTACACTTATTGCTACTCATTACATTACATTACATACATCTTTATCTATCGCGGTTCATTTCTTGGCCAGGCGATGCAATATCGCCATCTGCAGGACGCTGAAGGTACTGGACTCTATTTCACTCTATTAAGTTTGACCGAAACAGAAGTTGAAACTTTTTTTTTTCTTTTTTTATCTATTTTAGTAAAGAATTTCCCTCAGGGATTAATAAAGTTAATGCCTACCTATTACCTATTTTGTTCTGCTATTTTGAAACATTGAGGTGTTAAATTTCATTTCCATAGTAGGAAATAAAACCTAAATTCCCAAGTTCTTTTAAAATAAGATACGAGTTTTACTCTAGTCTTCTTGGAACTGGTGACTTGTAACTTTTTCCCAGTTTCCACTCACTTTTACAGTAAGGTAGTCGTATTTTTACTCAAGTATAGTCAGGTACTCTTTACACTTCTCGTGTAGAAATCCAATATCTGCTGGATCTGAGCTGGCTTTCAGACTCTAATCATTTCACCGTGATCTGGAAGTCTGAAAATCTGTATGCCAATGCGATGCTAAGAAATTGGATTTGCTCTGTTCAGGATTATACGTTTTTCTCAGAAGGCAGAACAAATGCCAAACTGAAAAACACAAACGTTTTCTGGGAAGAGACTTTTGGTCAGGCCGAAAGGAAATGAAGCGGAGCTGCGTTGGGAATTGAGATAGCAGCATCCCATTTACCCAAAAGTGGCGTGATGCCAGTAGACGTGTCAAACGCCCAAAAAGCTTAGCCCGAATGATGCGGCGCCACTCCGTAGCCGAGAGAACGTAACGGCCCCTCGGTTACAGATTACCAGTGTAATAACCCGGTCTTGGCTCACTTCACTTTTCCAACTCGAGGAGTTTCAGAGTCAACGGCAAATTAGCAGGCAGAATATGGCAGCTTTAATTTCTCTAAAACCCCATTGTTGTGTGGCTTCTTTCCCCATAAATAATGCATCTACCTAACGGAGCAAGGAAACAAATACGTACCTACTAACTACTTCAGTCCTGTGGGCAGAGCGTATGACGTGCGCTCTATCATAGCGAAGCACACTTTCTGAATCGAGACCCACGGCGAAGCAGGAAAGTCGGTTTTGTTTGCTCGTTCTAAGCCAAAGTGAAGGGGTTTTTTTGCTCCTCAGCGGAAGTTATTTTAATCGTGTTTGTAATTGTGTGAAAAGGAAACAGAGACGACACTTGACGCATTTTGTGACCCAATTTTGCAAATCTTTGTTGAGTTCAGGTTGCCTGTTTTTCATGAACCAGCTTTAGCGCTCGTCCAAATACTTTCACTGGGATTTCTGCTGATTGTTCTGGAAAGTTGGAACTGTACGGCTAATCTGAAATACCGCGGCAACCATTTAAGTGGCAGCTGAGCCCCACAGACCAGTCGAGGATTGGGAATGAGCAGGTTGATATTTCTGCGGGCTTGACTCAGATCGACAGGCCTTTTGGCAGCAGCCCGAGGTAACGGCCGGTGTCCCAAAGAGATTGAATTTATCCGGAGTGAAAAACTCTGTCCCACTTCACTACTCTCACCAAGATTGAGTCCAGACCCTCGAGGTTATGACAGATAATCCAAGTGCTGATTGAAAATGAGTTTTTCGGGAAGTTTGCTCAGGTATCTAGTTATCTGTCGGGCCCTATTGTCTGCAAAACAAATCGTTTATTTATTTTTAGCGTTAATAATTGTAGCATTTTTAGTGGCGATAAGACAACCAAACAAAACAAGTAATTTAATTTCTTATATATGCTATTTACTGTATGTATTTACTGCGTGATTATATATACAGTAAACAGGGCTGTAATAAGTGTAATAAAAAGTGTAATACAAAATATATTCATATTGATTTCTTCTTCTTCTTCTTCTTCTTCTTCTTCTTCTTCTTCTTCTTCTTCTTCTTATTATTATTATTATTATTATTATTATTATTTTACTATTATTATAGAATAAATCAGCTTTCACCCTGTGAGAATGAATCAACTACCATAGAATTCAAAGACTTTACAGTCTAACATTGAAAAAAATATCCTTTGCCCTGAAAATTAAACCCACATCCTTGTTAAACTTTGCTAATTGATGTATGGGGAATCTATTGACATTCGATTAAATTTTTGTTGCATAATTAATACTTTATTATTACAAATATGTTTCTAATATGACGAAAAATATGATATATGATTGAGACTGCAAAACGTAACAAAAACAAAATTTCCTGTTTGTTTTTTAAATCTTGATCCTGCAGGCAGCGTGATTCAGTCCAACGTCAATATTTTTCAGTTTTGATTTTGTGTCAGAGATTTTTTCCATCTAGATCCTAATTATAGATTTGACTGCAATTTTTGGTGTGGTTCGCGCACGCCGCCCTCCATTCCCCAGGCAAACCAAACCGCAGTTTCTTCTTCTTTAGAGCCTTTGTGTCTTCATTTTTTTCGGAATTAGAAATGTTTGGATTATCCAACCAAGGGTGTCGTCTGTCTCTCACACGTCTGCACTGAAGATGATGATGAAGATGATGGAACAATGTGGGTTGAACAGACTCTGATCCCTCTTCTTTTGAGTCCCGGGGGTTTGAAAAAAACAACACTTTCTTAAGGAAATGATACCAGTGACTGTAGAGCAGTATATTGCTAATTAGATCCAGTTCCAAGATAAGCGTGTTTGCTTTCCAAGAATTCCGAAAAATTGTCATTAAAATGCACATCTGTATTTGCCATTTTAATGCGTGGTGGCTCCTCGGCCACCTTGCTAATGAGTCACGTTCACTGCATGGAAATCATTTGTTACTGAGGCAGATCTGAAGCCTGTGGTGTGATGAATGAAGGCTGAGGAAAAATAAATCCCTTTCCTCCTCGGTGACCTCTTTCCTGTCGGACCACTGTTCTCCAGATGCCAGCACATGTCTAAGAAGATTCTCATGTGGCACGATTCCACGCTTCCCAAGTCTCATCAGTCGAGGAAAGGGTTGACAAATTGTTCAGCTGGTGGATTTATGTGAAGAAGAGGAAAGACGCCCTCCGACCGGAAGCCTTTAAACTGAAGAGACATGCGGTGGTGTTGACCCCTGCCAAACCAGACGGAGAGATTAAAGTCTCTAGAGCGACACACTTGATAACTACACGTTTTTGAAAGTCCAAGAGCTTTTTCAAACACAGATTAGAGGAGTGGATGAATGTATGGGCAGACAGACAAAAATAGATGGTCTTTAGAATTAGAAATCGTCTGATTTTTGAGAATGAAATTGTGCAATTGAAATTGTGAGATTTTCCGAGAATCGGCAGGGGTGTTAAACTCATTTTCACAGAGGGCCACATAAGCATAATGGCTGTTCTCAAAGTGCTGGATGTAACTTGTAAATGTAAGCCAATGTAATGTAAAATAAATGTAACTACTCCTTAATGTTAAATACCTCTCTATTTATTATAACTTAACTATAACTTCAAGTGACAATTGCAGTTGCGTAGAAAACCTTTGTTTGCTTGTTGCTCTAACATAAATTCTTTAAAATTTTGTCAGATTATGAAAACACCCGTAACGCCATTAATGAAGAATCAAACTGTCCAAGTGAATAAAAAAAAAACATAAAATTGTGGAAGGACTGCCACAGCTACTGTAGTTGAAAGGCATTGTAGGAAATGTAGTTTTTGGTCAACACACACATTTATTTATTTTTAGACACTCAAAACTTTTAGGCTCTTGCGGGCCACATCTGGCCCCCGGGCCTTGAGTTTGACACATGTGCAATATGAGATGGTTTTTGTATTACAAAAACGTATCCTTTTCAAAGGAACATCATTGGACACGCATTTTATGAAGACGCCTCCTTTCCTTCTCTTGATTGGGTAATACTCATCGTTAGTTTGATTGGTCTGTCGAGTGTAGAGAGCGGGGTTTAAGCAAGTCTGCAAATTATTTTTTGACAGAGAGAATAATATTCAAAAAAGCTTACTTACTAACCTCTTACTTTAAACCAAGTTGGAGTACAAATGCAGCCTGTTTTTATTCATTTATAATGTAATTAAGGTCTACTAAAATGTCAACCCTATACCGATACCAGTATAAAACCGACATCGTCTACACTGCAAAAAAATGAAATGAAATGAAAAAATAAAAAGCATAATGAGTAAAAATAAAGACTCAAATCAAGTAAAATTGTCTGCAAAATGTGTGAGAACACTTTACTTGGTAAGGCAGCTTGAAGCAAGTCCTATTTTCTTAAATCAAGCATATTCATCTTTTACTCTTTTATTCTAAGATTTTCATTTATCATGTCCGGAAAAAAGCAAGATTTATTGTGTCATTTCAAGATCTTTTGGCTTGTCCAAAAAGGTATGGACACTAGAAAATATCGTGATATGAAATGTAACACATTGATGCCACATGTGTTTTCTTCACAGAGCCACGGCTAGGAAAGGCATGTCGTTCAGCACAGCGAGACCCAGTGACGCCAGCCTGTGGGACATCACCCTGGAGCCGGGAAGAGGAAGTGACGCCCAGACCATTTCTGTGACCTGTCAGAAGAAAAGCACTTTCACTGGCAAAAAGCAAGTCATGGACTTCTTTCTTCAACTATCTCAACAATTTAATTCCGAAGCGTGGTTTAACATCAACATTCTTGAGTTGATTCAATGAGCGGCGTAAAATCACGTGATTTCTTAGTTGTCCACAGATTGTATTCCGTGTCTCTGGGAGAATCAAGTGACAGATTGCAAAATTAGATTTTGACTAACATCTTAATTTCTTTCCCGGCTTATTGTTCAGATGCTACCAGATGTTCAGACAACCTGTTACTGTTTTATTCCACGTATTTTAAGATGAGAATGAAAGACCGTTCTTTTCTGGTTCCGATCCAGCTTTCAGGTTATCCAGAGCAGGACGGTTAGAAGCTCCAGACACTCATCAAATCCAGACTGCCACTTGCCAAATTTCGAAACAATGATTAATCTATGTGAAAAACGCATAATAACTTGAAAAAAAAAGAAAACAAAGGAAATCTTTACAAAATAGGCTTTATTTTCATCTCTGCGGCTGCTGGTAACCAAGAGATGTTTGTCTTCCCCGTTGTTATTAAGAAAAATGAGTCGGAGTTTATATTACCACTGTGAATCTCTCACAGAAGAAGAATGAGGTTTCATATCAAGAGTTCAAGTGCTTTTCCAAACGCTGAAAGCTTCGATCATCTCACTAATAACGTGTTTCTGTCGGGCACTACATGTATGTTTAGAGTAAGTATTTTAAAATATAGATTAAATAACTCACATTTTTTTTTTATAAAACTCTTTTAAATGCTGGCTAATGTTTTCATACCTATAGCATCATTGGATAAAAAATCGCTGGAAGCTAAAAATGAACATGGCTATATTTAAATTAGTCACAATTTCTTCGAAAAGAATAAGAAGATAAACGTGTGATAACCGCAGAATCAGTGACTGACTGTTATCTGAAAGCAAAACTTTTGAATATTCTGCCTGTAAATACACACGTTCTGTAAGATTGTAATGGTTCTCCTTATGGAAATACACTGTAGCAAATAAACAGCAAATGGATCAGTCACTTTGAGTTTTCCCTTTAATGGCAAAGCGCAGCTGAGTTTCTATGCAACAGTGGAAACTTCTTTTCTGCTTTTTTGATGTTTTCAAGCGTGCATTTTACATGACTGCGAGTTGGATCCACAAAATTTTAAGAATTGCCGAAACATCTGGTTTTTGCCTATTTTTTTGAACGTCACTTCCAGCAGAACAGCACAGTGTGAGCGCACTTGCATGAACTCCCTGATATTCCTATCAGAATACAGAGAGTCTTAATGCTATTGAAGTGAAGAATAGCTCCATCTCTTGATGACCCACTGTGCTTTCAATCTTCAGATTTCACACTGTCTTCTTCCATCTCGGCGTGATCTTATTAGCTCATCCAACCTGCAAACAAACTTTTGAGACGAGGCTGTGGCTGTCTTCTCATTTAAATCTTTGATGCAGGGGTTTGCTGGAGGTCCTGCAGATGGACTTTGAGACCGAGGAACAGAGTGACCAGCTGGAGAGCCAGATGATCACGTGGCGTCTGGAACTTCCTGGAAACATGATCCGAGATGAAGGGACCATGAGAATTTACACCATTCAGAGAGACTATGTCGGAATCGCACCTCTCATCACGGTAATCACCTTTAGAGAACGATCAGAATCCAGCCAGACAAGCCATGTTTTGTCCAGATCATAGCCAAACATGGCTTAGATGATTCTGCTTTTAAGTCACTTTATAGGTTATTTTGTAGTTGTACAAACTTGAGGTTTTGTAGCAAAATAGCAAAGGTGGATTTGAGGTTATGCATGTGATTGTATGAATGGGATTGTTTATTTGTTCTTTTACAAAAATTGTACAACAGCACAATGTATAGAGAACATACCACACACACACACACACACACACACACACTCACAGTGAACTTTTGCCATCTGTGTCCTTCTTCAAACTACAAAATACACACATTTAATCACAAATCTCACAAACAAACAGGCTGGCGCAACACTAATGAGAGACAAAAACACTTGAGGCCAAGAAATTGACGCAGGTGGCAACTTAAATACTTAACCAAACAAGAGTAACAGGTGAACACAGTGAATCATGGAACTTCATAAACACTGGAAATACACAAATACAAAACTCTGGGTTTTGTAGTCCATGAACGTTCATGGGTGTGACAACTGCACACAACATTTAGTTTTAATGAATATTTCTTCAAGAAGTATATGGCCCAGATCATGGACCAGATCAAGCCCAAACTCTGCCCATTTATTGACTGAAGCTTAAAGAGTCCTGTAATTTCACTGTATGGTTAAATGCAGTTGCCATATTGACAAATTCACTCACATTCTTGATTCTTTCACAATCAGCCTAAACCATTGGCCTAGCAACATCTGGAACGGCTGTAGAGAAATAACGTTTCTTTAGGAAGGATTATTAACATGGACATTTTTAACACCCACTAATTTACTACAAGCTAACCAGCTGCTCTAAAACACATTCCCACCGCTTTTAAGATCTTTAAATGTTAGACAAATTAAAAGTCCAGAAAGCTGATCCACTTCTAGCCTCAAAACTAGCCGACAGATTTGTTTACAAGGTCTTTTTCACAGCGTGGCCCTTTCTGCAGTGACACCGACGTCAAAGTCTGGGATTTTTAACTTTTCAAATTAGACTCAGCATCTGTTGTGTCGTGTTAGGAAAAAGACATCTGTCGTGTCTAAAAGTGAGATCTAAAAACCCATGTGTTCGCTGTAAGATGATGGTTGGGGTATTAAACAGAGCGTGTCTGATCCATGATCGTCACCTTCACATTTCTGACCTCTTTATGCATTCACTCCCTGCGCTGATTGGAGAAGTAAATTGGGGAATTAGAAGAGATAATTAAATGCTAAAGACTATTACCAATAAAAAAAGCAACTATATGAAATGACTACACTGTATTTTAAAATATTAAAATATACACTATTCAACAGCTACTAAAACTGGTCTGTCTGTCTAGATAACCCTGCGCCAATCAACAGAAACCCCGCCCCTTGTGATTTAGCCACGCTCCCAAAGACATTCCAGATGTGATGCAGTTTATTCCATACATTATGACCTTTTCCCTTAATGTCATTTGATAAATATATACGTATATATGTATAAAAACAATAATTTGATTTTTTCATCGATGCGCTTAATACTTAAACAATGATTTCATTAAACAAATTATTCATAGATTGTGTTCTCTTCCAACTGTGTAATACACATCACTGTGAAAAAAAGTATTTTCCAAAACTCAATATTTTGAATCAAATACAAATATTTTAGTGTAACATCACTGTTGAAAATTTTGTACACTGATAAATCTTTTGATTTGTAAATAGAAGTTAAAACGTCTTTCAGCTAAAAAGTCGCATTACTTCTGCAACACTGTTAGTTCCGTGAACTATTATTTTGACAGTTTGCTTAAAAGTCTTGAAATGCTCACGCGCTGGATATTTTTAGCGTCGGTAACTTCTCTTATGTTTTTTTTTTTTTCAATAATGAGCAGCTTTTTAACGATTCCATCTTTTTTTAAACACAACTAATTAGATGGTGTAATTACATAGCAGTTTTGTAAGACTATTTAAATGTTATTTTTATTAAGCACTAAGGATCTGCTCAAGCAGCTTTACAGACACACCACAAGTCAAGGTTATTTTTCAGCACGAAACACTTTCTTCAAAAACGCGTGTGTGTGTGTGTGTGTGTGTGTGTGTTTGTGTGTGTGTGTAATTCCAAGGTCTTACTGGATGTTGTTTGTCTCAGGACACGGAGCTCCTGAACACAGCCGTACTGACCGGGAAGAGGGTTTCTCTGCCGGTGAAGGTGTTGGGAGTGGAGGCTGACGGCTCCATCACGGACATCACAAACTCATCTCGCTGCAGGTCTTCAGATCAGGACGTCCTGAAGGTAATGCATGTCAAGGTCAGGCCACTCCTGGCATCTTTGGGTGTGTTTCCCATTAGCAGCCTTGGAATGTTCCGGAATGACATGTCTATTAGAACTGTAAGTCCACTGAAGACGGGGTCAGGGAAGGAGACACTTCCCATCTCACCTAGGATGAGGGACAGATGGAGAGCTCTTGACCCATAAGCTCCATCTGAACTGTGTTTTTTTTTTTTATCAAAAGCACTGAACTTCAGATGCCCCGTTTTCTTGCTTATGGGATCTTGAACTCTTTGTTATTGCGGGATTAGTGTACGATTTGGATTTAGTTTGAGCCGAACAACAAACATACAGGTGAAAATCCTTAGAGTAGATTTTTAGCACGTGTTTTGTTGTAAGGACTTACATTTAAATGTGTGTGTCTTTATTTTGAGTGTAGTCTGATTAGTAGTGAGGTCCATGTCCCTTTAAACGGATTCCATATTTGATCAGTTTTCTTTTAGCTTGAATTAAAATGCTAGATTGAATTATCTCACCATAGAATCGACTTGCTTTTAGTGTTGTTCCCGAGAAAAGTTCAACTTTCCATTAAAGAGATTTATTCTGAAGCATCTTCCTCTCATTGTTTTAGCCGGATTGTTCTCTGGAGATGACACCTGCTCTTTGTGGCTATTTGAAGATGTAAAAAAGCTTCTTGTGTTTTTTTTTCTCCGGGTAAAAGCATCAATGGAGTCGCACTTATATATTATGCTAAATGACAAGAAAGGAATAAGAGACTAGTACAACTTGCACTAGTACACAAGCGCTCTTATTCTTCACGTATACATTGAACAAATTGTTCTCTCTGGATTGATAAGCAGACATATATCGATTATAATATACAGGTAAGTATGATGCATTTTCAAAGAGATTTTTGTGAAATCTTTCATTTATTTACTCTCAAGAACTGGTAAGGAATTGAAAATCCATATGTGCTATTACGACAAAACACCAAGCTCATAAAACTGCCATATTTGAAACACCAGCTTTAGGTTTAATGTGATGCTCAAATAATAAAATCGATTGCATTGTTCCGTATGAAACACACACACACACACACACACACACACACACACACACACACACACACACACACACAGACTTCTCACATATATGAAGTTACAACATATGTACACCGCAACACACAAGGTCTTATTTAGAATCAGAAAAGGTGGCAAAAAACGCTATGTAATTTTGTGAGTCATAATTACTGCAATATAATTTTATACAATCTTGGAGAACAGTTCCAGCAGATCCAGTCTTACAGCAGTCCATTGGTCAGGGAAGCTGGTTCAGAGCTCAGCAGAAGCTTTAGTAGAAATATAAAATGACCTAGACATTTCTGGAACTGCATTTTCCGAAAGCGTTTTCGGAGAAGTGCCTTTCATGACGGCCTTTCCGCAGGTCTCTGAGAGGTGTGATTCCGTGTATGTGACTGGAAAGGAGACACATGGGAGGCTGAGGACGGTGGTGAACTTCACCTACAGTTACCTGAGCGCTCAGCTGGAGGTCAGCGTGTGGATGCCTCGACTTCCTCTGCAGATGGAGCTGTCGGATCCGGAGCTGAGCCAGATTAAAGGCTGGAGAGTTCCTGTCATAGGAAGCAAAAAGTTAGTGAGGTTTCAAACATCTTACACTTGCCCAGCTAAGACAATAGTAGTAGTGAGTGCTTAGCTGCAAAACATACTGGGACTCAAATCTAATGATGGCGTGACGAGACACTCATCCCACGAGACGAGTCAATGGGATCTTGAGATGGAAACTTAAACTAAATGAGATAAAAAAAAAAAAAAAAACTTGTTGCACTACTCTAAGATTACACTACTGGAGCGAGAGTGAGTTGTTTTGATAGTAATTACATGTGTATTAAAAAATGGTAAGTTGAGCTTACTCAGTTTTTAGTTTAGCCTAACACTGTAGTTTGCTAAACTTTAGTTTAATTTGAACAAGGTGAGTAATTTGAATGTTGCTGTTTCTACTTATTAATGTTGATTCTATTGTTTAAAAAGTAAAATATAAATATATACATTTGAATGTTGCTGTTTCTACTTATTAATGTTGATTCTATTGTTTAAAAAGTAAAATATAAATATAAAATTAAAATTCTATCACAAAGTTCAACACAATACAGCATAAAAATAGTTTGTTCTCACAATTCTCAAATGTTCTCATTGGATTATCCTAAGTATCCTAAACCACCAAAAATGTTTTGAGTGGATTCTAGTTTTTGTATATGCATATTTTACTGATATTTTACTGATTTGACAAATCAGTTGTAATATATGTTCTAGCATAACTGTGCATTTTTAAATTGACCTTAACTAAATAAATAAAAAAAACCTGTAACTTTTACAATAATTAAAAAATAAAATAGTAAAATACTAGATAAACAAAATAATAATTGGAATTGTATTTTTGAAATAACACACTGAATACATTCAATAAATTGTATCTATCAAGGTTAATTAATACAAATAAATGTTAAAACAAATACACTTAATATCACTAAACAATAATAACTCGCAAAAATATTCTAATTTTACATTTTCACTCAAAAAACTTTGAGACAGCTGTATCTGTGAAAAGAGCTTTACAAATGCACTGAACTTGAACAAAAAATACTATGAAATCTTGATTTCTTCAGTGTTGTTTAATTTCTCGTGAATTCAAGTTCCTCAAGCAATCTCATACTTTCTCCACTTTTAGATCAGCTCCAAAGTGTTCTTCTCAGAATAGAGAGTGTGTTCCTCAGAGATACGGCTGCGGCTTCTTTTTTTTCCACGACAATTCTGAGATATTCATTATCCAGTAGAGATGAGAGATTGCTGAGCCTAGTCAAATAGCAGGTAGCCGGAGAAGTAGAAAAAAAAAAGAGCCGGGCAGCAAGGAGAAAAAAAAGTGCTTCATCTTCTCCCCGTCTTTCTCAGAGTGAGCTGGGACAGCGAGGAAGAGGATGAGAAGAAGGGCCGAGGCTGTATGCTGCAGTATCAGCACAGTTTGATTCGAGTGCTTACGGTCTTCACCGCCGACTCCTCTGACCCGAGCAGCACATCTCCGGTGTATTTCCTGGGCTCTGACTGGCAGGTAGATGCGACTCGGCTGGTGCGCTACTTTCTGAGAGTCGGGGACACCAGCATCGCACGTCTGCAGGCGGGAACCACACTGACAGGCAAGGCTGTGGGAGTCACCACCGTGCAGGTAATGGGATCTGTCAGCACCATCCAGTTTCGATTCATTACGACTCGGGTGTTTATTCCACAATCTGAATCCGGAGATTTTCTCCTTCTACAGGTGATGTCCCCGTTATCCAACGCCGTTTTGGGTGAGAGGATGATCCGCGTTCTGGACGATAAAGTCAGCATTACGGAACTGGGCATGCAGTTGGTTTCTGGCCTTTCCCTGAACTTCCAGCTCAGCTCAGGGAGCAACAGAGTGATCGTTGCCAAGACAACCACGCAGGAAATCATCCACTACCCTAAGCAGGTAATGCTGGACGCTGCTAGGTTGTCTATCAATTATTTGCTACTGATCAATGATGCTACAGAAAACACTGATTAGGGCTGAGGGCAGAGGGGTAAAGAGTACCGGACAGCCATACTTGAGTAAAAGTAAAGATACTTACTCCATTGCAAGTAGCAAGTCACAGTCAAAGTAGTCAGAGTCAAAGTAGCAAAGTATCCCATTTTAAAAGAACTTTTACTCGCACTGAATATAGGCAAAAAAAGAAATGCGTAAGCAAACTCAAATGTTTTTATGTACTTTTTTTTCTTTGCACATTTGAGTGGTTGAGACTGACTTTTTATTTACTTTATTCTACCATTTTAAAAACATTGAGTTGTAAAATTTTGTTTCTACTTTGTAACGACTACTTTGTTGACTTCAGGTGGGTTCTTATATCAGGTGGGTTCTTATATTCACAAGGGGGCATAAATATTCGTGTAAAAACTGTATAGCTACAATACGTGTACGACTTATACTCAAGTACACAAACAATTTGAATTGAAACAATTTTAAAAACATTAGATAATAAAAATTTATTGAACACAATCCCTAGAGTGTCAATGTCTAAAGATCCAGGTATCCAGCTATCTAAGGTAGCGTTGGAGATTCTGATGCGGCGTGTGCAGAAAAAGCAGCATCATAATTTGTTTTTTTTTTTTTTTTTCAAATGTAAAATATGGCTTGATAGTAACAAGCCACTTTCAGACAGAATGGTTGGTTGATTTTGTGTTGGCTGCACATAATAACGCTGTACTGATTACAAATTTTGGTCCAAATATGCAAACGATTTTAAACGTATGAAATAGGATTTGTTTCAGGTCCAATTAACGTGAATTTACTGTATCACTTCTAGTTCAACATCTCAAAAGGAGAAGAAAACTATAGATATATACGATGTGTCTACAGCAGAAATTTAAGTAAAACAGAATATAAAACAGTAAAACAATATTTAGATAGAAAAGATTTTTAGTTTGATTTTGAATGTAGAATATATGTGACCGTTATGTGATATAATTTACATAAAATACATGTAAATTATAGTAATTCCCAAAAATATATATGAATAATAGTTATTACTGTAAACAATATTATACACAATTTTACTCTTTGATTTTTATCTCGGTGTGCTTGAATATCACAATTCAAAAATTCATTGGTCATTGGTGATGCTCTAAAATCCATCCATCAATTTTTTTAACAGATTTTCCATTTCTGGGTCACAGGGAGTTAGAGCGAACCCCCGCAACTTAGGGTCTAAAGAGTGGGCACTCCCTAGATTGTTGGCTGACCATTTGCAGAACTGCCCTTAATTTTTCTTTTTTCCAATTGTAGTGTTCAGTGACAGGCCTGACTGGCAGAACTCAAACCAATCGATATGAAACTATTAGTAATCAGCTAGAGACCTCATTCGTCCCGTGATGTGGTTTACAAGCGCTGCTCCTCAGGCGATGTATAATGTATTTCACCCTGGAATATAGGACAGCCTGTGGTGGCATTTACTCTGGGGTACTGTGCCACACTAAATACTCATATTTATTATAATTATTGATCCCTTTGGACAATGCGTCCCAGTAGACCGCTCAAGTAGGCATGTTTTATGCACTGCCTCTTGCCATAGAGCTGCCAAATTTAAACAGCAGCCACAATCTGTTATTGACTCACTATCATGCACTAGCTGCCATAGTAACGGATAATATTCCGCTTCGTTTGACGGAAAATTACTTGAAAGTTGACCAGATTTGAATTACGCTTTTTACTTTCTTCCAAATTTAACTTAACATGTTTTTCCTTGATAACCCTCGATGTTAAAAGGGCAATTCTATGGCTGCCCACTGGGTTAAATGCAGAACACAAATTACTAGTATGGTTTTGACCATACATGGTACTTTTGGAGTACTATAAATAATCTGGGGACTCCATCAAAGAACATGCAGAATAACCGGAGTTTGGAAAATTCAAAATTCAAATTCAAAGAAAGGAACTGCATGAATCAGAGTGTGAGTTTGTGTGCCTGTGTGCTCTGCTTTGTGATTGGTTGCCCATCAATTCAGGGTTTGGCCAGCATTTAGGTCAAGAGCAGCTGAGATCCTCGTGGCCCAAAAATGGAAAAAATTGTTTTGAAAATGAATGCATATCTTGACAAACACACTCACTTTACTGAATACACAGTCAACTCCTGTTAATTGGAACCAGTAAAGTCCCAAAATTTTGCCCCAGTAAAGCGACACAAATTTGCGTTATGGGATATATAATTAGGATTTCTTCCAATAAAGTAGCCACCCCAATTATGCAGAGTCCACTGTATTGGCAGAATTGTTCAGTAAGTTTGTGTGATTTTGTGCAACAGGAGGCGGTGGTCGGGTGCTGGCTGAAGTTCAGCGATGGCTCTCAGACGCCTCTCAACCTGTACGACTCTGGCAGTTATTCGCTCAGCGTTAGTTCCATCGACGCAAGAGTTGTCTCTGTGCGAGAGATTCCTGACTCTGTGTTTGTCGTGGTTGCGGAAGGCGAGGGTCAGGGCTCGCTGCTCCGAGCAGAGCTGGGCATCTCCGAGGCCTGTCAGAAATCCAAACGCAAGAGCAAGCTGGCTGTGGGAGGAGGCACGGTGAAAGTCAAATTCCCTTCGGACGAGCAGTTTGGAGGCACTGGCAAGAAAGGAGCTAAAGATGAAGACAGTTCCAATAGGGAACAAGTAGTTGAACGCAAATCAATCTCAACTTCTTCTCTAAACACAGTTCAGCATGCCACTACCAACTCTGTCAATACGGCAACCAGGTATGACCTGCAAGAGGCACTAGGCGGTGGAATCTCAACAATACGGTCAGTAAACACTAATGAAAAGACTCTTATCACCAAGCCCATTGCCGACAGGGCACCGATTACCCTAAGTCCTAGTAACCCAACTCTTAATGGCTATGGAAACTTAGCTGAGAAGCCAAACTTGCCTGTTCCAGCAGAGGAGCCTAAGCAGGAATTCCCTATGGTGGAGAGTGACCTGATGCGAATGTTTAGTGTGTTTACCGACATAGAAATCTGCATCTACACACTAGTAGGACTCTCGTGCTTGGCCATTATAGCCGTCCTTCTCAACTGTGCGACCAATAATACAAAGTCACGTACCAAGAAGAGTCAAGTCCAGTGCCGAGCTCCTGCCGAGCACAAGCATCACTGGGTACGTCTGGGCACAGCTGCCGAGCAAAGGCGAGTCGCCCCAATTGCAACCACGTCCAGACAGGTGGAAGTGCCAGCTGCTGTCGAAATGCCAAGAGCCATTCACGTGCAGAACTGTAGCGAGCGGCCAACAGGCACGGCAATGTCCCAACCCAGGGAGATCCCAGCCACTTCTGGAGAAGAACGGACAGCCACGCTGGGAAGAAGAACCAACACTCTTCCAATGAGGAGGGACCCAGTGGTTGTCCGGTCAGCCACTCTGCTGCCAAAACCAATTCACAACGAACCTCTCCATTCCCCTACAAGCAAGAGGAATCAGGTACAGTTCACAACCTTCACCACTCTGGACATTAAACATCTGGCTGCTCTCAAGAAGCGTGGCCAGAGCTTTAGTTGGGCTAACCAGGCAGCTGGGAGTTGTCCGCCTGCCGGTGTAGACCAGAATGGGTTAAACGGTCTGATTGAAAGACCCACTCATGTACACGTTTGTACCCCAGTGGAGCCATGTGTTCAGCCTGGAAGGTCTTTGGAGTCTAAAGGATTTCTCCCCGAAGGTCCATGGCCTGTGGTCCCTCCAATGTCAGAAGTGTGACACGTTGACAAAATGACCAATTGCTAATTGCTTATTTCCAATTGCAATTACCGTGTTTACACAAATATAAGCACCTCAACCCCCCCCCAATTTTAGACACTCAAAATCTTTGAGGGTGTTTATATTTGCTGATTTAAAAATGCACTTTCAGCAATCACAGATAAATGGAATAAATGATGACGCTAAAGTTTCTGGGAGTTGGATGTCCGATTGCTACAATAGATTTTTTAATATATTATTTTCCAAGTAAAACGACATCAAAGTGATACAAGTCACATGTAAATTAGTTAAATAAAGAAAAAGAAGTATTTTTAAGAGTAATGTAACATGATTTAACCAGAAAATTTAGGTTTTATATATATTTATTACGAAAAAAAATTGCGTAAATACGGTAATCACAATATGTCTAAAAATGGTGCTCATTTTGGCCATTCTTCACTACGTTAAATGTAAATATCTTTGACACCTTTTTACATTTCCCTAATCCTTTTGTATATTTGTATGATTTTTCTTTAGAAAGAGAGCATAAATATTTAAGAATGATATTAAATTGCCGAAAATGTGTTATTTTTTCTCTTCAGTGTGTTTAAAAAAAATAACGACCCTACTGTGTTTGAAGGAATGCATTATTTGATTATTCAGCATTATAGAATTGGTCTGTTGTGAGTTCTTATCTCTCTTAAACTACAGTAGTTTGTACAGTTTCTTAAACTACTGTAATCCGAAGTATAAATGTCACCATTGGCAGTTGTTTCTGCTCCTAAGGAACAAATAAATGCCAAATAAAGCTACTAATTGTGTAGATTTTTGTGATTTATTCACCAAGCGCAGCTGAGGTTCATGGGTAGTAATGTGTATTCAAGCGTTTTATCATTGCTGCAGTACAGCTGCTTGCGATGCTCCACACGTCTCCTGATTGTTTCCTGGTTCAGAGGCCTTTATCTAGTTTCTGACCCGTGCTGTGGTGCAGTCCATCAGCTCGGAGCGAAAAAAGCTGCAAATGCTCTTCTCTGTTTTATAGCCGTATCTGCATCCCCGGCTTTGGAATGAACGGATGGCACTTTTTGAGTAAGCATCACTCCACTCGGATGGTGCTCATGTGTTGCATGCAAAATAAAAGCTTGAATCTGAAATAGCTCAGTGTTTTGGTGACTTTTAAAACGGTCCTGCCATATCTGTTTCTCTTGACCTTTAACGTTTCCCTTAAAGCTGCTTTCCCTAGAGAATCGACTTTTGTTTTCAGAGCATTTTATTACATTTTAGGGCCGTGAAATATGGAGAAGGGAATCACAGAGCTGTTTTATTTTCGAATACTGTAATTTGTGATTTTATTGTCACCACATTATGAAATAAAATAAAAATAAACTGCCAAGCGACATTGTAGTCGTCTGCTATTTCGAAATTCCACATGCTTAGATGAATATTTGGCTTTTTTTTTAATGACCTGGACAAATAATAACAACAAACACTTAAATTCACAAGTCTTTATTTTTCTTCCTTGAACAATTTTAAATGAAAACAACTTTTAAAAATTCATACTTTTTGCAAACTGTTTAAATTGATAAACTGTTATCATGATTTTGATGATGATGATTATTAATATCAATATTATTATTATTATTATTATTATTATTATTATTATTATTATTATTATTATTATTATCTACAGCTGAAATGGACAAGTTTGTGCAGGACAAGCAACAATTTTTTCCCCCAGTTTTCCGTCTTTGTACTCTTTCACAAATAAACAATATGTCTTTTATTCTATCAAATAATCATTTAAATGAATAATGAACCATTAATTAATTATTTATTTTATTCCAAACAATACATTTTATAAATGTTAGAATATGAATTGCAGGACTGTTTTCTGACATTAAGGTCTTCAGACAAGTGTTCAGTTAGAAATTCACTGTGCGCATCAGAGCTGTGTGTAATATTGAAGATAAAAATAAAAAGATCAATGGACACTAGAAGGAGAAAAAGGGAGAAAAGGCTGCAAACTGAAGTGGAAAGATGTTCACAGGATGTTGTAAGTAACAGCTACGTCTGTGCTATCAAACACACTAGCCGCTTAATCCCAGGCGTTGGATATTCTATTGACAGATTTACGGGATTGAGGTCATTGTGTTGCTGGATTAACGTGCTTTTATTGACGTAGCGAGTCTGCTCACATTTGACCATGTGCCACAAGCATTACATCCGCTTGTCTAGTAGTAGTGTTTTACTCTGGGTCTCGTTCCTCAGTCTTTCAATACTTCCAAGAAAACTGTAATTTGAAATGTATTAAATAATAATTGTCAATTTTTTATTGTCAATCCAAAATATTTCTGGTGAATTTGTCTGTGTTTGTGAGAGAGTTTGTAATTGTGATGTGAGTGGACGCTGTTGCGATTGGCTAGTGCTATTCGTCAATAGTGCAATGGCGTGCAAATGGTGTGTGTGTGTGTGCTCGTGTTGTCATCCTTGTATGGCAGCCTTGAGGGTCTCGAGAGAACTAAATTAATTAAATGCATTATATTAAAAAGGTTCCTCAAAGTTGTGAGTGAGAATGTAAACTGTGTTCTGCTTTGTGATTGGTTGGCCACCAATGCCATGTTCACCTTCAGGCCCGTGTTCACCTTCAGGCCCAGAAATGTTGTGATTGGCTCCAGCTCCCTGTGATACAGAGATTGAAAAGATATTCAAAAAAGGGATGGATACATTTTTGGTTGATGGTGTAGGTACCAAATTGGCTCGGGTGTAAAATCGGTCACACTATTTGATTGGCTATAAGTTGGTATGTTGACGTGTAAGATAGTGATTGGTCCGGGTGAAATGCGAAGCTTTTTAAAAAAATTGTAATCAAGAACTTTCCGCTCTTGTGAAACACGAACACCTTGTACAACAAAACTTCCCAATACATTGGCTTGTCAATGTAGTGGTCAATTACTAATTACTAACTTACTTATTAATCAAAGTCTCGCCCTCAATTAGTTCTTTCAACATGTTTGAAAAGAGAAATGTAACCTTTGCATTCAAACCTTTGGAAGCTGCTTTTGATTATTAACAATTATTAACATTATTAGTTATCAACATGACTATTTATACGTAGTTATCAACATGTAAAACCGGCATTTGGGCAAATTAAACCAGACTGCACAGCTTAAACATTTTCTATACAGTCATACATTTACTCACATAGTAATAAAAATGTCAGACACAACGAACAATTATGTCAGACACACCTTGAAATAAAAAAATGGCGTCATCGGTACAAAACAACAATATGATGAGCCTGAGATCATCTCGATGATACGTGGTTGGTCCAACCGATTTTACACCCGAGCTAATTTGTTACCTACAGTGGCAAGAATCATGAGGCATTATTTCTCAGCCCTTGAAATTGGAAGAAGAGAATGAGAGAAAAGGTCCCAGTTGTCAGACCTTAATTGGTTAATTATTAGTTTTGTGGCTTCACCTGTGTTGATTGTTTATTATTTTGTTAATTTCATCCACCTGCTTTCAGTTTTGTCATGTGTATTTAGTTTTAATTAGTCTGATTTATTTAGTCTCTTTAGCTGTTCGGATACGAACTTGCAACCTCTTGGACACAACTCCAATTCCCTTCCACTGGACCACAACTGTGCATATGTACAATCTAAAGCAAGTGAAGAAATCAAAACAGAATTAGTTTCATCCTTTAATCCTGAAAGCTACAAGGAAAGCAGATTTTTATTGTAAGTTGAAGGCTTTGCACTTCATGATAAGAGCTGAACCAGAAAACCATCAGTGGTGGTAAACTTTCCTGTCGTTTTTCACACTTCTACCTCTAACGATCCAGAGAAGAAGTGCAAAAGCACAGAAAGCGGGAGAAGAGATTCTATACGCTGATGAGGAGGAGAGAAACTGAACTTGGAACAAAGCCAAGGAGGATTGATTTTTCCCAACATCTGTGTTTGGAAGAAACGTGAAAACATGAATCCAGCAGAAAACTATTCGTGTCAACCATCAAATCCAGAGAAATCATTTCTGAGCAACATTCCAGTGTTTTTTAAGAATTCCATGATAGTTTTAATTCAATTTAGGGAGAAGATGTAGAAAAAACAGGACTGTATTTTAGCATCCTTTTTTTAATCTGCTGACTGTTTGTGGCTTCCTGGGTCTGAAATGTAATCCCTGAGCTTCAGACTGACGCGTAAAAAAGCAATTTTGAGTCCGGCAAATCAAACTGGAAAAAACAGATGAAACATTTCCGTGGAGGCAAAGTTTAGAAGCAGCCGGAACTCACCTCCAACGTTCTGTTTACTCTGTAACGTGTTTAATTCGGTTTTATTTACTCTGTCTCCAAGGCTGATGCAGGGCTTGGGAGTTCATTTCTTTTTATTGAAAACGGCAACAGGGTTTGCAAATTTGATGATGATTTTAGAGCAAAACTTTATCACCGTAATCAACAATTGTCATTTATATTCTTCGATTTAATCTGAGGGCGACGTGGTGAAATAGCGGTTAGACTCACCGCAAGATGGACTCGGTAAAGACTCAAGTTTGAGGTCCAGTTGGGGTCTTTTGTATGATTTGCATGTTCTTCACCCTGTTTGTGTGGGTTTCCTTGGATTCTCCTTTTTCCCACAGTCCATTTCAGTCTAGAAATATGTGTGCTGTATGTGTGTGTGTGTGTGTCAGTGGTGTAAAGTACTTGAGTGCATGGACTTTAATTAAATGGACAATACTTGGGTATTTTTTGGCTAATTTATACTTTTATCGAGTATCGAAAGTATAAGCAGCTTTTATTCTCTACTTGACTACATTGCTGATTGAGTATCAGTACTCTTTTCTCCACTACAGTTTAATGGACACCGTTATTCATACCTTTGTGATAGTGCGACAAGTCTTTTTCTACCACGGTTAGTTTCTTTTTTGTGGATGAGGCAATATCGCCATCTGCAGGGTGCTGAAGGTATGCAAAATAAAATTCAAATAATTCAATAAATTCAATTTGCTTTTTTGACCTCATTTTTTGGTTCTTAGTTTGTTTTTATGGAAAACCAAGCAGCATAAAGCAGTAAATCAATTAACGTAGAGTGTTGGAAAAAGAAGACTGGCATGTCACGGAAAGAAAAATACTCCTTTACTTTGCAGATCAGTTGAACTTCACAATAGTTTAATTTGAGGCTGTGTTGGAAAGGTGGAATTAGCTGGTGTCTCCAACTGTTTTAATTTGATTTGACATAAGAGAGGGTTTTAAGGATTATGGTAGACTAGCTCAGGGGTCCGCGGAATGAAGCCAAGCTATTAAAATTCAGAATGAAGTTGCACAAATTGCGTTTTTATTGTTTTTAAGAAATGTGTTTCCACACTGGTAATAATGTGGTTTTGTGTGGCATCTTTGGTTTTAATTGCTGTTTTATCACTGATTGGTTGAAATCCATCCATTTTCGGAACTTCTTTTCTATTTCTGGGTGATGGGGATTGGGAGCCAATCACAGCAACTCTGAGACTGAAGGACCCACTGATTGGGTATTTTTCCAGACTCCAGTTCTCCTGCATATTTATGGACTGTGGGAGGAATCCCAGAGGAAACCTACTCAAGCGTGAGGAGAACATAACCTCTCAGAAAGTCCCCAAATGAGAGACTGGAAAGAATTTTTCTTTTCTATGAGGCAACAGGGTCTCCAACCCAGTATAACTAAACCATAATGTTCCTCTCAAATCAATCAAGATGAAAAATTGATATCCGTGACTCGAAATGCCGCCAAAGGTTGATTACGCTATTAATAATGCAAATCTGCACCTAAAAACACCTCCATAAAACACCGAAACATGCCATAAAAAAGCAAAGGAGTCATTGTGTCATCCATCTTGTGTTGTGATTTACACTATGTTTGTGACTTTACTATGCGGCTTCAGGAGTGAGAAGTTTGGCAGGAGCTGGGAGAAGAAATAATGATGTGACTACACAGATCAAACCAGGTATTAAAGGGCTGTCAGAAGAAGCGGAAGCCCCCGCTGCGACAGGATGTTGGTGACAACAGGAGAACTGCGGAGATCCAGTGTCGACACAAACACACGCAACCGACTCGACTCGACTCGTTCACTGCGGCTGATCCAGACGAGAAGTCACTGCAAACCGCTGGAATCCACGCTGAATCAAACATTTGTCAAGCTCAAAAAGTCAAACGTTTTGTTTTTCTGTGAGTCGGTGATAGTTAAATAAACTGTGACAGTGTGAATTTTATATCGTTAGAATCGTATTCAGCGCTTGTTACAGTCATTTTACGGTATGGGCTTTTTCCTCTTGTTTGGTTTCATTTCTCATTCTTATCTATAAAAGCAAATCTATCAAGCTTGATATACTTTTATATGCTTAAACATATATATACATTAAACATATATATACTAAATATATATACATACATATGTAGATAGTTCAAATTCAAATTAAGTACACTTGTAAAACGGTTTGTACAGTTACAGTTACAACTGTCTCAAAGTGCATAAATAATAAACTGTATTTATTTGAATATAACATTATAATATATATAATGTATACTGTATACGCACATAATAGCATACATGTGTATTTACATGATTTTACAATTCTATTTTATAAAGTGTATAAACATATTATACCGTATACACATTTATGAAACAAGCTATCACTGAAAACAGGAATAAATCAGAACAAACATTAAAAGGAGAGCGCTGGTTCCTTGCAGCAGCTGTGGCCTGTTGCGGATGAATGTTCCGGAGTCTTTGTCCCCGTGATGTAATGGATGCTCCTCTGGCTGTGCACCAGGAGCAGAAGTGAAAGGATTTAGTATGTGTAAGTTGTTCCTTTTGGCAGATCGAACAGTGTAATTGTGAGGACGGAGCAATTGCCTGCTGATGTTCCTCTAACACAAGGTCGGTGTGGATGACCCTCGCCCGCCTCACGCTTCTGACTGCGCCACACATTTTCTGTCAGTGCTCCTGGAGGCCCGTACAGGTTTTGTCTGTGGAGCAGAGCAGATGATTTATGCCCCGTCTGTAGCAATGCATCCACTCACCGATTTTCCCATTAGAGCCGTTTCCAGCCTCCCCTTCCCACTCCATTTTTTGTGTTTAGGGCTCGAGATCCCCTCATTTTCTCAACATTAGCAATGACCTGATCCTGTTCTGCTTGAATCGATAGCTGTCACTTTTCTTATCTTTGAACCCCATCACCGTTGGCGCCAGTCGCCCCGAGCTACAGAAAAGTTCACAGGGTTTGGCCCGGAGAGCGACGTTCGATCAGCGCCTGTCTTTCAGTTATCGTTCCTCCCGGCCAGAGCAACAAAAGCCAATCCGCTGTGCCGTACTGCAGATCTGATGTCAGTCACTGACCACTGATGTGCCAGTCATGGCTGGGGACACCGCTGGCACAGCTGTAGTCTCGTGTGGCTCTGCTATAGCACATCTTAATCTCGACAAACTAGATAAAAAGTGACAAACTCACTTTTTAGATGTTGCAATTTCTGAAGACATCACATGAGACAAGTGGTCAAAATAGTCTAAATCTGTATGTTCTATCGCAATGATAAGCGTGTTTCCCAAACGATAACACTTTGTGTCTGTTTTTCTATGTACAATGTTGTCGTGTTATGAAAGATAAACGTTAACCCGAGTAGAAACAAGGAAACACCAAAGAAAGTTAATAACAATTGAATGAGAAGCTCCATTCAAACTAATAGAACGCAAACTGAAATGGTCATAACTCAAAATATAAGAGATGTGAAGAACTGAGTTTCAGTGGAAAAGCATGACGGTCCATTTTAAGTTAAAACATCACTTCTTTGAGGAGCGAGGAAAGTTAAACAGCTGTTCTGAAAGCAGCCTAGGCGACTAGGGGACTAGTTGATAAATTAGAAGAAGGAGAAGAAGAAGAAGAAGAAGAAGAAGAAGAAGCAGCAGCAGGAGGAGGATAAAGGTGAGGAAAAAGATAAAAAAAAAGAAGAAGAAGAAGGTGGAGGAGGAGAAGAAGGAGGAATAAATGAACGAACGAACAAACGAACGAAACAACGAACAGACAGAAGGATGGAAAGAAGAAAGGTAGAACGAAACGAAAAAACTTAATAGTTTGAAGCTCTTTCCCCTCTAACCTCAAAACTCAAATTCAAAAGCCCTGAATCAAGACAGTAGCGTTTGACCTTGAGTCTCCCTCCAGAGGTCGTTCTCGGCGTTCACAGGTCTGATTAGGAACCTGCAGCCGTGTTAAAGCTACCACTCTCAGCTTTTCACAAGCCTTACAATGAAATTTAGAAGCTCTAATTTATACTCAAACCTACATAAAATCACTGCACATGTTTGTAAGTAGCAACTGTGACTGTGAAAAGCCCTTCAACGAATATCACACACTGAATAACCCATTCCGCAGACTTGGTTTTTCTCCAAGCAAAGTAGTTGAAGAAGCTGGCAAGCATATGTGAAATGTGAAAACGAGACAGCTTGATGGCGATCGGTCTGAAGTGTTTGGTGGAAAATAAGCCGGGCAGTGAGAGTGACGAGACGGGAAAGACACGGATAAGCAAAAAGGCGTGAGAATCTCACAAACTTGGCTCTCATTACAGGCGGCAGAGCCAGGGATGTCAGGATTCATCCGGGACTGTGCTGCCTGATCAAGGGTCCCTGTGCTGGACTGGCCACGATTGGGGGTCTGACAGCCCCTGGAAACACACAGACAGGTGTCGGACTGTCGCCAAAAATTCCTGCGATGGCATGGATGACAATCCCTTGATGTCAGAGGCGAAGTTAGTCAGACTAACAGCATTTTCTGGATTAATAATAACATTGGGCACGTTTTTAGAAAAGTAGGAAAGTAGTTTAGGAAAGTATAATGGCCACTAATCTATGGTGTGTGTCCCCCAAAGTTTTTCTGAGATCCCGGTCCCCCAGAAATAGATAAATCTGTTTAAAAAAAACAATGAATAGATGGATTGTGACTAAAATCTACATGGCTTTGCTCGACCTGTGTTTCTGTTATGGGATTGATGCGGTTAAAAAACGTGCTTCAATTATTTAACAAATGGATCTCACGTTCCTTTCCCATTTTCTCTTCCTTTTTTTGTCCTTCTAGCCAATGTGTGTGTGTCGTCGAGCCTCCATCTTTCTTCACAGAAGTGCAATTGCAATTTTGTTCTGAAGTAGCTCAGACCGTTCATTCATCCGAAATTCATCCGCTTTTCTTTTCACACTAGCAAATTACCATGAATGCAAAATTATATAGCCACACGCAACAAGCAAAACAGCGTGACCACCGCAGTCAGACGCGGCCCGGTTACTTTGAGCCTGGCGAGGATTTGCAGCAGAGTGACATGAAATATTGTCAATAAGCCTTCGGATGATGAATGCCGCGGTAAGTGGATGAATATTTCAGTCATTTCAGGTGTTTTTCTGCCTTAAACGGAAAAACCCATGCTTATTTTTTTTTTTATGAAAAGTTAAAAGGTTATTATGTAAAGAAAATACTTGCAGATTGTTTTTGCTTGTCTAGAATAGTGACGTTCTCCAACCTGTGGCCCGCGAGCCAGATTCGGCCCAGGTAAGTGATACTATTATTTCTAAATTCACATATTTGCTGATTTGTGTCCATTTTGAAGAAGAGATTACAACTGTACACTTATTTTATATAAACTTCAGACATCTCTGAAAATCAAATTTACAGAATAATATATTATAGAAATTCTATAATAAACTAAAAAGTTTTACTCTGAACTGTCATTAGTGAACTTTCCAAAACAGCTAACGAAAGGTCTGAAATTGAACATTCAGTGACAAGAATCAATGTGACAAATATTCACACAAACATTCCGATTGGTGAGTCCGACAAATAATTATGCTTTATGGACGTTTCTAGGCACATTGAAAATATTCATATTTTATTTTTCCTATATCTTATGTGGCTGCAAAGTTCACAGAAAAGTCACTGCATGTTCTGCATGTACAAAATGTCTGGGCACGGGAGACTAGATGTCATGAAGATATAAATTTGTTTACACAATAAAAGACTCGACATCCATGGCCAACTGCTATGAGACAGAAACCCTGTAGATGTTGACAATCTAAAAAGGTCAGATAAAAATACACTTCGGGTTTGATGCACAGCCAAAAAAAATTCTCCACACTCTGTCTATTATTGCACTAAATAAAGGTCGGTTGTTTAACATTAGAGTCTACAACACGTTTTTCTAGACCAAATTTAATGGTCATTAAGGTCTTTTGCGATTTTTTTATTTTGTGTAAACAGAAAAATCCATTCGAATCCTCATGAAATCAAAAGATCTGGCTATTTATTCCCCAACAACCTCCAGTTGAAGCCAACAAGCTTTTTGCTCCATTAAATGTCATGGAATGGCCACCACAGTGAAGCTTTATGGTCCATTAGTTAGACCAGAACATTCCAAACAGCTCATGACCCAGTCTGGGACCTTTCGACATGGCGACTTGCTATAGACCTCGTCTTTGGTTTAAGGTTGGAGGATTTGCATCAGGACCCACAACCTCCCGTGTTTCTGCGCAGCCTTCATTACCAACCGGCTTTGTGGAATGAACTTCCACCAGCTTGTGCGTTCAGGCATCCCACTGGGAAACGGTAGCTTAAATGATCTGGATGCATGGTAATTAGGTTATTTTCTCCACTGTCAAACATGAGAGTGGCTGACAGGAAGCATAAAGGCAAGAAAACAAACAGGCGCGTACACACACACACACACACACACACACACACACACGAGCAGCCGAACCTCAAAGGTTTGCCTACAAATGAGTTGCATTTCAGAGGTAAATACTTTTGAGAACCTCACCAGCAGCACAACACAATTGAGTTGTGTGTAGAAAAATCAGTTTTGTTTTTTTTGCTGTACCAAAAATGAAGTTAAGCTAGCGAACTGAACTGCTGCAGATAAGTAATTCTGTACACTTACAGTCTGAATTATTCCGCTAATCTAAAAATTGAATGACTAATGTTTCATTTTTTTTATCCATGCTGATATCACATTTGCTATTTCCTCTGCATCACAGTCATTCTGACAGTTTGAATCATTGAAAAGTAGCACAATTAATTTTATGTAACATTAATTGAAACATCAATTTACAAGATGTGTGAAGCATTGGAAACTGGAGTATCATTTAAGATACACATTCGTGTTCATATTTCGATCTCTTTATAATTCCCATTTTTATTTATTCTTATCAAAGTCCAGCTTTGGAGATATTCATCAGCTTTTAAATTAAAATCCTTTGACCGCTGAGACAAGGCCAAGCTTGTGTCAGGAAATATTTTTATTCTGGTGCTTGAACGTCCGCGTGGAGCTTTCCCGAGGGTCAGTCAAACTCCAAGGCCCTTCTAGCGCAGACAGGGGGATTAGTTCTGACCTAATGAATCGTACAGATCAGAAAAGCTCCCGTCTGCTCCACACTAATCCACACAGCAGCTCCACATCTGGACCACTGACTTCTCAAACAAGGCTTGGCTTGGAATACCTGTATTCTCGTTTTATCCTCCGCCTGGACTCCAGTGTTCTGCATTTCCGGAAATGGCACTGAAATAGTGTGACATTTAATACATTTGATTTCCTCCGTGATGTCACTCTAGGACAAGAGGCTAAAGTTTTAAAACAAGCTTCTGAGCAGAAACTGATTTCGTTTCAAAGCAGCTTTACAATCATATTACATCTCATATTGGAATTTGCATCAGGTATGAAGTGAATACTAACAAAGTCACGTATGAGCTGCAACTCTTGCCATGAGCTCTCAAGCCTAGTGGGGACTTCTAGAAAGCTAATACTACCAGTAGCAGAAACGATATGTAGGGCTCTTCTTCTCTTAAAATGATTTGAAATTTAAATATTGTAGAGCTTCACTGCTTCAGACGAACAGCCATCGGTATTTGCTTGTATTGGCTTGTCAAGCTATGGACCGAGGCTGGGTCGTCCCCTGCTTCATTCCCGAACTGATACAGTCTGGAGCTCATGAGCCTTCCACTCTTCGCTTCACTGCACATACCAACATCCAGAAAAAATATCCGTGTACCTTCCCTTTATCCCACAAATCTCTGCGCGGCGTTTGCCTGTGACTTGGAGGTGATGGATGGAGCTGTCCGTGGTGCTGAAACGCACACGTAGCCACAATGACTTTGTGCCACAAGATTTGACGTTTGTTTGCTTGTTTATCCATCGTCAAAATATTTTGATTGAATAAGAAGACGACAATCAACAACAAAAACCTAACACACTACCAAAACAGTCAATTTAAAATAGCTAAACAAGTTATAGAAATCAATTCGTTGAAGTCATTTGTTATTTCATAATGCATGCCAAAAAAACATTATGATCGTCATACTGTCAATCATCATACTGTATTTTATATGTGTGTGCGCTCTATCCAGATCTTAGTTTCAGAAATCCTACAATGTCATTAAAAAGCCCCCTACTCGGCTCTTCAGACAACACAGACATATTGCGCACAATCAAGGCTAAAATCGTAAATGGCTCGAAACGATGATGATTTGATGGGTGGTTGAGCAGCCAAACAAGAATCTAGTGTTATTCATCCCGCTTTAGTTAAAAATCCTCTCACACTGCAGTGCATGGTCTCAGTTAAGGGACCATCTGCTGTGGGGTTTTTTTTTTCACCTTGTCTGAGTCGATGGGGAATTGCATGCGGTTTATGTTCCTGCCCGCTCTGCTGGTGACCCACCCCCACCGTAAGCACATCCTGGACAGTCCTGCACGAAGATGATGACGGTGATGATGATGATGGCCCACTCCCCAGTGATTAAACCAGTCCAACATCTGCGCATGCTCACAGTGTCAGACAGATGTGCCCTCGTCTCCTCTCGTACCCCCTTCTCCCACACGCCTGACATCTACTCAGCCACAGACAGCGACATTCCTCCTCCACTTCCACAATCTGACTCCTGGAGAACATAAAACCTTTAGAGTTAAATGGATTCCTGAGTTTTCAGCTTGAACGTATAGGCGCTTCATATTCACACACACACATACACTGGGAGAGAGGAAAAAAAGAGCAGAAAAATCCCAGGATATAGGGATTGAGACACAAATCCTCTGCGAGATTTAAAAAGATAAAACTTAGTCTGAGGTTAAGCCAGGACTTTCTCATGCTTGTGTGGATTCTAGATTCCCACTGTAGTGGATTAGACGCCAAAGGCAGAAGTATATGCTGCGAGACTCGCTGAAATGATAGAGAGACTAGCAGTAAGACAGCTGCAGCTCAGAATTAATGGTGGATAGAGAGAAGAGGAGGAGGAGGAGGAGGAGGAAGACACATGCAGCTGTCACTGCAGCCTTTTTCCACTTCAGGACTGGATGGACATTTTATGTGCTGCCTGGCGTCTTGATCTCTTTGTGTGTGTCATGTGGCTCCTCAGTGTGTGTGAAGGTTTGAGAGGAAGAGTTGATGAATGTCAGAGTTACGCGTCCTGCAAATAGTTTAAATATTAAATTAAATAGGATAATTTTACATTAAAGAAAGACAAAAGCATTTTGCCTCAACTGTGGATTAAACACTGGAGGATAAAAATGCACATGAGTGTTAATTGTAAACCTTAAAGCTAAGTTTATACAGTGTCAGACCAAAAACATCAAAAAGAAAAATGTGGTAATCAAAAATAAATAAATACGAAAAACTGACAGTTTTACAAATACAATTGTGTGTGTGCGTGTGTGTGTGTTATTTGTTCAAAACAATAACCTTCTGCTTTTGGCTTTAAAATCTATATTATGCATAATTCATCATCTTTATAACTACAGCTGGAAGCTACAATACATTTTACATATGCTCCTAGTCACAAACAACATTTTCATTTTTTTTAATAAACCTTAACCCTTGACCCACAGATTTGGTATTTTATGAAAATGTCTGAGTATTAATGCAGAATAATCCATTTCCATTTTCATTCCAGACCTGCAGTTTAAAAAAGAAAATAAAAGAAAAGGGTTTAAGTTGAAAACTGAGAGACTGTGGAGGGGAAACAAAAAATCTTTTGAATGATAAATCCTTAACAGAAAACAATGTTCAATTCAACGCTGCCCATGTGTACCTGAGTCACATCCGCTCGTATTATTCACATTAAAAAACGGTGTAATTTAAATAAAGACACCCTGAGCAGAATTATGCCTGTTTTTTTTAATAAAGGCACAAGATATTCGTCATCAGACTGAATCACAATTCAGACCATAGACAAGAAATCTACTGAGGTTTTTTTCTTTTTCTTTAGCTTAAAGCCCAATGAAGTAAAGCAGAAAAGACAGACAGACAGCCTAAAGATACTGTAGACAAATAAATAAAAAGATACTGTAAATAGATAGACAGGCAGATAAATAAAAATATGTTGTAGAAAGATAGACAGACAAATAAAAAAAGATACTGTAGATAGACATACCAATTAAAAAATAATAATAATAAATAATATATATATATAGTAGATAAATAGACAGAAAAACTATATAAAATATATTGTAGATATATAGACAGACGAATAAATAAAAAGATATTGAAGATAGATAGACAGACAAATAATTAAAAAGATGCTGTAGAGAGACAGACAAATATAATGTAAATAGATAGTCAGACAAATAAATAAAAATATATTGTAAATAGATATTCAGACAAATAAATAAACAAATAAATAAATAACAAATTCACGTTGGCAGCTATTCCAGCTCATGTTTTATGTTTTAATAAATGATAAAACTACTTTGTAATTTGTGATTTAACTACTTTAGCTTAGTCGGATTAACCTTACTTCTTATAATTCTTACCATCATATTCTTATTATCAAAAAAGCAGAGTGACGTGCTCACCAGCAGACCCAAAGCAAGCTCAGATCATTTAGTTCTGCCCTGAGATGCAAACACAGTCTCTGAAGGAGCACAGATTCAGAAGCAAACAAATGTTTAGGCTGAAAGTGTGTTGAGATGTGTTTCTAACAGGACAGGTGGACTTCAGCCGAGTAATGGAGCTGTCAGCCTCCTCGCTCCGTCTCTCTCCAGCCTCACCTACAATCTCCATTTACCCCGCACAGCCACGATCTGAGAGCTTCAGGATCTACAGATTCTCAAAAGGAGCCGGCGTGTCGCCAGCGGACGGTGATGTGATTTATTAGCCGGTCTTCAAGGCGCAGTTATGGAGTAACAGCGACACAGATAATCGGATCAGGAAGTATGGTTCATTAAATGGCCAGCCACGGGCCTGTGCGTGTAGGTGCTCTCGCCATTTATGTCCCCTCTGAATTAGACTACATATTGCACTGCATACAGCATTTCCTGGAGATAATTCGATTTTAGATGCAGAGTGTGTTCATACACTTCCTCAAACTCAGCTTCATTTGATGCAGCACTTCCTCTAATCAGGGTCAAAGGTCAGAGCAATTAACTACTATCATATATATGTCAAAGTAATAATAATTAAATCTTTTTCATTTGTTTTCTTTTCTTATTCAAGCAAACTGAAACTTTCTGAATTTTATATTTAATGCTATAATAGACACTTTCTCGTGATACCAATTCTGAGGGTCAAAGGTTTAATGGAAAGAAAATATAACCTTTGTTTGTTTGTAACAGTGTGATTTAAAAATGTATATTAGCTTTCAGCTGCATCGTTAAAGAATTATTAGTATGTATTAGTGAGCAAGGAAGAAGGAAGGGTCGCCTAGGAAACAAAACACAGCAGTGAGAAAGAGAAAAAAATGGGCGTTTGGGAGGCTGAATGAACCTTTGTGCTGATTGGTCCAGACACGACCACGACTTGACCCACAGCAAAAAAGTGGGTAAAACAAAACACATAAAATTCAGACTAAAGGCCATATGCTTTAAAAAATAAATAAATTAAAAAAATTATATCTTAATTATATAAATGTAATCTAAAAATATTTAAAAATCATTATAAGGACAAAATTACAGTTGGGCTCAATATATTACAATATAGGTTATATAAACATTTATCAAATGTTGTTATTAGTTTATTTAAATTATTTATGCATTTATTTTGTTTATTTTTTTTATCAAGATTAAGATTTAATAAGATTTTAAAAACAAAAGTTAAAAAAAATTGTAAAATAAAAAAGATATATTTGATTATATAACATAATATAATATGTAATTATTAGCAAAAGTCAACCAAGTAAAAAAAAAGAAAGAAATTAACAAATCACTGTTTTATAAATATTCTAATAATGAATTTAAAAACAAGAAGCCTCCGCCAATCTTCAGCGCACACACGTAACATGTCATCACATCAACTTGTTTTTAATAAATCAACATAATTGCGCTTACGTCACTGAACTCGTCCTTCAGTCTGTAGTATCTCACTATAGAAACAGAAGTAGTGTATGTAGATGCAACACACTGTTCCTGAAGCTCCTCAACTACCATCAGTCACGGTTTTACCAGAAGCCGAACGCTTCTCTTTGAACAGTGGATAAAAGAGACGCTCTCTGGTTCTACATGTTAGAAATGGCGGAAAGCGTCTAGAATACATTACGCCTTCCCTGATGGCGGCACGGCAAATGAAGCCATCGTGGCTCTTTTGATATCACGGCCCTGAAATATTCATTGTGATGTCATAGACGAGTCCGTTCATCGTTTCATTTCACCCAACTGTAAAAGTGCGGCCTCCACTTTGACGTCTGAAACGGCTTGTTTGAGCAAAAGTGGCATCACACTGACAACCGCGTTGACATTTACAGCATCAGCATCCTCCATCTCACCAAACAAAAAGCCAGATTACAAGGTGCTCTTTGTGAAAACTCCGCTAATAGCAGGTTGGGGTTGAGCCATTTTACCCCTTTGATCGAATCAGAAGAGCTTGAGAGAAAGAGCGAGAAAACAAAAGCCCATTAAAAGCAGATAACACCCAGCCTATGACATTACCCATATTAATAAACATCACCCACTGACAAAGCTTAATATCGTGATTTAATTTAGCGCCGCCTTGTGCATCTCCTCCGAGACCAGGGGAACAGAGACCCAAATACCAAAATATCATCAGCTGAGATAAAAGAAGAAAACAGACCCAATTCCAGAAGCATCCCTCTGAGGGTTAAGTGTGCAGCCTCTCAATTTGGATCTGAAAAAGCCGTGCCCGCCGGGAACAATATTACAGACGTGCATCCTAAAGCGCCCGTTTGATTTACGGTAATGATCTTCTTTTGTTTCGGCTTCAAACCTGGCCTTCTGCTTGGAATGTTTCTATACGGCAGGAGCTTCGTGTGCCATGAACATGCTCGTCCGCGTCTTGATGCTATCAAACAGAAACTGAAAATAAGTGCAATCAACACTCTAAGTGGATGCAAATAAAGAGCGGCACGGCGACGTTCATCTCACAGAACCTTCTAGGTGGAGATTGCGTGATCTTCGGATGCAAATGTTGGTATTCCTCCCGCGGTCCATCACGTGGTCAGGAGAGTTTGTGTCTAGGTTCGAGAAAGAAGCGTCTGGGATGGTGAGGTTTTGATCACATGTTCTGGACTCTGACCCAGGTCTGATACAATTGTTCACTTTATTGCTTTTTGTATCACTGGTGATACAGTTTGTTAATCGTCAGTTTCCAGGGACTTAAATAGAAACTTTTCTTGCAAAAAAAACCCTTAGAGTATACACACAGAAATTAGTCGCCACATGGTGTTTCCAATGCAGTTACCACGAGGGGAGCTGCTCCACATTTGTTTGTCCACATTTTTTTTTTTTTTTTTTCAAATAAAATAAAATTACTTCTGGAAGACAACAAAGTTTATACTCAAATTTCTATGAGAAGAGTTGTCTGGTGGGTTTCTTGATTGCAGTTTTCTGAGTTTGAAACTTCCTCTTAACATTGAGCCTGGTCCAATTATTACACACACACACACACACACACACACACACACACTCCTTTTCTCACACAGAAACACACAACAACAAATAGTCAGACTCTCTTTTTCTCTCTCTCTTCACCTCACACACACACACACTATGTTTGATGCAGCTTTTTAGAATTCATGTCATTCTTTCTTCGTGTTGTTATTATTAGATTGTTTCTTGTATTTAATGTCGAATTCAATTAAATGAATCTTAATTGTGAGTGATTTATTCTTCTCATGACACTGTGATCCACCAGTTTGTCCTAACTTACTGCGCCATGAAGCGATTGTGAGTCTCCGCCTCTTTATTAAGCAGCTACTATCATCAGAGAGTGCGATGATGTCATACTTTCACTATAGCGTCTGATTTCTTGAATATGATTTAATCCGTCTGTTTGGCGTCAGCATTTTTTTTTACACTACATTAATCTCCCACTTTCTCATTCATTGTTTTTCACACTGCAGACATTTGGAATGCACCAAGCACATATTTGCTGGACGTCCAAAGCTTTATGAAATATTAATAAAAATATTGGCAGGTCCCAACTTTAGTTATCAATCTCTGAAGAGTTCAGGAAACGAGACTGCAGCTTTTCCTGACACAGAAATGGACAAAACAGTTTTGAATAAAAAAAAAAGCCAATTAAAAAGCTGCTGAAGTAAAAGGTCACGGAATTTCACGTGCCTGATCCACGTCTGTTTCCTCACAACAAGTGATGACGAAGGTGTTAATTGGTACATCACTGTCATTTGCGCAGTTAAACGAGTACAATCATTTAGCTTGAAGGGTTGCATGGTAATGTCACATTAGCGCAGAGTAAAGCCTCGCCACGGTGATGATTAATTAGTCTGGCCTGTCTCAGAGGGGAGTTTGCTGCGCCATCCGAGCGCTGGGATCATGTCTGTATAGTTTAGCTCTAATAAACCTTTAATGTGCCGGACAAAAAAAAAAAAACACGACTTTCTTACATCCAGAGCAATTGCGTCTGTCGTGACCTTTGAATTAGACTGCGCTCAGATGCGTCAGCAACACACTTCACGTTAAAGCCTCTGGTTTACCACTGGGAATAGAGCTAAATTATAGTCTGCTTTGAAAACCTTCTCTTACACATCAAAATTGGGCTCGTGAGCTTGGCAAGGGCCATCAAAGTATCGGCAAAGCCACTGGGGTAATAAATCAGCACCATCATCTGTTGAAAAGTGGAAAAGCAGGATGTGGTAGTTTATTTAAAAATGCAGACGGAGAAAAGGACACCCATCTAATGCAGACAGTTCTTTTAGTGGATGACAAACTGAACGGAGAGGCAGTGGTCTTCAGCTCTCAAAACATCTTTCACAATTACGATGCTTGGCATTTAGAAAAGAACCTAAAGCATTGAAAACGACACAACATGGTGACATCACATTCCCGGGATCCGACCAGCCAGTGCCACGCTTTTTTTCCCCCGACTTGATAAGATCACTGACCGACAAATTGCGTATTCCGAGTCAATACCAGACAATCTGGAAGAGCGGATGAAGTTCTCCGGATGGCGTCCTTCCTACAGTGGCTGAGCAGTGGCGTATGAACTCTTCGGTGGCGCTTGTGAATTTTTCCAGTTCAGAAAGCACAAGACAAAACGAAAACAGCTAAGACAGACGCATAAATAAGTTTTTAAATGGGATCTCAGAAGCTGGTGTGAAAATGAAAGTTCCTTACAGCACCTGTTATTTGTGTGAGGAGGTTTCGAGTTTGCTAAGAAGGTTGGGAAATAATCCGTTTTGTGGATTTCTAACTGGTTCTACATCGATCACATTTCCTGAAGACTACACTCCGGATTCTAATCATTAAAACCAAAGTCATCGGCTAATCTGAGGGAGGTCCATTATTTCTAAACAAAAGTTCACTTTGGGATTTGCGACTTGTAAAAAAACCCACATAAAACGAAATAACAGAAAGAAACGATAAAAATCGAGTGTTTTAGCTATAGCGCACACACGTAAGCAAGTGAAGTGCATACCATCTATCATTCTAATACTGTAAACAACATATTATACAATATTGATAACACTACCTACAACAATACAATTTGCTCAACAGCTCTCAAAGAAACATGGCGGGTGATTTATTTGCCCGTTCCGCTGAAGTTTGCAGCGCTATGTACATATTCAAACAATTGTGGAAAAGTTCCAAAATAGACCTATTTTTCCCCATCTCTGCCTGAAATTCTCATGCTTTCACGAATGGGAGTCAGTCTTTGGGGAGATACAGCTGACACACTAGCACAGAGATGTATAAAAATATGTAAAACCTTACAAAATGTGTTTTTCACATCTTCACAACCAGCCGAGGTTCGACTGAGGGAACTGCTTGGGTTTCCGGTGACGACTGATATGTTTGAAAGTCTTTGTGGTCGTGGAATACAAGTTCCCTAAAAAGTACCGCCACCGGACAGCCTTTAGTGTGCCATATTAAAACCGAATAGCTTTTTTTATTCTTCTATGATCTAGAAATGGATTATCAACACTCCAAATAAAAAGGACATCTCAATCGAAACATTTCTCCAATGTTCTCACATCCTCCGCGGCTTCACAACCATCTCTATTTTCCTTCTTTCCTGATGATGAACCCTCATGACAGTTACCATGGAAACAAGACCAGATGAATGGCTTGTCTTTTCATGGCGAGATGTGAGTTTGTCTGAGTGCAGGAGAATCAAGCCAATACACCCCCCCCTCCCCAAATCACCACCACCACGTTACCCAGAAGGCATATGGGTGAGCTACGCTTTATCCAAAAAGAAAAAAAAAAGACCATAAATAATCGCAGTCCCACTATGCAATGTTCTTAGTAGCGTTTTCGTTTAACCTTTCCATGTAATTCCGCAGCTCTTTGGAGTCCCCGAGCTCAATGTCTGGGCAAACCCATTTGATTTCACTCTGGCCGATGAGCAGCGGGCTTATAGCAGGACAGCCATTACTAGGCTTGCTGTGGCTGAAAGTGGTAAACTTGACCCGCTTCCGTTTGGTGGTGGGTGAGTTTAAGGACTCGCTCTTATCTCGCCCAGTGCACACAGAGTCGGAAGCAGACCTATGGACCTGTCCCTGCACACTCTTCTGAGTCGAGAGTCCGTTGAGGAGCTGACTACCTTCTTCCAAGCCCAAGCCGGAGTCCATGGTGCCACCCAACTCATCATGCTCCAGGCACAAACCCGCTTGGCTTTCCAACAGCTCGGCATCATGACCTAACCACACCCAGTCATGGGCGTGAGCCATGGTCTCCTGGCCCTCCAACGGGAGCTGTTTGTTGCGATATTTGAAGGCATAGGAGACGCAGTTGATTAGGAACACCATGATGGCCAGGCAGAAGACCCCTAGTAGGGCGTACATGCCGATCTCCAGATCGCTGAGGCCACGGCGTGACGGAAGCAACTCGTCGTCTGCTGTCCGGCCAGGAGGAAGGTCAGCTTGAGCTGGGTACTCGGAGAACTCAACAGGAACATCTCCGCTTGCTGGCCTGTTCCCGCTGACTTTCCCTTGAATAACAGTCTTGATGGTGGTAGTTCCTCGGTTCATGATTCCAGCCTCCATGTCAGAGATCGATCCGCCGTAGTATGGCGAGCTGGGCCTGTATCGCCTGTTGTTTGCCGTTTCGTCAGCGCGGCCAAACTTTACTTGGATGTTGGCGTTGCCGGTAGCTAGAGCAGTGCGCCTTTTGGTCTTCAGGCATAATTCAGGTCCGAAAATCTCCAAGCGGACCAGCACGCCTTGTCCTTCTCGTTTAGCCACCACTATTGGCCACTTCCAGGCGGAGTCTTTCTTCACGGACACTACTTGGCCATTTAGTGATGTTGCTGTAAGAACAAAATGTCCGGGGTTGTACAGGTCAAGAGGTGTCATGGAGCCATCACTGAACTGCAGCCATGCGCTGACTAGAGATTCCTGTGAAGACAAACAGCACATTCGAGTTTGAGTGATGACGCAACACGAACAAAAATTCTTCACGCTTTCATTTTTTTTTTTTTTGTTTGTTTTGCTTGCAATCATAACATTTTTGCTCGAAACTTGTTTTTTCCCACATGTCAGATTTTTGCACTTCAACTTCTGGTACTAGTTTCCCTTACTCTTATTGGCTGGGTAGAATGTGATTGGCAGCAGTTGACCAGGAAGGGGTGGAGGTTTAGCGAGCGCTTAAGAATCACAGCATCTTCATCCTCTGAGTAATTATTAGTTTGTAATTACGAGTTCTGGACCAGTACCTTCCACATCACAACACCAGAAAGACAACGGCACGGTCACGCAACCTGATCTTGTCATTTAGTGAATACAGAGTTTCCTGTTAAAATTGTAGTCAACAGGGAATTACAAAATAATTTATTAACCGAACATTTATTATTGTTGTTATTAATAATAATAATAATAATAATAATAAAACATCTTCACAGGCACAGTATGATAATTATTCGATGTGTAGATACAAAAAGGCCTACTATTATTCTAAATTAGTTTACCGAAAATATACACTTTAGTCACAGTTTATTGTATATTGTACTAATACTAAAAAAAATAGTGAATTACATGGTGTACGCTCACGTCCCACACTTCCTGATCGCCTTTTCACCAGCCAATTAGAGTAAGGATGAGACTAGTGCAAAATACACGGAAAAATCATTACGAAAAGTTTCAAAAGAAAATGTTTAAATTGCAAGCGAAGAAAAAAAACCAAGCATTTTATTTGTATCTCAGAAATTTACGTTTGATATTTTTGGCACTAATCTGATTACAGAAGTTTCAACATGAACAGATGCATCAATCATGATGCAGTTTAAAAAAGAACTGCTTCTTTTGTGTCTATCAACGTCAAAAAGAAAGGAAACCCCTGCTGTTATTAAGCATTAGTGAAATCAGAATAATCAGAAGGATTATAAAATGGGACATAAAAAAAATGGGCAGTGCTGAGCAGTTTCATTATCATGCGTCTCATGACTGTGAGGACACTGGTTGCACCTGCTCGCGGAAGAACAGCAAGAGCGAGCACTAGCTAGGAGTGAATATACTAGCTAAGTGTCTCTGTACTAGCTGGGAGAGAATGTGCTAGCTAAGGGAGGATTTACAAGCTGAGAGCGTGTGTACCCGTATAAGTCTAAGGGAATATTCTACTGCAGCTGAGTATACAAGCTAAAAGAGCATGTACCAGGTTAGAATTGTTTTACAGAGTGCGTGTACGTACATGCTAAGCATAAAATTACTAGCCAAGAGCATGTGTACTAGCTAAGAGTACTAGTTAGAGTATGTACTAGCTAAGAGTAAATTTAGTAGTTTAGAGTGTATGTACAAGCTAAGTGAAAGCATTTTAGTTAAGACCGTATGTACAAAGTTAAGAGTGAATGTACTAGTTAAAAGCGTATGTACTAGCTAATATGGAATTTGCTAGTGAGGAGCATGTGTGCTAGCTAAAAATGCATTTACTAGTTAAAAGCGCATGTATTTGTTTAGAAATAATTATCTAATTATCAGTATATGTCCTCGCTATGAGTGAATTTACTAGTTAAGAGTGGATTTAGTAGTTAATAGTGTATGTACTAGTTAAGAAGCTAACTGCACATTTTCTAATTTAAAATGCACTTAAAATGACAGTCATACCAATCTCAGCCAAAATGTACAATTAAAAAAGCAAGAAAGATTGAATCCCAGCAAAGAATAGGTAGTTACAGACATTTTTTACCAAAGCCACTTACAAAATGTCAAACATTGTAGCAGTTAGCACAAATGCTAAGAACATCTCAAACCAGTCCATCAGATACCTGATTGGGATTGCGCAGAACCTCTTGTGTGGTGGCCGTGGCGACGATGGCCCGGTTGCTTCCGGGACTCAGTTGGAGATTTAAAGAAAGGCCGGAAACCAGCTGCACTCCCAGTTCTGTAATACTGACTTTATCATCCAGAACCCGCACGGTCCGCTCGGCAAGAACAGTGTCCGATAAAGGAGACACCACCTAGATGGCAAAAAAACATTCCTACATCAACAGGACAGTTGCGTAAAATCAAAACGCCTGGTAAAGTTTTCCCATTTACATCAATTAAAACAAACGTCCATCTCCACATTCCGTACACTATCATAAAGTGTCATAAATCATTTTCTCTCTATCCGTTTACGGGACGTCCACCGTCTCGCGGGGCTGCCACTTCCTCCCAAACATCATTTAACACCGTCTGCAAGTCCACAGGCTATAGTCGGCGCTAAAGTAAAGAACAATTCTTATTCTGTTTTAAAATCGTCTTGGTATTCAGAGCACATCCTAAAGTGCCATTTGAATTGAGAGATTTATTAATTAGATATTAAATAAAAAATAAGCACGGGAGCCTGAGGCATTACCTAATATTGCGTAAGATTCTGCCCCAGTGCTCCACTTTTCCTACAGGCCTGTGAAATGAAATTCCGAGCCGGATATTTGAGCGCAACAAATCGCTCCACGGCGGCAACTAAATACGTTTTTCCTCGTTTACCAGCAGGAAATGAATCATTAAACGCATCCATAATGAACTAAGAAACACGGGACACCTTTAGAAACTTGATGGCTAGCTTGTGCTCACGGCACGGCATAGAAGATTGGCAATTTGGCCACGGGAAAGTGACGGATCCATATCACGTCTTCAATGGCTTCCGATCTATAAAGCACCAATGGCTTTCAGACTCCACACATCTCATCCTACAATTACTGGCTCTTATCTGATTTTAATTTTCGGCAAATAGATCAAATCAACGGGGTCTTGCTGCTGGGAGCCATTTTTTGGCAAATGGAATCCTTCAAGGATGGGCTTTCTGCACGAAATGAAGAACGTAGACACGTGTGACATCTTTAGAAACGTAAAAGCGAGGTTCGACACTTAATCAGTGCAAATTTCTGTTCTGTCACGAGGTGAGACGTGCCGAGAGAAACCTCGTGGGAACTGTCACGGAGAGTGGATGCGAGATGTCTGGCTCTCGTCTGACAGAATACACGTGTCACATGGCAGCTCGGACGGATTCCTCTCTCTTCCGCATACAGATCGACAAATGACAGCCCAGCGCTTACGGGGAAAACAAGTACGGGAATGGTTTTATGTGCTATACCTGCTGCTCCGTCAGGTCTGACTGGCAGTTTCTGACCGGAGATTCTGGTTTTTAGGAGCTTGTGTTTTAACAATAAACACATGGTTCAATTTTTTGTAAAAAACGGGGAAATGGCGCGTTCCATCGTCAAAATGGCGCGGAACAACTAACGCGCTGATTTTGTGGTGTTAGAATGGCAGAGGAGATTGGCACCAGTGAGCTGGGTTCTCCACAGGTTTTTTTTACCTCGCTTTCTGTTCGAGAAGTTTTTTTTTGCCTGGCCACTGTCGCATATGTGCTTACTCACTGGTCATAGTCATAGCCATTATCTTAACACCAACGAAGAAATGAGTAAAGCGCATCAATCTTTTTTACATGTTCACACGTGCGCTTCGAGACAGTTGTAACTGTAAAAAGCGTCCAACAAACTTGTTGAAAAATCTTCTCAAAATGAGACAGACATCACAAATGGATCAACAAAAGTCTTATTGGCGCATTTTCTACCGCAGACTTTGATCAATGGTCAAACTTATAATACATAGTTATCAAGTAACTATGATAAGAGCGTTTTGAGTGATTTAAACAGAAAATTAGCTGGCAAATCAAGGATTTTGTGAGCCAAAGTTTCCTCAACTACGGTAAAACAGCCGGATCTATTTTTGATTTAACTCGAATAATTTCTAAACTACTTTTCCCAGCAGTTTTTTGCCTGTAGGCGGGGCATAACCTGGATTGGGTGTAAAGTACTGTGCTTGAGTAAATACTTTACTTAATTTTTGGCTACTTGGTATTTGTACTGATTATCAAAAATATTATTATTGATTGAGTATCTGTATTCTTTACTCCACTATATTTGAATGGACTCTTACAGTTACTTGTTTAATTGTGATTGTGTGTATCAAGTAAGCATATTTTTCTACTGCGGTTTTTTTCTTGGGCGGATGAGGTGATATCGCCATCTGCAGAATGCTGAAGGTACTGGATGCTATTTATAAGCTAATTCGAATTAGCGCTTGAACTTTACTGCACATTTGAGTTTGACAGACTGAGATTTTGCTCTTGTTTTTTAGCCATTTTGTTCTGCCCTTTTGAAACATTGAGGTGTAAAATTTTACTTCTATATTATGAAATCTCATAAATAAGGAGTTTCTTGCTTTTCACATTTCTTGGTGTTTTTTTTTTTGCCTAAATTCAGTAAAATACTTAAAGCAACCAATTTTAAATAAATGTAAGTACTTTTCTTCAATAAATATTTCTGATGGGAAACAATCGACATGCTGAACGTTTATGATTCGCGATGAGGGAGAATAGTCAGAATGGCCAAAACTGGACGGAGCTGATTGTGTGTACCTGGACTTTGGTGCTGCCACTGTTCAGACCGATCAGGACTTGTTCTTCAGAGAGCTTGGCCACTCGCTCGTCCACCACTCGTACTGAATCCCTCACCAGCTCCGTCACATCCACCTGCCAGTCACTGCCCAGGAGGAAGTCCGGCTGACCCTGCCAGTCCTCTGGCTCGGCCTCGAACTGGGTGAGGACACGAATGGTACTGCTCTGGTACTGGGGGACACAACCTCGATCCTTTCTGGATCCTTCGTCCCCACCGTCTTCAGCCGATCCAGACCTACAAAAGACAATACGATTGACAATCTGCTTTGTTGTATTTCATCATTTTTCATAGTAACAAAGTCACCTTCAAATATTTTCATTCTAATATAGATTGTGATTAATAATAGCTACAAATCAAATTCAAATTTTAAGTGTCATATACACATTATACATGGTACAACATGCAATGAAATGTATTTTTACAATCGTCCAGCTTTTAAACATGGGGTGGGGGAATGTCAGAAAGAGATACATAAAAAATAAGTGATTAAAATACAATAAAATACAAAATAAATACATGAAGATAAAATATGAAAACATACAAGGAAAAACTACGAAGATTTTGATCCATGAGAATGATCCATGAAAAGTGAAGTGTAACAGATGTTGTACAGTTACAAGCTTTAAGTTTATTACTCTAGTTATTAATCTTGTAACACAAAAGGGGGAAAGAGCAGATGAAAAGGAGAATGATAGATGGCAATAGAGTTGAGAGAGTGACAAAAAGAGAGGAATATGGAGTCACATAAAAATAGAGAGGACAAAGAAAGAGAGGGAGGGATATAAAAGGAGAAAGCAAGAGAGAGAGGACTGATTGAGAAGAGAATAAGTTAGAAGAAAGAAAGACAGAGAGTGGATGGTAGAAATAAAAGGAAAGAAGGAGAGAGAAAGTGAAACAGAATGTGAGAGAAGAACTGAGGTAAAAAGAAAGAAAATAAGAGTGAGAGGGAGAAAAAGAAAGTGAGAGCGAAGTGAGAGATGAAGAGAAGTTAGAGAATGACAGTTAGAGAAAGACAGAGACAAAGACAGAGAGTGAGAGAGAAACAGAGAGAGAGAGAGAGAGAGAGAGTGAGAAACAGAGAGTAAGAGATAAACAGAGAGTGAGAGACATAGAGAAAGACAAAGAGTGACAGAGAGAGAGAGAAAGTGAAAGAGAAGGAAAGAGAGAGAGATAGAGAGAGAGCAGGGTAGTTATATGACACTGGTATATTTTCTCTCCTTCAGTCAGGTGAAGAAAGGGCAGCGTTGACTCGGCCATTATTTTAATGAGTAAGTCATTGAAAATAAACCCGGCAGCAGTGGCAGCTAACACGATGTGTGTGATGGGTGAGGAGGACACACTCTTCTACACTCCTCACAGTGTGACATTTACCAAACACCCGAGAAGACCAGCCATCCTGCACAGAAGGTCTCCACAGAAACAGCGGAACCCTAAAATATTACCGCGAAAACATAGAGAACGCAATCGGATGAATGAAGAACTCAAACTGCACAGACGTATGATCAAAAAACACATTGTTACAGATTGATAAGCCATGTGATAACACAAGGTGGAGTGTGTGACCTGAGAAACACCTTTCACAAACTGCTCGTTATTACAACAGTCAATAAATGTAAAGTCTCTTGATCTTCAGAGCAGCAAATGTGGACATTAAATCCCCTGACTATAAGTACACGGACATCTCTAATCAAAATGTCCGTTATTAAGGACAGAGAACTCATTAATAACATTCTAATTATACTAAGGAGGCCGATAGACCATCACACACACACACACACACACACACACACCACACACTCTGATATAGACTGTTAACTTTACACGACAAACAAGTGTACAATAGTAACAGATAAAAAAATACAATACTAGAGTGTAAACAGTTACAGATAAAAAAATACAATACTAGAGTGTATATAGTTACAGATTTAAAAAAATGTATTGTTATTTATAAAATATGAGAGAAAAATTAAAGAGCGAAGAGCAGTATAACCTTATTAATCTCTATAAATGCTTTTAAAAATTATTTTGTAAGTCATTGTTAATGAATTGTATTAATACAATGCATCTGTCACGCTCACGCCCTCGTGAAGCCAAGGCGAGCGTGAGCGACAATGGAACACAAACACGAGGGTAAGAGTACAGTGGGTTTAATGACAGATGGGGTAACCAAACAATAGACAGGATATGAACACTGGATGATGAGACGATGAACACAATGAGCTGACTCGGGAAGACTAGGAAACATTCGGGAAACAATCCACAGAACAGGAACGAGGAGACGAGGAGACACAATCCAAAGTGCACGAGGAGTCCGAGAGTCTCAGGGAAATGAAGACGTTGCCGGACACGGAACAGATAACCCGGCACACCTATATACTGGTGGTGATTGAGATCGCCTCCAGCTGTGAGCGTGGGAACTGGGTTTAAGGGGCGGAGCCGGGAACGATGACGAACAGATCGTGACAGCATCTCAAAATAGGCTTTGGTGGGAACAAAATATCAAACAATTTAGAGAGAAAAATTGCTAAATGCTTACTATGTTTTATTAAAGCTTAAACAAATCGATTCATTAGAAATAGTTATTTCGACCAAAATTATAGATCTTGGAGAGTGGATCCTCACTAATTTTGTGTATTGATTACTGTAACTCAGTTTTTACTTTTACTAGAGTTGACTTTTAATTGTTCAAAGGACTTTTATCACTCCTGTTTTCTCTTCACTTCCCTGACTACCAGTAAAAGTCTAGGGTTTACTTTAATAAGTCAAGTTTTAGAGCTTTACAGAATTACTGACTCAATTGTATGATGTCCCAAGTTGAATAAGTTTACTTCTCTCATTATAATAATAAAAAATAATAATCTCATAATAATAAAAACAAATAAAACTAATCACAAAGTACAAAATTAGTTTCAAAGAGGAATAGAAAAGCTGAGCATACATCACTTTAGAATAAGAAAAAATATTCAACAAATAACATTGGTACCACCTCTTTTATCATGTTTGTGTCTGTAAGTTAACAATTATGGTTTCTATATTTGTTTTTTCACTTCTATGTTTTTTTCCCTAAAATTCTAATGTATTATATTTCTAATATATTTCTAGCCTTTGTAATATAATTTATAATCCTAAGATCTCCCCAGCGTGGCATACATTTCATATTATCATATCTCAACCAATCTTGATTTAATAATAAGGAATCATTAAATTCCCAATGGTAAAAATAAAAGTCCTTAAACATAATTGACCTTTGGTGACCTTTGGGTTTGCCCAAAAATCACAGCTTTCCATTTTTTTTATTTCGACAAGGAGAGACAACTTCCTCTCGCAGTTATCACTGCTTCATTCCATGTCTCCTCCGTCATTCTGTTCTCACTTATCATGCATGAGCGAACCCGGCAGGATTGTTTCTAGCTTAGAGTAATTAAGAATTATCTCCTGGATATCCACAGCGTATGGCAGCATTAACCTGCACATTGTCTGGCACCGAGGCGTCAGATGCAGGTGTGCCAGCAAGCGACCCAGCGGTAATTAAAAAGTCAGCATCCGCATCCTCCCGCATCTTCTCCATGCGGTCCAGCGGGAGCTCCTCTACTTGTCTGGTGCCACGGAAGAATGACAGAAAGTGGAATATGGCTGAGGGGAAGGTTGATAAAGACAGGAAGGACTGTCACTCCTTCACTGGAGTGTTGTGGGCCACGCTCTCCCTGTGCTGTGTTTATTCTAGAATTCATCTGCAGTAAATCATTACTCCTCACTGCTCATTAGCCATGTTTAAATATACTGTATAATATAAGGTTGTGTGTTCAAGATCAAGTTTATTTATATAGCGCTTTTCTCAGTCCCAAACAAACCCAAAGCCGCTATGCGGAATTAGGATAAAAAAAAAAGGTCTATCTTTCTCTCAATTTCTCTCTTTTGATCTCTCTCTCTTTCTCTGTCTTTTTCTCACATTCTGTCTCTCACTCTATTTCTGTACATTTATTTCACTCAATTTCTCTCTTTTATTCGCTTTTTCATTTTCTCGTTGTCCTCTCTTTGTCTCCGTTCATTGCTCTCTCTTTCACTCTTTCTTTTTTTTCCCTCTCTTTCTTTCTTGTTTTCTCAGCGTCTTACATTCACTGTTTCTCGCTCTCTGTCTGTCCATCGTTTTCTCACTTTCTTTCTATGCCCCTCTCTCTCTTTTTCTCCCTATCTTTCTTTTGTTCTACGTCTATATATATTTGAAATGATCTTGTATAAATATTTATACTGTTCATTTCAGTTTCGAATTATACATAAACAGAATCCCTCTCTCTCTGGCCCTGTACAGTAAATGTCTCTCACTCTAGTTCTTTCTCTTTGTCTCACTCTTTTTTCCTTTTTTTCTTTTGCTCTCTCTCTCTCTCTCTCTCTCTCTATCTATCTATCTATCATTTTTCTCTTTCTTCTCTCTCTCCCCATTCTTTGTATTTGCAATATTTTTAATCAATCACATCAAAAAAGACAATCACGTCTTTTTCTTACAACTAATTCAAACCAACTAAATAAGACAAAAAAATCCACCTCGATAAAGTAAGTAAAGTGAGGGAACAGAACTTTTAAGGTCAGACTGGAACATCGGGACCTTGTTAAAATATAACCTTTAGAAAGAGAACGAGTGTCATCCTTGTCCAGGCGACATCACTGCTCACCTGTAGCTCGGGAGTTCTGCCGGAACTTTCCAGCCACGGATCTGGCTCAGCTCCGGATCAGACATCTCGATCTGGAGAGGAAGACGAGGCATCCACACGCTGACCTCCAGCTGAGCGCTCAGGTAACTGTAGGTGAAGTTCACCATCATCTTCACTCTCCCACGCGCCTCCTTTCCGTTGACATAGACGTAATCACACCTCTCAGACACCTATAAGGCAGAAACACCAATCAGAGCACAGACAAACAGAACGTTTAGGCAACAACGTATTCAAAACAGCGATAAATGGAGGAAAATTGCGGCCTTGGCTCAGGTTTCACGCTACATTTCCTTCCAATTTCCTAGTGACTATGTCCAATTCTCAAAGAGGAAAATAGGAGACATCGTTTTGTGTTAATCAGAACAATATGTGAAAAACAGTCTAGCCTTTTGTGAGGTTTTCCCTTCCTCGTGCTACTGTTATTCACTTTCATTCTTTGTTTTAATGAGGAAGATGACTGGATGGACTTTGACTGGCTTGTCCAAATGTTTATTCCTGACTATAGTCAGTGGGGGAGTAAGTTGTAGTTTATAATGAGAGAGTTTGGAAGACCACTTCCAAGACTTTGGGGTTGAAAGGAGCTTACCAGATGGAGAGATGGAAGCAAAACAAACCATGGTCAAGTCTTTCAGCAGCAGAATAATGAATTAGCCAGAACTCCGAGAGTTTTGCCAGAGAAAGATTTTCCTGCCCGAATGACTTACGCTTTTTTTTTAACTAACACAAATGGCTTGTGTTCTGAGCAATTGCCCTTTAACTAAAATTTCAAGACGCCACGATTGTGAGATTCCCCGTAATGATGTGTCATTTTACACTCTACAGTGTTCCCAACGTCTCAAACGCCGATTGATGAGAAGCAGAAATCAGTCGTTTCGATTTCGTCAGTTCTCACTTGAAGAATATCAGGGGATTTGACTCACAAAAAGATAGAAGGAAAAAATGAAATCCAAATGAACTTTAACACAAGTTCATCCCAACATTGGAATCTTATATGAAATCATGTATTATTTTGAACTGAAATTTTTAATTTAGCACGTTTTGAACATGTTTGCAACACCTGAATAACAGTTAAGGTTAATGTTATTTTCCTCGTTGCAAACCATCCTCAACGATCTCAAAAGACGGGGCTTACAGTAACAAGGCGACGTTTCAAAAAGAAAAAGTAAAATGATAATTCCCTCATGAATACAAATGACTCCAAAATCTACAACTCTAAAACTCCTCATAATTAGAAAAATACCCACCGTGAGCAATTGCCCAGCACGGTTGAAAAGGAAAAGGTAAGTAAAAGTAAGCATAGACCTGTAATGATGAGAAATGCCAGTGAGTTTAAAGAGTACAATCATTCCACACCCTTTCTATCTGCTTGAACTGTTAAACTGCCTGAATGTTCCCATATAAATGACAAAATGAAACAATTTGCGGTTTCACTTGGACAGCTGTATTCCTTACTTCCGCGTTTTATAGGCTGTAAATCTTTTACGAAAGTCAGAGAGCTAGGAAATCCTCCCAAGTGTAGTCAGGCCTATGAAAAGCGGCGGATTGTGAAGAGCGACTGGTTGGTGAAGTGTCTGTCTAACAGCGAGGAGACAAGCTCTTCCCATGAGTGTCAGCACTAAGCCTCATAACCAGTCCGTCAGCGCATTAATCAGGGACATTAGGACTGCTGAAGAGAGGGACATTCGCCGGGAACGTCAAGACTCCCACTGGGAAATGGTCTGCGTACTTAATGACCGATTCAGACGGAGAAACCGGACTGTTCAGCATCCAATAATGACTTTTTCTCTCTCTGACAGGAGAAATGTGAAATTTAACAGCTGATTTTTTTATTCGGTTGTATGGAATTCAAAGACATTTTAATGTGCGGATAAAGAGTTCCTGCAGTGAGATTGTTGCTCATTGTCTAAGTGGGTCAAGAACGTATGGCTTTCGGGCCAGATCTGGCTCTTTTGATGATGGCGTCTACCTCTCGTAAAATTATTTGCTGAACTTTGTTAGTTCTGTTGATTTCCAAGTGCTGCACGAATTCTGATAGAAACCAGAACATGTGTCCATATCTCTGAGACTTGAAATCATTGCATTGGCTTCCTGTTAGGTTTCGAGTATAATTTACAGCGTTTACAGCCTGTAAATGCTGAACCGTGTCTCCATGAGCTGGTCACTCTTCAAGTTTCTAACAGACTGTTGGATTGTTGCACCAGCTCCTTTAGTGTTAAGTTCCTTCCACCTATCTACGAACCAAAGGGTTATGGAGCCTGAACTTAAATATACATATTTATGTTTAGGAAAGCGTTGAATTCTTTTAATTTCTTGTCAGCCCTGAGCAGTTTGACAATGAAAAGTGTTAAAAATCTGCAAAAAATTATTATTGTTTTTT
>CM051496.1:21560383-21571663 GCA_028031935.1 Paedocypris micromegethes
TGTTTTTTTTTTTTTTAATTATTATTATTATTATTATTAGTAGTAGTAGTAGTAGTAGTATGTATTATAAAAGATTTGTCGCAGAATCAGCATTTATTTTTCAAAATGTGTTTTTGTATTAGATTCGATTTTGTATCATTATTTAGAGTTTTTGTATTATTGAGTTTACTATTGATATTGTATCAATGTTAGTTGATAATAATATTGCACATACTATATTGGTGCAAACTGCTTCTGTAATTCATTTAGACTCCAGTTTGCCAAAATTAAGTATAACTAATTAATCATTTAAGTTAAAATTTATATAATACGCGTGATATTATATTATTGAAAACTGCTTCTGTGAGTCCTTTAGACTCCAGTCTGGCAAAAATTAGTTTGGAATTATAAATAAAATTTAAAATTACTGTACAAAGCTAAAAAAATGCATTTTAAAATGGTGTACTACAGTATATTACAGTTTTTTGTCACTCTTATCCCACGAGGTTCCAGACCCTCGATGTTTCCCCCTGGAAGTTCAAGTTTAAGCCAACGATTTTCCATCAACCCTTTATCTCTCTTATCACTTTCTTCTGTCCATCGCCAGTATCCGCCTGCACCAGAATTGTCTTTTATTGTATTGACAGTTTCAGATCGAAAAACATCTTGAACGAAATATTGCACATCAAAATACACTAAAAGCTAATTGTGTTTCCGGACGGGGAGTTTCATAATCAGAAATGACAGATATAATATCAAGAGAAACCTCTTGAAATGCCCTCGAGAAAGAAAATAAAACCAATTTAACATTAAACTACAACGGGGATGATTGTAAAACGCCAAGAGATAAATGTTTTTTTTTTACATTCTCTTCAAATGTTTGATTGTCAAGCAGCCATTCTGAACTCCATCCCGGTTTTACACGGCTCATTTTCTAGAAAGATTTAGCAATGAATCCAGCTCGACTTCTGGTTAATGGCATCACATTTGTTTGCGAGATCGTCCATTTAAAAGGTCAATAATGGCGGTTACTGGAACTGCTTGCTCAGCAGTAAAAACACACAATCATTAGGAATATCATTTAGCCGCTGCTTCTAATGCCAGACGATAAAGCTCTTCTCAGACTGGAGCGAGAATCTAGACACAATGGAGGGAAAAAGAAACATAGAAATTTGTTGAAAAATGATTGTGAATCTGCAGAGCTGTGACTTTAGAGGCGGTAAATCCAGGTCACGGTTGCTTGTACAATGCGTTCGCTTCGTGAAGAATTAAGCTGGGATTCCTCTCCAGAGGTCATGGATTCAGTCTGGGGTTCTCGACTGATAATTAAACCCAAAGGGAGCAAACACACAGCCATTTTCTAAGCCATAAAACGCTCTCATATGTGGTTCCCAAACGGCCGAGGCAAACACACGTTTGTGAAAAGGCATTTAACATTCCTTTCATTTATCGCCTCTGAGGTGAAGAAGATCTTTAAATAGAATTAAAGCCATGCAGATGTTCAGTTAGAGCAGATTAAATCAGTCATCTGTGCTGCGGCTAGCAACACCAAGGTTGTGGGTTCGACTCCCAAATCATGTCAATTTAAAATGTGAGGTGTGTGTGTGTGTAGCAGTGTTGTACAAGTGACTTCGAAATTGTAATACATTACATATTGCTTACTGTTTGTAAAAAGTAACAAGTTACATTACAATATTACTGTTTCAGAATTGTAACATATTACATTACTTCTGTATTACGATTAAGTTACTTTCACCAAAATAACTACAGAAGTAGAAATTAACATCCTAAAATAACAAATTGTGCGTTTTTACTTTTTTTACTGTAACTTCTGTATGTTTAGCAGTGTTGTGCAAGTTACTTTGAAATTGTAATACATTACACATTGCTTATTACTGTTTGTAAAAAGTAACACATTACACATTGCTTATTACTGTTTGTAAAAAGTAACAAGTTACATTTCAATATTACTGTCCCAGAATTGTAATATATTACATTACTACTTTATTACTTTTAAGTTACTTTCACCAAAATAACTAGAGAAGTAGAAATTACCATTCTATAATGATAAAATGTACATTTTTAGTTTTTTTTACAATAACGTCTGTAAAAAAAAAAGAAAAAAGTAAATCTGTAAAAACTTAAATCTGTAACAAAATAATAGTCTTAGACTCTTTTCTTATAAATTAATTAATTAAAATTATGAAATAATTGACACAGAAATGACATGAAATTATACATTTTTTATAATACATTTTTGATTTATTATCTTGAGAGTGAAAAGTTAATGTAATGCAAGCATTACTTGCATGTGAAGAGTAATATATTCCATTTTTATATATATTCTCCAATTAGTAATACGTTACTCTACTCCATTATATCAAAATCTAATATATTATTGTAATATATAACTTTTCTAACGTGTTCATCCCAACTCTGGTGTGTAAGCACTAAGCAGGTCTTATAGGCACCAATAAGAGTTTTATGGTTTACGTTAGTGCATCACATCTTCTCACCTTCACCACCTCCTCATCGGTCGAGCGACATTCCACCGCCTCCGTCACGTCGGTCACGGCTCCTTCGGTTCCTACAGTGAGCACTTTCACCGGCATGGCAACGGTCTTTCCCGTCAGCACGGCGGTGTTGAGGATCTCCGTCTCCTACACACAGGCAGATCAATCAGGCTGTTAACTCGGGATAATTCACCCGTCATTATTCGCAATAATTCATCGTTCCGTCTGCTCCAGCTTTTCCTTCCCGCTATTAACCCATCGAGCCGTATTATTCAATTAGTCATCAGCTGGATGATGCGGGCGATGATGAGTGGGATGATGGGGTCTGTTTGCTGGGAAACAGCAGATCTTGTTTTGCTGATTTTTTGGGTGAAACGTGTCACCAAGATTCTCCGGAAAACTATTTTCAAACTTTTTGCGGTAGTTGAAATGTACGACCAAACAAATATAGGACTATCACATTTTCAGCAAAACTTGCAAATTACACACCTAATGGCACACAAACAATCAAAAATACATCTCAGACATTAATAATCGAAACCCGTTTTAACGATAATCGATCATTTACCTTATGCGATTTGTTATGTCTGTGATCGTGTATTCATGACTATTATGTTGCTTTGGACTTTGTGATTTCAAATTTACTTGCTTTCTAATTTACAAACAGCTCGTGTGAGTGTTTCATAAATAAGGTGTGGATGTAGTTAGTATCTACATTTGAAATTCCAATCATGACAAACAATTGTAGAAGTATTGCATTATTATAATATAATTATTATAATATAATATATTATAATAATTATTGCATTATTGTTTGTGTAATATATTTTGGAATTGAACACTCACAATAAACCTTACCCTTTATCTGTTTTAAAATTCAGAATGACACACAAAAGCTTTGAATATTGTGCATTTTTTGACAGTATTTTTTTTTGTAAAAAAACAGGTAAATGTTCATTATAAATCCAGTCAAACACAAGATTCCTCTTATTGAAGACTTTTTAGTCTTTATAGTTTAATAACAATAATAACAATAATAATAATTATTATTATTATTATTTATATAACAATACATAATAAAATTATAATACTGATATTTTCATTATCATTATTATAAAATACTTGAAATAAAATTAAAAATATTATTATTTATAGCACAAATAAATATTATATATAAAATAATTCTACTACTACTACTAATAATAATGATAATAATAATAATAATAATATTTGTATGTGATTCTTGATATGGACCATTTATGAGTCTGAAATAACTAATTAAAAAATTACAAATCAAACCAATAAGTAATCTATAAATAAGCCATCTAATCAATAGAAAAATCATCATGTCTAAATGATTGCCTGAAACTGAATAAAATGTCTTTAAACACCATCTGAAATTAACCTCATGTCGTTTTGCATCGGATGAGAAAAACAGCGGCATTCTGGGAAAAGCACAGCAGTCGCTTTTCACTTTCATTGAAAACGCCGACAATTATGGAGACAGGACGACTATAGTTACCGTTTCCATGAAGCCGCTCTCCACGTGTACACAATCTTATCTAAACTGCGGCCGCGTGTTCAATCTGCAGTTCAAACAAAGCGCTGGATGGGTAATTAGATCATTTAAGTCTGACTTGTGCTCTTCCTGCTGGCCGAGGACAAACGCTCTCATCAGTCCGTGTGGCCCTTTGAAACAGATCAACCAACATAAAGCGGCTCACCCAGGACTTCTTTCTGAGCTTTTTGTCTCCACTCCCTCGCCATTTTGCGAGAAAACAGATAAGATTATTGAATCCTCAACTGTGGATAATGAAATTTCAAGCTTGTTAATAAGACTGGGGGTCTTCTCCTTCTTTTTTTTGCCAAGCTGATCCCACTTCAGGCTTCACTTGGCAGCTGATTCTTATTTCAATCATTTTCACTTTAATGCACCACAATCACGAGGATAAACGAGGCACTTCCTTTCTTTTCCGTGTGCGCGTTTAAGCCGATCATTATTTTCTATCTAACACAAGCCGAGCTGTCGACTTCTGAGGTAGAATTTGAATGCGCCGTTTCCTTTGATTTCGAAATTATGCAAATGTGCATTACAAAGTAGTCTGAGCGGAGAAAGCTCGGTATTCAACTCTTACGCGCAGACGTTTTGACAGCGAGTTATCGTCCGTGTTTGATTTCCTGCCAAAACATTAATTTATCAAGACCGGGAAAATGACTCCGATAAATATTCCGCAGGACGGGGAAGGGGAGGAAGTGTTTACAATTCCTGTTCGCTCTTTCACTCACTTCTCGCTCAGCTGAATTCAGAGGAAGTGGCGACGCAATCCTACAGACAAGGTGCTTTCACATGTCTCTCAATGTGTCCATTCACTGTCTGTTAAGAACCACAATGTGATTTCCAGTCAAGCCTGAAGATTACGCGGTGCATTAGAAGCAGAGATGCGGGGGAAACGGCCTGACTGACTCTCTGATGGACGGCTGGATTTAAATAAACAGTCGAGGTGAACTTCATGCAATGTGGCAGGTTTGAAGCGCATGGGAGCGTTCGAGGAAATGTCATCGCGGGGTGAGATGGACGTAATTATTAAATAGGTTTACAATACGTTTTGCTCACAATAACAACGTAGTAAAATGTGTTTCACGGCTTCCCACTTTTGTGTTCTGTTCATTATTTAATTTTATTAAACTTTTTATATATTATTTTTGGACATTTTTTGGTTGTTAATTAGTCCTCAATGGTTTTTCTTAGAATTGAGGTTGAACTTTCAAAAAGTTTATTCTTGTACCATTCCGTCCAATAATTTTTCATTTTCTCAACTTCTCAACACTTTTTCTTAAATTAATTTTCTTCCAACCGTTCTCGTTGCGTCACCATTCACTGTTGAGACGATTTCTACATCCTAAACATGCGTTCCCAATTCATCTTTTCATCCTCAAACTTGCATCTTTTCAACTCTTTTTCTCTTATTTCACTTTTTAGTCACCCGGGGGGGGCCATGTCTTTGAATGGACATCATTATTCTGCTTTGATCGCTCACCCTCTTCTCAACAGCTTCTCGTCTCATTGTTCATTATGGAAATGTTTCAGCTTTACATGACTCCAGAGACTTTCATCTTTATGTACTGACTTCAACACAAGTATCTCAATCGTTATCATCCACTTTTTTGTTGTTTCCTTGCTTCCTTGTGTTAACTTTTGTCTTTCAAAAAGTTAGCTAAATACAAAATACAAATACTGTACAAAAATGTGTGCTCTTTCAGGTAACGTGCTATGTGTTATAACACCGCCATATTAGACTAGTGAGACTAGCTCTTCACAAACATTTCTTCAGAAATGGTCTTATCTTCTTTACTAAATATGAACACACAAACATTGTAATTCAAAATCTATAATATTAATAGTTTTAATCCCTTTTTCTATTATGTTTATATAATAAATAACCATTTCTGAAATACTTTGTCCAGTTTGGGATCATGGGGAGCTGTAACCAATCTAGCAAAATCTAGCTTGAAGGCCAAACACACCCTGTGTTGGTCACACATGGGCAATTGTCCACACCATATTTTCTCTGCAAGTGTTTAGACTGTTGGAAGAAACCGGAGACCCAGAAGAAACCCACACATTCACTCAGAGATATGTCTGTTAATGCAAGAAAATCTGCTCTCCAAGCTTGTCCATCAACACTATCATCAATCTCGACGCAGATGAAGCTCACTGAACAATTGCTCTGTGTTCCAATCCCATGAATGGTGAGCACTGGCCTCACTTGACCGCATCACAAATCAAGTCCCTTTTTTGAAAACTACAAACTGCGAAAATTGTATTTATAGTAAGCAAGAAAACACATGTAAACTGTTTAGCGTGCAGTACAAACCCGTCACACGGCGAGCCTGGGGCTGAAATATATCAGAAGATGTAGTCTGACAACCGGACTGATGTGGGTGGAATGAGAACCAGCACTAGTAATATGGATTCGGTTTTCCACCTACACTCCCAGTCCTCAAAAGGTCCGGAATCCCTTTCTCTTCCTCTCTCTCGACCTGCAAATGTGTTATTCATGCCCTTGGTTTGTCTGCTTATAGTCAGTCAACACTGTTCCAAAAACGACTGAGTCATTAGCCTTAGCTTTACAGAAATACGGGTTTACAAATGGGCCGAAACATGAAACCGAAGACGGAACTCACACTACAACACGCACTTATTTTTAAAATCATCCACACTGTTTGGAAGACAACTTGGAACAAATAGAGACGATAAATCAATAGCTGGTCATTAAACTAGAGGTGTCAAGTAACAAAACATACTTTTTTACTTAGAAAGAATTTTGGCTGACTTATATTTTACTCGAGTAATTACTTTTTTGCTACTTTTTACTTCCACGTCTTAAATTTTAATGCAAATATATGTACCGTCTACTCATTACTTTTTTTTAAAAGAGCTGTGTTACTCCTATTTCATTTCAGTTAGTTTTATTACCGTTTTGTCATCAATCAAAAAAAACAAAAACATCCAGATAAATTTGGTTGCGGTAAACTTAACATTAACCTGCACATCAGCCAGTGAAACGGCTCAAAAATTTTTGAAAAGCAGCGTATTGGCGAATCTGTGAAGAATGTTCTGTGCTTAAATGATGTTATTTTATTACATCACTCCAATAACGATCATTGATGACAAACTTTAAACTGATGAAGAACTTCTGAATAATGCTTAGTAGCACGCATACATTCTTCTTTAATGTGTTTTCAATGTAAGAAAATGCCTTAATTTTTGCATGTCATTATATACGACAGCATTCTAATATAACAATAAAGTTCTATACCATTACAAATGACAATTCTAATGGCATTTACTTTTATACTTCTAGTTATCGAACCAGTACTTTTACTTGAGTAAAAAGGTTGAGTGGAGTCTTTTACTTCCACCAAAGTCTTTTTTGACTCTAGTGTCTATACTTCCCCTCGAGTATTGAATGTGACTACTTTTGTCAGCACTGCAATATACCGATTATGGGGTGTTGGGGTCTCACATTCAAGAGTGAATGGGGTTTTAATCCAAAAGGTGGCTGGTTAGGTTTATTCTGGCACTAATGCTCAAGGACAGGCTGAATACATCAGCACCCAGTGTGGATTCCAATTCCTGGTGCCACTGCCAGGCTATTATAGAGCCATCGATCGACGTCTGTATTTCTTTTCAGGGCCGTGGGTCCTCGCAGCCCTTTAGTCGCACTGGCTGAAGCCTCTTCGCCTCTTGCTGACAGAGCCTCTGATAAAATGGCACAACACTGCGGACAAACAGGGAGCAAAGAGGAAGATGGCTATTGATTTTAGTAATAGTGCAGAGAGATGAAGAGAACGCTTAGCTGCCGTTGAACACATTACAGCCACTGGGTCAGCCAAGCTCCTCTCAGCGGATGCTGCATTGAGGATAATCACGGTTTCTGCCGCCATCACTAGCCTCCATGCCTCTCGTCCTCACCGCTTGGTTAAACCACAAGCTTTTCCAGGAATTACGAGTGCCATTACAAACAGACAGACGATCATCTCAGATGGCCTTTACGCTCATGTCACTACACACCGAAGAACGTTCGATGATGGAAATACAGTCCACTCCACGTAAGTGCAAGTTGCTTAAGTGCAGGACTCGCTTTACCGCACGTCAAGTCTTTGGTCCCGTTTTTAATCCCATTCAAAAGATAGGAAAGCTGCTCCGTTTAAGAGACACATCTGATAACTGCAATATCTGCCTAAGTGCAAGTGCTTGTTTGGTCCGGGCTACATAGAGACACATTAATTTGTCTTCGGATAAGTGTAGGTTGCTGGCATTGTGTGATTAGATGATTGGAATTTAGTCTGTAGTCGTAGTACGTAGTTTAAAAAAGAAGTGAATGTGTAGTCATGTGACTTCAGTTTTAGCATCCACTCCTGATTAGTGCACGCTCCCCTAAAGTGCAAGTCTGTGTTCGGTCCCCAGGCCATGCACTTATCAGGAGTCAACTGTACATATTGTAATTCGCAATTTGTTTTTCTGACTTTACACACACACTCTCCCACCCACTCACACACATTATACTGTATACACTAAAATATTTCACAAAAAATACATGAAATTCCAGACTCCTGTATCACATACAGAGAAGTAAGAGTACCTGAAAACATACTTGAGTAAAAGTACAAACACCTTACTATAAAAATTACTCCATTACAAGTTATAAGCCAATTCGAAGAAGACTTGAGTAAACGTTTGGAAGTATTCATTTTAAAGGAATTTAAGCATTTTACTTTTACTGAATTTAGGCTTAAAAAAACACCAAGAATTGTGGAAAAAAAGGGGCACATGACAAAAAGTCAATCTCAAATGTGCAAAAAAGTGCAACTGCTTTTTCACGTTTACTTGATTTAGCTCATAAATAGCATCCATTACCTTCAGCATCCAGCAGATGGAGAAATTGCCTCGTACGTCCATGAAATTAACCACGGTACAAAAAGATGCTGCCTTGTAAGTGTCCAAGGTAGTGGAGTACAGAGTACAGATACTCAATAAAAAATGTAGTCAAGTAGAGAGTAAAAGTTGCTTTTATAGTATAGTATACTAAGTACAAAGTAGCCAAAAACATTCAAGTAAAGGTCCAACCTACTACATCATTGTGCCGCCTTACTGTGAATTATTCCATAAATTATTAACTTGTTTATAAAACATGCAATGAAGGAACAAATCCCAAATTGTTCCAACTCAAGACGACTAAAGAGGGCAAAGCTATACGGTTTATGCGCACACATGGCCAGCACGCGTCATCGATAAGCGCCGCTCTCTAAACGAAAGACGCACATGCATATGAAGTGACAATTACAAAATGACATCTCAATTGTTTCCCACTCTAGAGCAATGAAGGGCTGTAGTGCAGATACGACATGAGCCCTGTGTAGTAGGCAGGTCTAGTGTGATAAGATGCCATGGTTGTGTGTAGAAAGAGCGGGAGATGCTTGTAGTAATGAGGGAACATGCGGTGAGGAGCATCGATCCCCACGACTCCATGGCAGAGCTCAGGTTTATCGAGGCCAGCCACGGCACACAATAACACGCTTCCGTCTGCATCTTAATCTCTCAGCGGTCACAAATCAACCCGCTTCCTTATAAACAACAGCAGACGCTATTATTCCTCTGCTTTTCTGTCCGTTCTCGCAGGCGAGTCACGTGGTGCCGAGCAGCAGGGGTTCTGGAGAAACATTTGCATGAACAGTAAATAAAGCCACATCGGATGTGAAAATACTTTGCCAACCAACTAGTCAACTTGAATGACTTTATTGTGGAAGGACGCTTGTGCATTATTACGGCATCGAAATATACGGCTTTGTGTAACTTATTACTACAAGTTAAATAAAAGGTCATTCTTTAGACCAAAATCATGTAAAAGTTTGAAAAAGTTCAGAATATACATGCTGAGCTTAATAATACAATCTCTAGGTGACTTTTACCTGTAATAACACAATTTTACATGATTTTAGAAAACTGGAATAGTTTTTTGAGCCACAGGAATTCGCTTTTTTAATTTTTACATTTACAATTATTGCAATTATTTTTTCTTTTTATTGTCCAAAGGACATACCCTTTATTTTACCTGCATTTTAGCAGTATGAATAGTTTAATATTCCAAAGGACTATTATTTTTTATCTTTCTACATGTATTACAATTATTTATTATCATTTACTTTATTTACACATTAAAGTTTTTTCTTTTCCTGTTTATGGTGAACTGAATAGTTCTTTGGTGAAAATGTTTTCCTGCTTTTTTACAGTTAATTTTATACCCATTTTTTTGCTTTATTCACTAGAATGTATTCATTTCTATTCACAAATAAATAGCTTTTACTCATGAAAAGAAAAAACTTCCTACTTCATGGAAGATTTAATAGATTTGTTTTTCTTCATTCATTTTATTTTGTGTCATCAGGACAAATACATGCACATAAAACACATACAAATGTAAACATTCAAACCACTATAACATGCATAAATGAATTTATGAACTTTGCAGTTTTGAAGAATGAACTTTTTTTAACTGTTGAATCCAATTCAGTTTGTATTTATAAAGCTCGAAAAGCACAAGTTGTACTGTTTGAGCTGCAAGAAAGCAGCTGTTTTAACCAGCTGTTTACAGCAGCAACAAATGTAACGTCCTTTTGCTAATACAGGATGTGTATCTATGGCCTGTGAAAACTCAGGAGAGCGGGAATTAGCTCCGTCTTGCAAGCAGTTTACAAAGGACGCTGTTCAAACACACTCGAAGGAAGACAAACAGTAGGGCAGCGGCGCTTTGAGAGCAGACGACCCGCGGGCACCGAAGTAAAGCCCGGCACGTATATAAAATCAAGAGAAGGCCATGAGGCGATGACGAGCCAAACAAACACAGCCTCAAAAAAGGTCTTTGACTTAAGCCCGTGACTTAACAATATGTTTGATTTTCTCCTTTTGAGCACAAACTCTGAGAGCAGCATGAGCGGGAAGAGAAGCAAGCGACATCGAGAGCGCTCTCCATTGTCAACCTGAAAAACTCAGCGGGACTGGATATTTTTCTCTAAGGAGGCAGAATCAGCAATTAAAGGGCTTAAGAAGGTTTGATTCAAATATCCATGCGATACAGAATCAGAGCGAGTGGAAACGGCAAACAAACAATCGTCTGAGAAAGAGACAGTGTGGTCTGTGAGTGATCAAAAGCGAGAGAGAGAGAGAGAGAGAGAGAGAGAGAGAGAGAGAGAGAGAGAGAGAGAGAGAGAGAGAGAGAGAGAGAGA
>CM051496.1:21571673-21600779 GCA_028031935.1 Paedocypris micromegethes
GTTTGTGAGAGAGAGAGAGAGAGAGAGAGAGAGAAAGAGAGATTGAAAGAGATACAGAAAGAGACAAAAAGAAACGATGTGTGAGACAGATTGAGGAAGAGAGACAGCTTCATATTAGAGAATGAGAGAGAAACATACTAAAAAAGACAGATACACACACACAGAGATGAATAGACAGAGCAAGAGTATCTGTGAGAGATAGAGTCAGAGATAGATAGCGAGAGAGGCAGATAGACACACACACACACACACACAACCACAAAGTGAGAGAGAGAGATTAATAAATAGAAACAGATATAAAGAGAGATAGACGAAGATGTGTGTGCGTGTGTGTGTGTCTGAGAGAGACTGAAATAAAGTAATATTAATAAAGAGAAATATAGATACAGATATAAAAAAGAGAAGAAGTGAAAAGAAGAGTGCATATGTGAAAGACAGATTGAGAGAGAGTGAGAGAGAGACAGGATGTGTGAGACAGAGAAACAGACTTATAATAGCGAGATACGTATACAAAAATAGACAGAGTAATTGACTGACAAACAGAGAGAAGGGACGAGAGTATCTGTGAGAGATAGAAAGACATTTTAGAGATAGAGAGTGACAGAGAGAAAGAGAAAAAGTATGTGTGAGATTTTTAGTGACAGAGAGAGGGATGCAGAAATAGACATAGAGACATACACAAAGTGAGAGAGATTCACAAATAGATATTTATAAAGAGAGAGAGAGAGAGAGAGAGAGAGAGAGAGAGAGAGAGGATGTGTGAGACAGACAGAGAAACAGATCTATAATAGAGAGATACAAAAATAGACAGATAATGACTGACTGACAAACAGAGAAAAGGGAGAGAATATCTGTCAGAGATAGAAAGACAGAAAGAAATATATTTTAGAGATAGAGAGTGACAGAAAGACAAAAACTATGAGTGAGATATTTAGGGACAGAGTGAGGGATGCAGATATAGACATAGAGATAAACACACAAAGTGAGAGAGATTCACAAATAGAGATATATAAAGAGAGAGAGAGAGAGAGAGAGAGAGAGAGTGTGTGTGTGTGTGTGTGTGTGTGTGTGTGTGTGTGTGTGTGTGTGTGTGTGCGTGCATTCTAACGAGCCCGAACAGATTCCCAGCATTTTGAGGGCATCATCCGCTGCCAAATCCTATTAGAGCATCTCCTCATTCAAAAAGTTGAAAGTGATGTGATTACATTGATCCTCTCCTGCTGTGGAACAACAATCTGCTCTCCCAGCATTCCAGGAGAACCCAGACCAGCGCCATCCATCCCAGCGCCAGTGATTGGTGGCTGCTGTCCTCCGCCGTGATTGGTGCTTGGGGAAGTGGAGTCGAGGATGTTGAGGACCACTGGGCTCATTTTGGCGACATTATTACATCACTCGCAGCCCTGGCCGGTACTGTACGCCGTAATGGGCTGAGACAGCACACATCAGCCGGCTGTAAAACACACCGACTGCTCGGGCAGCGACTGGTGAAAAGGCCAGAGTGGCTGTCCTCTCTAATGAGGCCGAAGAGACATCTGGCAGCCTGGAATTAGCCGGTGTCTGTGAAAGGGGGAAAAAAGCTAATTCTAATGGAGCCCAAGCCTCCAAAGGGACAGATTGGAGTCTCTTGGCTTTGTTATCCTATGCCATTGTTCCTGTCACAGCAATCTGCGCAGTTCCTCTACATTATGCAGGTGTAGAGAGCGAGCGAATCGCGGCGCTCGGGGTGATTAAAGCTGCCCGCTGACTCTGCTGCGGCTTAACGAAGTCTTGATTAAGTTTAACAAGGTGTGGTGGCAATGTCATTGTTGCGGACAAGGGGAAAGGCTGCCATTGGACGGGTGCGCGTGTGTGCGAGAGCGGTGAAAAAGCAATTAAGAGCGGCAAAGAAGAGTCAGGCTGATATAATACAAGATGCAAAGCACAAAGAAGCAAATCCGAGGCGCGTGTGAAGGTCACGGCGGAGAAAGGTGAGCGGTGCGGGTTAAGCAAAGAGAGAATTCTGATTTGTCTGCTTGTGCGGTAAATGATGGACTAAATAATACGGTGAAAACTTGATCAGATGGCTGCCAACCATCAATAAGGAGATTGGATGGGTAATGATTCCTTATTTTTTATATTTGCTACGCCATAATAATCCTTTAAAACGTGTGCATAATGTTACGTACTTGCTTATGTTTACAGAATGTTACATTTTAGGCTACAGTGTTACATTCTGTATACATATTGTTACATATGTTCTTGGTCTTTGTATTGTCATAGTCATAGTGATAATCATAGCCATTTACTTAAACATCAACAACCTGACAATCAAATGAATAAAAACCAACAATTCCCTTACATATTTACACATGTGCTTTGAGACAGTCAAAACTGTGAAAAGCGCCATACAAATACTCATATTATTATTATTATTATTTATTACATTTTAGGTTGTAATGTGGCATTTTGTTTTAAATGTAAACTCGGTCTCACACCTGTAAAATGATTATGTCATTACTATCCCTTGTGCACTTCAATATTTTAACAAATTTAACAAGTAAAGATCGTTGGAATTTCTTGATCACGAATCCTATTAGATTCATGGATCATACGAAGAATGAAAGCCATTGATTTGGAAAAGAGCAAAGATCGATAGACACTGGTCAGGACGATCTAAATACATCACCTCTAAATGCACAATTTCCTACTGAACATTGAACCATCAATATTGTTGAATCTCTGGACAATCATTTAAATTCAAATTCCTAAAAACGCCAAATAAGAAAATACATATATTGATAAATGTGTTATTGATATATTTAAAAACCTGATAAAACAGAAAATAAAACAAAATATTATGTCATACCTAGGTCCATTTATATTTATTAAACTATCAGAATATATATGCTGTATTTCTATACAGTGTGCGTGTAAGTACAAGGATGGATGGATGAATGGATGGATAAATGGATAGATAGATAGATAGATAGATAGATAGATAGATAGATAGATAGATAGATAGATAGATAGATAGATAGATAGATAGATAGATGTAGATGTGTGTACATACATATGCATTTAAACATATGTGTATAGACATTTTCTAAAAATCAAAAAAACTGAAAACATTCAGCATCATAATAATGTACTCACCATGGCCAATGGGACGATGCCACCAAGGTCATGTGGTGCCAGGCGAATGAGGGTCTGGATCTCCTCTGAAAGCGTTCTGGAGATTGGGTATTCGATCTGCCAAGTTGCCGAGCGACTTCCCAGTGGATCCAAAAGCCCGTTGACCTCCAGATCAACCTGGAGAATCTTCTGGAAGCCCGGCTCTACCCTGGACCAAAAAGAGAGCACACAGCCAGAGCCCGTTTAAATGCGAGATCACAGCAAATATACCAACGAGAACGACTTTCACACACATCATCAGATACACATCTGCTGTGTTGATTCCTTATTACGTGGCTAGTAGTTCAGGAAGCAGTTGGATTGAGAGCAAGTCACGCATCCGTATTCCAGGCGTTTGTGTTGTTCTACACCTGGTGTGTAAGATATACGCTAAAATGCATGTGGGTGCGAGCGCAAGGTGGTTTACGCTCATTATTCCAGTTCAACAAAAACACATCCCAGCAGCGGTGAAGAAAAAACAAAAAGCAATTTATTTTTGGTCCAGCTCCACAGCATTTTCAGAAAAAAAAAAATTTCCAGAGCAAAGAATAACATCGTCTCCGCTGATTGCAATGCAAACAAAGCTGAGAAACAATGAATAAAAGCAAAGGCATTAGATCTGCGGAGGCCCGGGTTTGATCAGCCCGGCTGATCCGGCTTTGGTACACTTAGTTAAAACACCATATGAAAATATCAAAACACAAATGCGAAATATGGAATTGCAATTGCATTCGCACCTGCTCATACAGAAACAGAGCGAAGTCTCACTGATGTACTTTCGCAAAAAAAAAAGCAAAAAACGCGTCTGATATGAAAGAGTCTTTCATTAAAAAGAAAACTCAAAAAATGAAAACCTTAAGGTCACCTCACAAAGCTCAATGCTTTGGATTCAGCTTTTCATTCGTTCGCTATGATGCTTTTGATTGATATTACTTTAGTTTTTTTTTTTTTTTATCAAACTTCGGTTGTGGCTAGCGAGGCTTTAGCACTTTTTTCCAGGAATGTCATTTTTTCCCTCACAGATTTTAGATATTTTTCTTCAGTCATGCAAATGATGCATGAATAATACGAACACAGGGCATTTTTGACCAACTGCCAATCTTTCTGCAAATCAAAACAGGTAAGATGAATTCATTTTTTATGGAAACTGACAGGAAACCGCAGCTATAATTACAACACGGGGTTTACGGCGGAAATGCAGTGAAACTAACTGTGTGTAACAAAGCTACACGCAAAGTGTTGTGCCACTACATCAATTCTTATCAACTAAACTTTGAGCTGGAATGAAATAAATGTAATGTTTGTTTGTGTTCCATAAGAGAGTTGGAAAAGTGAGAGTCCGAGCAAACATTCTAGAATTGCTTGAACAAAAATGCCAGGAAAGGCAACATTAGCGTAGCATATTATACTTAAATTAAAAATGACCATGAAAGATAAAAAATCTCAGTAAGCATTGATCAAACCTGTTAGCAACAGAAATGTTAGCATTAGCGTACATGTTAGACACAAATTAAAACAGAAAAACTAGAACTAGAACTAGAAAAATCAGGGAAAAAACGCAACTCACTACACATTGAACAAACATGCTAGCAACACAGATGGTAGCATTATCGTAGCTTGTCATGCATTAGCGTTGTCAAAAATATTGATATTTTGATTGTATCGATACTGAAACATCTTAATACAATACTCTGGCCCAAAAGTACTGAATCTGCGCTTCCTAAGTATCAATACTTTTCTACGTATTGTTTCAAAGTTGCTATTTCTACTATCGTGACAACACTATTATGAATACATTAGAAAACTAACCAGCAAAATCAGAAAAAAATATATATTTTTAAACATTGCACAAACAAGCTAGCAACACATTAGCGTAGCATGTTATACATGTATTAAATATTACGGAGAAAAATCTAAAAAAATAGTAACTTATTAAACATTGAACAAGCATGCTAGCAACACAAACACGAGCTTTAGCGTAGCATGTTATTAACACGTTAAAACATACATGGAAAATCAGGAAAAAAATGTAACTCACTACACATTGAACAAAAACACGGTAGCAACACAAATGCTAGCATAAGCATTACATTCAAAACGAACCAGAACGTAATAAGAACAAACGCAACTCCACTGATTCCTCTAGTTCAGTTTTTTTCCCAAACGCTCTTGATTCTTTCGTTTCAATATCGAGGAAGCAGACGAGCTGGAAATCTGTAATAAGCAAATGAGATGATCATATCAGTTTTCACACCGTTCTAATCTGTGACTTCCCCTAATAAAGCGGCGGCACACTTCCAAATTGCACTGACGCTGTAAGATAATTTCATTTTTGCCTTCCTTAAGAAGACATTATCTGCATTATCTCAGAACATGAAAAAGCTTTTGTAAAAGACTAGAACCTTGATGATATGAATTCTCAAAAAGAAACCGTTCCTTCTAAAACACTGCAGAAGATCAGTGAAGAACATTCTAGCGCACGTCATTGACACTACAAAAACAATCCAAATACACCTATTTTCTAAATTGAAATGTCTTAAAAACCCATTTATATTCAAGTTCATATAGTTCTGTGCTGCAAAAACACCTAGCAAGCTATTTAAAACTCTGCTAAAACCCATCAGAACATCTCTAATATAACCGGGAAAAGAGAATAATAATAAAAAAGAAAAGGTCAAGGAACACCAAAGAACAAAACACAACACGCTTCATTACTAGCAGACATGTGGTTGTCCATATTTGATCATCTGACTGAAGGGTTATTTAACTAAGTGCCATTTTATTGTGCTAATGTGGAGCTGATGAATGAAGACACCAAGCTAAAAGGCTCGACTGGAGTTGGAGAGCGAGCACAGGCCATTCTCTTGCACTTAAAATTAAATGCATCAGGCTGGCAAACACTTGTTTTGCGGGACTTCATTGAAACTCTAAAGAGCCCGATTATCTCAAGCGCTTTAATGGCTCATTGTCAGTTGTTTTTTTTCCCCCTCACTTTGCTATGAGACTCATCCTCGCTAAGAAGGATTAAAGCGCTGTTATCGAATGTACGGTCAGGGTGTGTCCAGTAGAGGGAGATGTGCAGTATCTATTCGGCAAAATTCACGTCTCTGACATGAGGTTAGAACTTAGAAGCTCAAGCTGGATGATTTCCACCGGTTTGTCTGGCACAGCTTGACCAAATCTCAGGTGGATTCTGCGGGTATTCTTGGAATCGTGAGGGAAAATATGTGGATCGACTTGAAAATTTTATACACTTGAAGCAACTCATGACAGGAGGGCGTGTAGAATGTGAAACTTGGAAATTTCGTGATATTCTGATTGGATTTTAAAGCTAATCTGGAACAACTAATCTGATGACGGTTGAGCTTTCCTGATTGCTCATGGGATCAATTTCCAAAGAAAACATGTGGTTCAAATAAAAAAAAATACATGAATCTTACGAAATCTGGCAATAAGAAGAGTGGGAAAACGTTTAGGAGTTTGACATCCAAAATATTTTGTGATATTTTGATATCAAAGATAATTTGTTAGCGCAGGCAAAGCTTTTGTTATAGCTCATGCAAAGGACATGGGTTCAAATCTCAGGGAAAATACAAAGTCGTCTCATTGCTTCAACAATACAAATCTTGATAGGTTTCAGCGTAGAATGTGTATGTTTAGAAATGTGAAAAAGTCTGTGACCTTTTTATTGATGTTAAATACAACCTGGAATGACGAATCTGTTTGCACAGGCAGTCGAGTTTTCCTGAAATCTTACAATAAGCTCATGCGTTCAATTTTCATGAAAAGCTTTAGGTAATTTAAAAAAAGCAAATAATAATAAGATAAATTGTAAAATGTAGTTTTGGAATGTAATTTCCCAATTATGTAATACTATGATATTAAAGCTAATGTGGAACTGCTAATCTGTTGGCGCAGACAGCTGAGTTTTTCTAAAAGCTCAAGCAAAGGTCACACGTTCAAAGTGATGGGTTCAACTCCCATTGGAAATGTGAAGTTGTTCAACTGTTTTAAAGAAAAAACCCCAAGCCAAATGCATAAATGTGATCAATACAGTCTTCCAGCGACTCATTCCCCTGAGCGCTTTGCTCGCCCCACCAAATATTGTGAGCTTGAGTTTCAAAGAAATTCAAGCCTCTGTGTAGAAAAAAACCACACGGAGTAGGTGCATAAAAGGTATATGTCCTGAACAAAAGGCAATAATAAAGCGCTCGACTGCTCTCTGAGCAAAAATACACAGCGATTTAGAGCGCTAGTAAACTCTTGAACGGAGCCTCGGAGAAATGTACGACACTAAACTACTGAATACATATTTTCCGATGGCAAATGAAATGTAAAAAGCAACATCTTGGCGAGGGTTTCTCTGTCAAGTCTCCGAGTGTCTCGACAGGTGCTCAAGTGCTCATCTCCGAGATGAATGGATTGTTATGTCAAAACCGATCAAAATGCCGAGGAAGCCAGAGGAGTGGCGTTCACCGAGATAGACTCCCACGTACGTCTTTCGTAACCGCATCGCTCCCATGACAAAGGGCCCGGCAACAGTAGGTGGAGAATTAATATTTAAAGTAGAGTAGGTGAAATTCCAATCTTTCAGAAAGCTTTTTCGACAGAACATTCCTGAAACGGAGGCTCTTCAAAGAGACTCTTATTTTACACACTATGTAAAAATGGCGTGTGAGAGAAGAGAGAAGGAAAAAGGGGGAGAAAATGGAAACGGCTTTCATTGTGGAGACTCTTGGGTGGATATATTCATGCACAGTGGTGATCTGCTTAGCACTGACAACAATGATACATCAAACGAATGGAATCAATTTGACTACAAAGCCGCTGTGGTTGGCACCTCGCGGCTTGGGGAAATAAAAGCCAAAGCTGGGGAAGTAATGGCAGTTGGCGCCACGGCTTTGAGGAACGCTATGGAGGAATTTCATTTCACAGGTTGGAAAAAAGGCCGAGTGAAAGCTGTGCTGAAGGCCGACACTTGGCCTCCTGCTGGTGGATTTGCCAGTTCCTGCCCCCCCCAAAAAAAAAACACATCGTGGGCACTGGAGACCCCCGGCAGGCTGAGCATGAAACTCAATCACAGTCCTGGCAAGGGGGCTTTGACCTGCATCACGCTCACTAAAGAAGTTTACAGTATAACAGAGTTCAGACAGTCAAGCTAAAAGAGACGGGGACAAAGTTAAAAAGTTTTTATAAAGCACAAGTGAAAAGAGAGAAGTAATAGAGCTACGTTTCAAATCTCAATGTCAATCTAACAAAGTGTAAAAGACTTGAACTGCTGTTGTTATATTAACATCTGAAAAGTAAAAGCTCATTTTTAATCCAAGTCTCCTAGGATACGGAAAATCGAGAGAATTTTCTGACCAGGTTGTAGGAAAGATTCCTCTTCCAACTCTATTTTTTTATATCGAGTTTATCCTGTTAGAATGACATCAGCAGAACAAATGGACCAATAAAACCCGAGGGATGAGGGGAATATCCAACCGCGCGAGACAAGAAATTAAACAAGATTATTGTCTTGCAATTTGAACATGCAACATCAGCTAAAAGACAATTTGGGAAAAATCTACAGTCAGCGATCTCTGAGAAGGCAGCTAAATCACGGCGTTTTAGTGGAGACAAGGAAAAGTCCAAGGTATAATTCAAACTGATGATGATTTATTTCGCTTTTATCCACCGTTGCTTTCTATTGGATCTCAGGGAACATCCAAACTGATTACCGACTTGCCTTGATTTAGTGCCCGGACGGTTTATCTGCATTATTGATATAAATCAACATACATTAACATTTTAATTTAATTAAATGATGCCAATAATTAAAAATGTCAAATACCATGCTGGGAAGAGACTTGGAAATCCACAAACACTCTTTGACAGTTGACAACCATTAGATTAAGCTAAATTTGCGCGCACACACACACACAATGCATTGATCTTTTAACATATATTCCAAGGTTAACTAGTCAGATGGATTGTCCCTCAGCGAAATTACAAATGACCGATCGCCTTCACGTGGAGGATCCTTGAAATTATGGACGAGCGGCATTAAATGCAAAACACCATAGACAAATGACAGAGGGGGTAAAAAAAAAAAAAGCCAACCTTGTCTGCCTGAATCACATGATCTCACGATCCTTGGGGCAGCAATGCAATATTCATCGAGCTTTGCGAGTTGCTTTGCTTGGTGTTGCTTCCACTGGAACATTAGAGCTTTAAGAAAAATGTGGAGCTCCAAGACAAAGTGGAAAAAAGAAAATGGTTGCCCTTGGGTTAGACATCTAGCCGGGAACATCATTTAAAACCATTAGACAGATATCATCAGAGTTTCCCACTCACTTAGTAGCTACGTTATCACCATCCCAGACGCGCAGTGCAATGAGGAAATGAGTGCAATAAATACCCAAGACGCTGCGTTTTACAGTGATTTACCTCAAACCAGGCTGGATCACAAACCTTCTCGCCAAGCAGCTCGGCTTTCACGCACAAATATTCATGCCTGGCCTAGATCCAGCCGGGTCGGGGAAGAGTTTCTCTTCAGGAACGAATAAAAACATGACTAGATTACCTAAACTAGTACAGTGTTCCTTAACCAGTGCTCGATTGAACCTCAGAGATGAATCATTATACTCTACGGAATTCGAAGTTTGGCTGACTCTCACGCCATCATGTGACTCGCCGTCATTAGCTGCCAATGAACTCGAGGTCACATGGTCTTGGAGGTCAACTAGAGTTCACGAGTATTTGGAATCTTAGTTTACAGCACTAGACATTTATTAGTCAACTTCTGCAGAGTTTAATCCAACACTACCGTGTAATTGTAGCCTAGATGATAAATTGCAGCACAGCTAATAAAGTACCATAAAAAAGCTTTTCTATAAGATACGTAGCGTGAAATTAATCAGGGAGGTTTGTGTGTACTTAACCAGGAGGTGCGTCTTTAAGACTGAAAAAAATGGACATGAAAAAATAAATGAAAAAAAAAAAAAGTAAATGAGTAAAAAAGTAAAAAAGACTTAAATCAAGTAAAATTATCAGCCAACGGGGTAAGCTTCAAACAAGTTCGATTTTCTTAAAACAAGCAAATTAATGTAATTCTACTTTTTGTGTAATATCAAGATTCTTTGGCTTATCAAGAATGTAATGCAATGTGTATACACAATTCAGTCATTTGAATTGATTCAGAGTAAGATCTGAATGTCTCCCTTAAAACCCAAAGCAAGAAACATCCTCCTCAAAACCTCCGCAGTTCCGACTAGAAAAACCATCAAAAAACGATTTTTGAGAAAATACAGTATGTATTTGTGCTACCTTGCATTACATTTTAAATATTGTGCAAATTTGGGCACTCAAATATGAAAAAAAAAATAAAGTGGAAAAAATGTATGAAATAACAATATTAGTTAATAGTGTTCCACTGTATTTTTGTTGGAGCTCTAATACAATTAATAGTCAGTTAGGGTCGTTTCATTTGTTCCGAAAAGGATTTCAGAGTGACACTTCTCAAGGTGAAGCCACTCATTTCTGAGCACCTTCAAAACCTCAAAAGTTCCACTGATTCACAGGCAATACTGAACACGCCTTAAAAATGTACTATAATAAATATTTACATAATTTTCTTTAGCATCTGTAGTTTTTGAATACTGTTATATTGTGAGAATGGTTCAATTTGGAGACTGATAACGGATCTACTTCCCTAAACATTCCACCTTAATTCTGAAGCATTTGAGGAAGACAAGCACTTCAGTACACTGTAAAAATTCACAATAAAAAACAAGAAAAAAATACAAAATGAGTGAAATAAAAATTAAATCAAGTCCAATGGGAATAGGGTGGCAATTGTATCTGCCAATAGGGTGAGAAAATTTTACGTGGTAAGACGACTTGAAGCAAGGCCCGTTTTCTTGAAACAAGCAAATTAATCTTTATCTCTTAATTCTAAGCTAGATAATTAATCTTGTAAGAAAACCAAGATTTATTGTTTCATTTCATGATTTTTTGCCCTGTCAAGAATGTATTTTTTGCAGTGTAGCTTCAACATTGTCAGGAACAACTCAACTAAAGAAGACCAAGCAAAATACGACCAAGACTAAGGAATTGCGGTTGAATTCCCTCTCTTCACGCAGTTTGTGCTCACGAGGTGATTTCATTCGAAGCCCACCGCCATTCGGCTCACATCTGCGGCCTCGTGGGTAAAGCGCGGTACACAACTGTGCGCAACACAATAACTGGAAACATGGTTATATGAGGAATCGTTTTCATTATGCTAAAGTGATGGATCAGAAGAGTCATTATTGCCACTACTTCATGGTCGGCATGAGCCAATATAATTAAATATGCAAATATCCACTCGCATGGGATACGGGCGAGTGTTAAGCATAAGGCGAAGACCGCGTCGGAGAAGCACTCGCACAGCACTTTGTTCGATTTAACTTGATTAACTTCACCGCCATATGTTTTCTATTCTTTTTTTTGTGCCATTATGCTTCATCGATCTCCTCGCCGTCATGAAACATGTTATCACTTGCTTGGCTCCGAGTGTGGGAGGAATCCGAATGATTGCAGTTCTGTTTTGTGGCTGATGAATTTCCCATCTCTCATACGCTGGAGAACAAGTCGTCAATTCGTAATTGGAGGCTCTCAACCGCGACATACTTGGAATAATTAAAAGTACCAGATCTAATGCCAAAACATGCCGTACGTGTTTGGTCTGCCATCCAGTTGTTCTCGCACACATCTCGAGGAGCTTTCGCCTAAGATGCTCACTGATCATCGAGTTGGTTTCTGCTAAAGTTCAATGTCTAGAGCACATGGGTCAAACTCAAGGCCCGGGGGCCAGATGTGGGCCCAGAGGCCACGGGAGCTTAAAAGTTTTGAATGTCTAAACATAAATACCAAAACACTACATTTCCCACAATGCCTTTCGGTAGCCGCAGAAGTGTTTCCACAGTTTTATGTTATTTTTCTTTATTCGCTTGGACAGTTTGATCCTTCAATAATGGAGTTATCTGTGTTTTCATAAGCTGACAAAATTTTAAAGGATTTATGTTAGAGCAACAAGCAAACCTAGGTTTTTTACGCAACTGCAATTGTCACTTGAATAGGTTATAATAAAGAATGAGTTATTTAATATTAAGGAGTAGTTACATGTATTTTACATTACATTTGATTATATTTAGTTACATTTATAAGTTATGTCTGGTCCTTTGAGTCATTTTGCTGATGTGGCCCTTGGTGAAAATGAGATGAAGAGGGTTTTATTATAATGCATGAAATTTTAAATGATAAATAATCTGGGAAAAGTTCTTTGGGAATTTTAATACATTGATTTACAAAAACAAACTAAAATGCAAATTGTTATGTATTTTGTTTGTGTACAATTTGAATAATAAAAAACATACTATTAAGAGTATAAAATCAATATTTTAAGCTTGTTGCTTAAGCTTTAAGTATGTAATCTTTTTACATAATTTTTTTTCTAAAGGTTTTAATACTTTTATTTTCTTGTCATTTTTAAAATTGATTTATCTTAATAACCACCTTTGTACTTATGTCAGCCAAAAGCCTTCTTAGCCACAACCAAAACCCAACCACACTGCTAAAAATATATTCTTGACAAGCCAACAAATCTTGAAATTCAACAATAAATCTTGTTTTTGTTCCTATAACGTAAACTAGCTTAGAATGAAGAGTAAAAGATTAATCAGCTTGCTTCGAAAAAAAGACTTGTTTCAATCTGTCTTACCTAGTAAAATTCTCACCCCATTGGCAAATAATTTGACTTGACATACAGTAAGTGTTTTTTACTCATCTTGTTTTTTCTTTTTTTTTTTTTTCACATGGATATTTTGCAGTGCAGGCGTGTTTACTGATCAAAACACCAACGAGATGCTTCCAAATGCCACTGCGAACATGTCAGGCCGTGTCGGTGAGGTGAGCCGTGCTGGATTTATCAGCCATCAGGGGAAGAAAAGTGGCGTTTTGACCCCTGGCACGGAGCAGACTCGCAGATTCACATTCACAGTGGAACTATTTCTGCCTTGATTAATGTCCTCATGCAAAGTCAAAAGTAATTTAGAAGCCGTGTCTTCTCGCTTTTTTCAAGTATGCAGATTCCTGCAGCCGGGTGAAGCAGCACGTTTCCAGCTTTATAAGGATTGTGCATGCAACAAAAATGCAGATAGCACAATTTAACTGGGATTGATGAACGTTTCGGCGCGTATGCTAATGGCGGCCAGAGGCCTTGTTAGGGAACACAACACCCGTGCTCACAAAGATCGGGGGGTTTCTTTTCGCCCCTTGCGAGAAAACACAGATTTTACGGCACAGGATGACGGTAGCCATTTAAATGCTTCACATTGTGCACGTTTCGTTAAAAGAAATGAGCTCTGGCGAGAAATCAGGCCATGTTTACTTACAGCGCCTCATCAAAAAAAGAACTTTTTTTAATATTTCCGTGCAAAGCATCATTACGAAAACGCCGCACATCTATTTCAATCCACGTTTAAATCAGAAAAGCGTACGCGGGGAGATTTTAGCATAAACGCACACCCACGACTTTGCCTTTGAGGCATTATGTCCTTCCCCAGTTTAAGGGGCGAGACCCTTTCTGATTTACACAAATCCACTAACACTGATGTTCAATCAATGACGGGGCTTAAAAGTACAAGGCCACGGGCTTCACATCAAGGACGACAAATTAGACTTAAATCAAACCACCCAAATGTGCAAATCCAGGCCAAGTCACAACTTCACCATCAAGCGGATGAAGGAATTTTAATGTCCAGTCGGATGAAAACGTCAGTAAGGATTCCACTGGCAAAGCAGACATGTCTGATGGGCACTCTGCCATAATCTGAGCAAATTATACGAGTAAAAGTCGCAAAAAGGCAGTTTGTTTGTTCGTGCAGAGGTTTCTGAGAAAAAACAAGATGTGGTGCTTGATCTCAGCAGCCCTGTTCAGAACAATGAGCAGCAACTCGGATAATAAATAATAATATGTTTATAAGCATACACGTTCAATTTAAGTAACGACTTGGAGTAGTAGAGTGGTGTAGTAGTAGTATGACAGCCAGAAGAGCCCGATTCAGACTCAAGACCCGGTCTGAGTTTCCCGGAAGAGCGCACAATTTCTGCTATGACCGTCAAACGTGACTCGAACATAAACAAGAGAAAAAATATAACAAACATATTTTAACTAAAAAGTATTTGTCTATGGCTTTTTTTGTATCTATGTTAAATATTTGTAATTACATAACCATAAAGTAAGAGAAGATTTTGCTTCTGTCTGCTGTCAGATATTTTAACCAGATTTAACGAGCACCTTCAATGGCACTTGTTAAAACAATATGTGCAATATTTTTTATTTGTATCTTTATTTCATGTTTACCATTGTGTATTCTTTCACTTGTTTTTGTGGTTGCTGTGATAAAAAATGCTTGTAAATCTCTAATTTTTGGAACAAATCCATTATTCTTTTTTAGTTTTATTATCCAAATCTATATCCATCCTTCCATCCATCCATCCACCTACTCTCTATCCATTCATCCATCCACTCATACTTTAGAAGAATAGATTCACTAATGAGGAAAGATGAGGAATGTAGTACAAAAAATTTTGCTTACGCACTCAGATTAAACACTGATTTTGACCAGAGCAATTCCAAAAAAACAAAACAAAAAAACAGAATACAGTACTAATTTTCTCAAGGAGTTGCTCAGTTCACATGGTCCAAGTTCAGAACAATGGGACATTAGTTGGCCTTGAGAAAGTCTTTTTTGGTTCTAAATGCCGAAAGGTGGAAATACAAAAATTGGTGAGAACACAATTAAATTGCACTTCCATGGTCCAAAAACATCCAGTCATAATCGGGGTCAGATCCCAATCCATGTAAAAAAACCAGTCAAATTCAGGATTTGCAATTAAGGCCAAATTGCTGTGATTGGCTCCAGTCTAACGATGATGCTGTGATTGCTCTTCGTGACCCAGAAATGGAAGAAAACTACACTCATTTCAGAAGTTTGTCACACAACAGTAGTGAAGCCGATCTTGAGTTCATCTTAACACGACACCTATGATATTTCCAGCTGCAAATAATCCCTACACGCAAACAAACTAATCAACAATATGTATTAACATATTAATTCCGCGTAAATCTGTCTCCTCCCTAAGCCTTTTTGGCCATCTGTGTTATAAATACACCTACATGCCACTAATGCAGAGATGACAAGCTCTCATCCCCAATAAAAAAGGGAATTTGTAAAGCATGGCAATGTGCGTGCAATCATTGGATGGATTTAAAACATCGATCACGCGTTATTTAATTTGCGTGAGTGGCTTATGAATCTTAAATGCCTGAGATGGCCTTGAGCGGTTATGTAATCACAAACCAGCCATAACGATGGCTGAGCGCAAAGCTATGGAATATATTTCAAAAAATGTATTTACCGACTCCATCATTAATGAGAAACCGAAACGCCCCTCGCTTTTTATATAATGGAGGAGTTTAAATCTGCTAGCGTGATTTATATCAAGCCCATCATGTTTACACCTCCATCGGTCAAGAACAATGGTGATTTCTCCGCAATCCTGACGCCTGGATTAGTAGCTCTCCGGCTTTCTTCTAACCAGCTCTCTCACGCCAAACCCTCGTTCCTCTCCAGTTTTTATCGGGTTTTGAAACAGCCGGGTTGATGCCAGCCCAGAGCCCCGAGACAGTAAAGAGGGTTGTCAGAAAGGCCGGGCTGGCCTCGTGTGATAAGACGAATTGTACAAATCCAGGGCGGCAATTTAATCCGAACCATCCTGCAGAACTTCATATCGCTAACACCAACTACTGGAGAAGTGCCATGGTCTCTGCCACATTCCATATTCAATCATAAACACTGATATACATGGAGACCCTTTGGTGAGAGAAATAAGACTGTTGGGAGGATTCAACTTCACTCGAGAAGCTGCTGCCGAACGAATAAAAAAGACAGGATGGATTTCTAATAAAAGGATTAAGAAAGAAGAAAAACAATTTTCCATCACGGCAAAACAACAGCTTTGGTAGGAACTTGCTAACCTGAGATGCTCTCGCTTCCTCTATTCACAAGCAGTTTGAATCTCCATGGAGCTGAACAGGTTGCGATATGTTAAAAATATACATATTATACCTGATTCTGTGAAGAAAAAGATAGTTTGATTTGCACAACCTCTTCTTCATAGCTAATGCTCCTGGTCCGTTAAAGAGCAGGATGCTGAAGAAACCTCTGAACTGTCTCTGAGCTTGATGTCTCCCAGAAGAGCCGTCACAGAACCGAAGAAAGCGTTTGTCTGTGTCACTGATGTCAAACAGCACAACTGAGATGTAATATCTCTGTGGAATAAAAGGGGATGAGGGGGAAAAAAAAGAAGCAGGAACATGAAAGATCTCCTCAGTCTGGCCAGTATCAAAGACGAGTGATTGATTCATTGATTCGTCTGTGACGCTATTCCAGTCGTTTTCGAGATTCGTTTCAATATATCGTCTTTTGCAGACTAGTAATGTTTTCAACCACATTGCCCTGAAAGTAAGACAGTCTTATCCTAGACTTGCTCTAAAGGAAGCTCTTCGTTCACAATAAATGCTTTTTTTAATTTACCTATAGTTTATTTATATTTGTATTAGTTGATCCAGGTCGAAGGGCTGAAATACCCATTTTATTCGAAACTGTTTGTGCATTTGTCCTCGGCGGAGATCAACCAAACATATATCTATATGATAAATTAGAGTAAAATCAATTACTCATTAAAATGCTCTCGAGAAATATAGGTGGAAACATTAACATGTTAAGAATACAACAATTTATTCCTGATTTTGTCAAGAAATAAATTGGTTTATGTTATATATAAATAAAAGCTCAAACCCAGCCATTACTATTTCAGCTATATTTTGTGTACTTTTCGCGTGTACTTTTGTGCACTTTTCTCTATGTTTTGTGCACATTTTAATTACTTTTTTTTACATTTACATATGTTTAATGAAAGACAAACAATTTCTACAGAAATATTTGTTAAAAAAATTTAAAAAATCACAACTATATGCACAACACAAACAATTGCATGGTAAAAGTCACTGAATTGACAACTGAAGTCATGATCACTGAAACATTTAAAAAGGCTCATCTCTGCTGATTTAGACCTATTTTGGACATAGGTCTTATATTCAGGCAGACACTGTCACGACACAAACGAATCCTCCACATATGCTCTAATGTCATTGTTAACCACTTTTCTTCTTCTCTTTTAACCACTTTTTCGTTTTCCTACGTGCCTCAAAGCATTAATATGCAAGATGCTCGGCAAACTCTTCCCGGCTGCTGTTGAAATGAAGTTTCTGACAGCACTTTAGCAGTTGGTTACAAGCAGATAGTAGCCGTGTTGAATAGCGCGCTGACCTGTGGGGCGACGCTATTGACAAAGAGCCAGCAACATCAGTGGGAGTGCGAGGGGAACTTCACCAGTGTCCTTGGCACATTAATGAGGCGAGAAGGCAAAGGCTAAAAGTTGAGGTCACATCAGCCCCAGCTTCGGATCAGCAGCTCGGTTAAGTGACACGACGCTTTTATGGAATCAGAGAAAGAACCCAGCGGCGACTAGAGAAGCTTCATCTGCTTTAAAAACCACCCTCAGCCTTATATTTATTCAGAAACTGTTTACTGTGATTGGCTTTTGTGTAAAGATGTCTGATGCTTTTATTAAAATACCCTAGCCCGGTGAATGGCTGATGGGCGGACGTTTGTTCCGTCTGCACTTCTCTTTCACTGTCCCTCATCATGAATTCACCGGGCTGAAGATTTCTTATCTAAACAGAGGCAGACGTCTGACAGATGGATGCTGACAAGCATGTTTCGAATTTAAATCCTACACCTTTGGGAAAAGGCCGTGGTTTGCATTCAAGCCCGACCGTGTCTGATGTCTTTAAGGAGTTGAACATTTTTTCTCGAGAAACCTGTCGACGGTTGTCTGGTTGTTCTCTGGGAGAGATTTGGCTGGTGTGTTAATTAAAAAACAAAGTTAAAGGCATTTTTTTAATTGGCCCGAACAACCAGCAAAGGAATAGTATGGCTGAAATAAACCATGGTCACCTGAAAAAGGTCAAGGAATACGAAAATAAATTACTGTACAGTATATTTATTCAAAGCAAAAACAAGTATTTTTAAGTGAAAGTTCAGATTTTTTTATTTTTTATTCCATACTGGTATATATTCTCAGTCACAAATCAGATCAAATTAGGCAAGAATATATTATAAAAATATATATACATTTTTTTTAATATTACAGTAGAAAACATATTACAGTTATAATATAATGGTTAACTAACTTTAATTAAAGCACTTCTATACTAAAACACCTTTCCAATAATAAATATCTAAAGCATATTTCAATAATTAGGTTTATTTAAAAAAATGTAAAAGCTAAACTACAACTTTGAGAAGAACAAAAGGTTACTATAATAATCAATATCTGGTTATTTTATAAATAAAGAGTCCTAATCTTGTAGCTTGTATTGTAATTCCATTACAAACCATTAAAAGCGTTTTATTCATATATTTTGTCAAAATGGCCACTAGGGAGCGTATCAAATCACCCCCGACCGGGATTAGAACCTCCAACGCTCTGGTGGCAGATCCAACCGGATTACAACTGTCACATCATGTCATTTGTTGAATCCTCTCTTGTACACAAATACATATAGAAACATTTACAGAGCGTGTGCAATAACAAAGCTGACACTCGTTTTGTTGTTCGCTACTTTTTTACGCCACGATTCACAAGCGCCTGTCAGTTTGTGTCTGAGCGTACGAAAGAAAAACCGCTTCATATGTGAAACCCACCACCACCCAAGGGGGGTCCCACAATCCAGGCAATTGCTTTTCTAAGGAAATCCATATAAAACAAAAAATTGTTAAAATGCGACAACAGGCCCTGCCTATCAAACATGCTTTGATAAAAGCCAGAGCGTCCGCCAAGCAAAGAGAACGTGATAGAAACCTGTCAGCCGAATCACCCGAGAGCCCACCTCTTTATTGATCTGACGGGGGGCTGAGAGAAGAAAGGACAAACTCAAAACAAAAGACAAGACAGCTCAATCTAATCCCTGCTGGGGAGTTTCAATGAAAAGAATAAATAACTTGATGAAAGAGTCTCGTGTTCATTTTATGCTGGGAATCATCCAGGTGCTCAGCGGCGCAGACGGTATGGGGGATTACGGCCTGCCCCATTGAGCACAGTTCCAACCCCAGGATTAGACTTCTATCTGCGCTGCTTCGAGCACCTCCACAAGTGGCGTTCCCACTGCCGAATCGATAGCAGAACAAAACAGCAAGCGGCGCGGCCAGGCACAGATCTCAAGGCCCAATTACTGCCTCTTTACCCATGGAAACCCAACTCCACAACACTTTTGGTTAAGAAATGAAATTCAGCGAAGAGGGAAAACATCAAGCTTTGCCTCGGAAACCGATGGTTGAGAGGATTTTGGGTTCAGACCAAATGGAGCGCATGGTTGGAGTAAGAGAAATAACTGCCGGGATAGTTTAAGAAAAGAAAAGACAATTTTCCAAAATGATGCAATAAAATGCAAAGCCTATAAGTAATTAGTCAAAGCGACTGAAGTGTGTGCACGTTTTTGTACAGAACTGAGATAAACAGAAGACTGGGCCGACAAACAAACAGATCCTTTTTGTTGCTCAAGAAACAGAACAAACAGAAACAAACATCCTTACACAATAAAAATGATGGAAGTGATGAGTGTCAGACAGACAAACCATATGAATGATGGAAGGATTAATGGATGAGGAATGGATGGACAGTTAATCAAACAGATAAACAGATAGATATAGATTGACGGATTGTCAAACAGACAAACTATACAGTATGATGGATTGAAGGATGGATGGATGGATGGATGGATGGATGAACGGACGAACGAACAGACAGACAGACAGATAAAGATGGACGGACAGACAGAGTGTTAGACAGACAAATATAATGAGTGATGGAAGGATGGATGGTTAGATATTTGGATGGATGGACAGACAGACGGACAGACTGACAGACAGACAGACAGATATAGATGAACGGACGGAAGGAGTGTTAGACTGACAAATAATATGAGTGATGAAAAGATAGATGGAGAGACGGAGGGACAGACAGACAGACAGATGGACGGAATGTCAGACAGACAAAAATTTGGGTGATGGGAGGATGAAATGATGGACTGTTATACTGACAGACTGACAGACAGATATAGATAAACGGACGGAAGGAGTGTTAGACTGACAAATAATATGAGTGATGGAAGAATAGACAAACGGACAGACAGACAGATGTAGATGAACTGACAAAGGGAGCGTTACACTGACTAATAATATGAGTGATGGAAGGATGGACGGAGTGACTGATATAAATGGACAAACGGAATGTCAGACGGAGTGTCGAAAATGTGAGTGATATAAGGATGAATGGATGGACAGTTACAAAGACTGAGAGACAGACAGATAGACAGACAGACACTTTTTCATTCCAGTGGTAAATTCTGACCAAGAATATTCTCACAGATTTCTAAGATCAAATGTCATAAAAAGCTTGTCAAGCACTTCTCAAACTACTGTTCCCTTAAAAAAAAAAACCTGCATACCAAAAAAGTGCAATTTCTTAACTTGCCCTAGACAAAAATGACAATTAGGTAAAGCATGTCAGAAAACAATAATATCTCCCTGAAACACCCACACATTAGGTGGAAGAGGAATTTCAATGAGCGGGAGTAATCAAATAAGCCTCCGTTATTGGAATATGATTTATATAGAACTCTACAGGCGAGGAAAGAAAATTCTGTTAATGTTCATCATTTTTCTCTTAAGGCTGAAGCGGAGTGCATAAAAACTCGCTGCTTTGTCGATAGCGTTTACCACCAACCACAATGCGGCCATTATGTGAACTGACATGTAATGCGTTTGCAGCTAGACGGTCAAAATCCAAAGATGATTCACATTTAAATAACATAGATGTTTTATTTCCCCAGTCTTACTTTTTATCAGCGCTTGTGTCTGTGACACGGATTCAGATATTGCACAAGGCGCCCGAGCGAGAGACGTACTGTAGTGAAAGTGAAACTGTTGGGGCCCGGGGCCCTTATGGCTGTCAGTCAAAGCTTTCGCTTTTCAGATTTCTAAATAAAGATCTACACACACATCCTGTTAGAAGAAACACAAGGGATAGAAAACAAAACACGGTGTTGTACTTTTTATATTAAAAGAACCTGAGAATCAAGGCAGCGATCATTATTTTTTTGACGCATTGTATTGCAAGGTGCCTTATAGTGCGAACGTGTGTTTTTTTTCAATATAAAAAGGTACACAAATTCCAGATTATAAGGCATTGTTGAAGAATTTGAATGGATGGATGGATGGATGGATGGATGGATGGATGGATGCATGGATGGATGGATAAACAGATGGATTTATTATATGTATGGATGAAATGAAATTGTATTTTTCACAAGGTACCATTTGTTCCAGATTATGAGGTGCAGTCAATTTACACACATTTTAAGTTAGCATTATGATGGATGCATGGATGGATGAATGGATGGAAGGATGGACAGACAGACATACAAAAACGTAAATAAGAGGACAGAGATAAGGACTTGTATGGATGGATGGATGGATGAATGAAAAGACAGAAAGAAAGACAGATAGAAGGTACCTAATAGAAGGTACTATTTTTTTCAGATTATGAGGTGTAGTCAATCTAAACACATTTTAAGTGGGCACTATGATGTCGACAGACAGACAAAAATATAGATAAGAGGATAAAGAGATGGATTTATGGATGGATGGTTTGTGGATGGATGGATGAATGGTCGGATAGATGGATAGATGAACGAATGGATTGATTCTATGCATGGATGAACGAACAGACAGAAAGACAGATTGGATTATATGGCATCTAGAGTCAGAAACATTTATTTTTCCACAAGGTAACATTTTTTCAGATTATGAGGTGCAGTCAATTTACACACATTTCAAGTGGCCAATATAGGCCAATATAGTATGAACAATACTGTATTTTTTCCATCCATTAACAAGGCACAATGATGGATGGATGGATGGGATGGATGGACAGACAGGCAGACAAATCGATAGATAGGAGGATAGAGAGATGGACGGATGGATGGATTAATTATACAGATGGATGAACGAACAGACAGACAGATTGGATTATAAAACACCTATAGAAACATTTTTTATTCACAAGTTACCTTTTTTTTCCAAATTATGAGGCACAGTCAATCTTTAACCATTTTAAGTGCAGACCACATGAACAATACAGCATTTTTCATCCCATTAACAATCACTAGTAAAATACTCCGAAAAAATCCTCTGATGTCAGAACCCGAGGCTTTAAGGGTTTAGAAGCGTCGTCATTAAGCAGAGATGCTCATATATAAGAGCTAAAGGCCAAAGAGCTGCAAAGTTCAGGTCAGAGTTTGAGCATCTAAAGCTGAACAAAGACAACAAAACCAGTGTCACAAAGCCAAAAAACAACAGAAAAAAAATGTTTGCAGTGCTTTTGCCGATAGCTAAAAAAAACAGTTCTGCTGTGAACTTCAAGGTCAATCCCGCAGAATAACACTTTTGAAGAAGCCATCCATGAAAAAAAGTCTTCACTATTGCCAGACTTCTCCGGTTGAAAAAAGCGCAAAATAGACCCAAAAGACACTGACCTTTTCCCAAAGTTGCCCTCCTTCCTCCGACAGTGCAGGGTGACCACTCGGTGTCCCTCGCTTCTCACGTCCTGGCTGACCGTCCACTGAACTGGGTTACTGGCTCTCGCCCCCAGAAACGCCACGCCATCCTTCAACTTCACCCTGTGCAGAAAAGTCAAAAAGCTTCTATAAAGCACAGGCAAAAAAATGCATTTTTAAATAGCTTTTTACAATTTTTTATTTAAATGAAAAAGTATACAACATAAATATAGTGCTGCATATAAAGATGCTTTTTTTAGAGAGTTACAAAACTGTAATATTTTGCACAGCTCCATCTTTGGTTTTTCAAACCAAATTTTTTTGTTCAAATAAACATTTGGATGTTAAATCATCATTTTATTTACCAAACCAGGCAAAAAACTGAACCTGTCTCAGAAAAACCTCTGCTTTAGCAAAGGCACAAAAATAATTTATTTGTGATTGGATCAACCAAACAGTTTCCACACCGCAGACATTTTAGATGTAAAGATGTAAAGATTGGCCCTACAGAACCAATTCCCATCCCTTCAAAATGACTGGAACCGATCCCAATACGAGACAACCCTAGCACAGATTCATATATTTATTTATGCAAAATTGCGAAAAGCAAACAACAAAACTCGAGCACATTTTCGTCCCAGTACAAACGCCATATTGTTCTCAACAACGGCTATAATTCGACTGTAGACGATTAAAAGAGGAAAAAGCTGCAGAAGTGCAAACAAAAGCAGAAAATAAGGGAGCAGATGCTATCACCAAGGTTCTTCTGAATGTAATTAGAAGCGGCTTAAAGTATTGTTTTTCCTTGTTTTTTTTTTTAAAGTGAATTTTCATAATACATTCAAGAAGCAAATTTAAATTAAAAGCAACACACAGACTTGTGTACCGGACCCCATGCCATGTGCAATAAAGGCTCCGCTGGTGGCAACAAAATTGCAAGAATGGAAGACCATTAAAAATATCTGAGTAAACAACACTTAAATCTCCCCATGAAATAAGTGAAATAAATGCTGATAATATTGCAGCTTCTAAATTTATGGGGAAAAAAGTAACACTTTTATAGTCTGTTGCAGTTCTTTGTATAAATCCGACTTGTGTTGTTGTTGGCTAAAAAAAAGATATCAAATAAACGCTAAAGAAAACCTTTCTGGTTTGATATTTAAAGGTCAAATGGATGGAAAACTGACAGGATCTACTTTTAGAAATACACTGTACCTGAATAAGTATAAATATGAGAACGGATAAACGGAAACAAATAAAAAGCCATGGCGTCTGTCTCCTGTGATGCTTTTGTGTCTCTTGCATCAAACATGTCGATCGCATTATGTTCGGACAAACAGTTTTTAAACTAAATCATCACTGGCAGGAAAAGATTTGTGCCTTCACGTGTTTTTGGTCAAAAAAATAATGGTGATTAATACTACATCCTTGTTACATCCAGAAACTGCATTAAAATATAATCCTACATGCATTGAAAAGTCTTTGAGTCCCCGTCATTGCATATATTGCTTAGGCATTCTATAGATGATTGGTTGCCAAGAATGAAATGTCGGTAATGGAAAGACCTTTGGAAACACAAAGTCTAACGACACATTTATTTGGAAAGAAAGAGCACAATGAAAGAATCAAAAGCATCATTCATTTTTCTTGTGGCGTTATAGGAATTCCAAGTTCCGTGCTTTTCAGTAGATCTTTATGTAAAAGTGAAGAGGTTTGGCAATTTGGCCATTAAGGACTCATTAAGAATTTAACCCATCAGTGTAATTACACACACACACGCACAGTGAGGTGAAGTGAACACGCACAAACTCGGAGCAGTGGGCAGCCTTATGCCACTTGTGGGCGTCAGTGCCTTGGCCAAGTACATATGTAAAGAAGTATACAAAATTTTGCGATTTTGTGATTTTTTCGATTTCAATTTCAGGCAAATGCATATGACGGAACGTTCAGGAATGAGCGTGTTCCACAAACTCTACAGTTCGTCTTTTGAGTATTACACAGAATGCCTAGGAAATGTATGAAATCTGACTCGTCATATCTTGTCGGCTTGATTGCGTCGCTGTTTCAGTCATTTCATACATCGCCCAGGCAATCTGTAAAACTCCTGATTTCACATATTACCGGTAACATATACTGTATATACATTCTCTAGACAAAACTGAAAAAGAAATCAAGCAGCCTTCTAATATATGCTCACTTAATAATCGACGTTTTTTTTCCTCATTACACAATCGTAGTTTAATTGGTTTTTTGATTGATAAAAAAAATATTCTACAGAGACGCCTTCATCGACATACTAATCTATGACAGCGTGTTAAAAAAAAGAGAATCACAAAAAGCGCTCTCACCGTCAGCGTGAGGAGACACTGAGGGTTAATTAGGGATCGGAAGATTCAAATGAGATTGCTTTGCCTAATATGATTTCTGGAGAGCAATAAAGGCTGCAAACCAATTTAAGCGAGATGTTCTTTCCCTCCACATCAGCACGCGGCGCCAGCTCATTAATTCTAAAACAACTGGGGTATCAATTAATGTAATATTTACCAATGTGATGGCGGTGTCGGTGAGACGGGCGGAGCAGGCGGACAGCCCGGGATGGAGCGAGATGGATTGTAATATCAGATCCAGAAGATCTGTCAAACTCCAGACAGTCCGTCAACCCTGTGGCAGTTCTCCAAAATAACATGAGTGAATTTGCCCGATTCTCTGACATTATGAAAGTGAGGGATGCGCACACTAAGGTGATTGCAGGATTCGTCACAAATCACATCGCATGACAGTTTTCGGAGCCGGTGTGTGTTTTCTCCTCCTGTGTTGAGCAGGTCCAGGACGGCAGGAAGTCTCCCGGCTACTGACAGAGTGCGTTATTACCACTGTCAACTCGCCGCTCTTTTTACTGGTTAGTTTCACTTGATCAAAAGGGCTTTCTATTTATAAAGTCATGTAAATAATTACTTATTTATATAAGTCATCTGGAAAATTACTATTCTAAAATTCTCTCTCTCTGCTGTCTCTCTTTTCTTCTCTATCACTTTCTATATTTTTCCCACCGTGTGTCTCTCACTGTCCTCTGTCTATCTCTCAAATCGACTTTCTTCTTTTGCTCTCTCTCTCTCTCTCTCTCTCTCTCTCTCTCTCTCGTCTCTTTTCTTCTTTGTCACTCTCTATATCTTTCCCACTGTGCCTCCCACTCTCCACTGTCTATCTCTCAAATTGTCTTTCTTATTTTGCTCTCTCTCTCTCTCTCTCTCTCTCTCTCTTTATTGTCTTAAACTATTTCTTCTTCTCTATGCTTCTCCAAAACTCTGTAATGGTTCCTCTTTCTCTTCTCTGTCAATCTCTCCATCTTTCCTACTCTGTCTCACACTCTCCTCCGTCTATATCTCTAATTGTCTCTCTCCTTCTACGCTGTTCTAGTCCTGTCTCTACCTCTCTACCTGTATTTTCTCACAACATATTACTTTCTGTCTCTGTCTTTTTCTCTGTCTCTCCCCTTTATATCTCTCACTTTCATTATTTCACTCTTTCATGTTCACTCTCCTCTGTCAGTCTTTTTGTCTCTATCACACCCTATTGGTTTCTCTTTTCTCTCAGTGCCTTTCCTTTTCTGTCTCTCTTTCTCTTTTTCTGTCTGTCTCTCCTCTATCCCTCATTCTCTCTGTCTATCTGTCTGTCTGTCTGTCTGTCTTGATGCCTCTTGACAGAATGATCTTTATCTGTCTCTGTCTTTCCTTTTTTTATCCCTCTTTTTCCCCATTAGTTCACTCGTTCATGAATTCTCTCTATCTATCTTTTTGTCTTTCCTTCTTATGTTTTTCGTTCGGCCTGCCCCTCTCTCTCTCTCTATCTCAAAAACCAGCGCAGCACACACAGCCCTGGGTGTCATTAAATCCAAAACCACCAAATTGTATTTTAATTGCTATATGTTTGCTACACGGTTAAAAAAAAACTGGATTGAACCTGACAAAATAAATGGAGAAGCGAGAAGATGGAATAATCAAATTAAATGAGAGAAAAAGCATTAAATCTCATGCAGTTTGACAATGAAGAGCTGGTGTGCTGAATTTTACCATTTGAACTTTCCAGTTAATTACTGGTGCCATTACCAAGACCAGGCACTATTCAGAAACGAGAACAGCACGTTTTCCAAGATATTTAAATGCCTGTGCACACAGTCACGAAGCATCGTGACATTTCTAAATACTGAAGTAAAAATTCATCTATTACTGATTTTTAAAATTATTATATAATAAAAATGTATCTATGATAAAATTGATGATAATATACTCGATTCTAAAATGTAATAATAACAAGAAAAAAAAACACTTTCATAAATAGCAATAATTGTCATAGAGGAATAAATAGTAATAATTTTAATGTTACAAAATAAAAAAAATGAATAAAAATTGAGATTGTGAATTGAATAGTTCAACATGAAATTAAATGAGCTTTCAAATTAACTATTAAAATTGTGAAAATCATTATTTCACAAAAAATATCTGTTTTAACGTCACTCTCCCATCAAACATTTGAATTTTCATAAAAGCTGAAGAAAAAAAAATATATATATATATATAAACTGTAATAAACCTGTCCACCTTGAGCCAGTACTATTTCAAATCCAATTTGATGTCAAGTTTGGTCAATATCATTCAAATTCAACTCAAGCAGACAGTGACCGGCCAGATGATAAAAAGCAGATCTTATCTCCAGTATAAGAGTGACAGAAAGGCTCTTCAGTACTTGGCATCACCAGTCGAGACTGGCTGCCCTCCCAGTGTGCCAGCGCGGGCACCCGGCACCGGCCTTCCCCTGCCCACATCTGTGACACCAGCTCGGACCCTCTAACATCAGCTCGGTTCATGAGGTTACTGTCTTTCAAGCTTAAACTATTTTTATTGAGCCGGCCGTACTTTACAAAAAAGGGCAATTCTCCTTCCCAACGAGTGCTAAGATCGCCAAGCTGCAGCGTTAGATCTTTGTGAGCCAAGATGAGACACGCCAAAGAAAGAATCGTATCAGGGAAGTAAAATGTCAAACCTTGCATTTGAAAGAGCCTGAGAGCGGATTTTCAACCCTGTGCGTGTGGTTATGTTTGATATCAGTGTTTACGATCCAATAAAACGACAGTTAGCTTTGTCCCAAACTCGAAGAAAACACATTTGGACAGACGGTTGCACGCAGTTCACTGGGAGTACGAAAACGTATCAGTGCGTTGACTGTTTATGACTTATGCTTTGACTTATAGTAAAGGAAAACAGGGTCTTGATCTTAAAAGACAGAAAAAACATCACTGTGATGTAGGTACGTATATACGTAATATCTATTTGGCTCGTTTTTCATTTGTTCGTTTTGCGCTTCCTATCAATGAGCTTCACAAATTACAATCTAACGTTATTTGCAAGTATTTCCACGTCCACAAAAAATCAAAAGTTATTCTATTTCATTTAATGAATTTAATTTAACTTAATGTTCACTCAAAGTAAACAACTCAAAGTAAACAACATTATTTGTGTCCAAGACAGCACAGTAATTCGTAGCAATTTTTATTGATTCGCCTAATGCGTTTAATTGTAATTTGAATAATATGTAAATATAAGTCCCTAACTAATGGAGTCTGTACTGGGGCCAGTCTTCTTTATGTTGCAAACGTTGCACTTGACTCAGTTACACAGTTGCAAGTTGATTTTACTATTATTCACATTTTTTGTTTTATTACTATTGTTTAAATATTATTTAACTTTTTTTTAATCTGCAACTAGTTTTCAAAGCAAAAAAAGTTCACAAAAAAACAAATGCCTGGTCTTTAATTGAAAGCTTGCCGCATTCTTGATGTCACTTAAAATTTCATCAATGGATAGATGGATGGATGGATGGATGGATGGATGGATGGATGGACTGACCTTTAGGTAAGTATAAAGACAGAAAGACAAACAGACAGACAGACAGACAGACAGATAAATAGATAGACAGAGATTTTCTGGTTTCCTATCGTGTACAAATATTGTGAATGTAACATTGTAATATTGTTAAAAAAAATAGCAGCAATGACCACATCAAGATGTATTGAAGGTGTTTCAATTCTGAATCTGTTTAAGTGATCGAGATCGATAAACCCGTCCCCCATTTCCTGGTCAGGGAGCTGCCAATCACATTCTCACCAGCCAATCAGAGTAAATGTCCCCCCC
>CM051496.1:21600787-21614848 GCA_028031935.1 Paedocypris micromegethes
CCCCCCCAGATGAGACTCGAGCCAAAAAAATTTTAAACAAAAATGTGAAGATTGCATATGAGTAAATTATTTTAAAAACTAAACTACATTGCGTTTTATATTTTTGCCTCCATTTAATTCAATAGAAAAGTCTTTGAATAAAAACAGCAAAAAAAAAAAAAAAACGTATCCGACCTGTGCAGTCCCCCTTCTTTTAACAATAATGTGCATAACTAAAGGTATTGGCTTCCAAATGATTTCTAGATTCCGGCCTGAATGACCTTCTTTGACACTGCAGCAAAATGGAATAACAGCACAAGGAAATTACAGCAGGGCAATTGAAACAAAAGAACAATATGGCATTTTCCCGAAAGCCTGAAAGTTGCAGGAGTCGTGATAAGTGGACTTGGAGCGATGCAAGGATAAGGAAGCTAATTTAATTAATGAGTCTAGTTCTCCTCTTTTCATTACCACCCTCGTTAAACGTACTGGGGCATGACAACATGGCAAATGGGAAATGAGATTAACGCTGTCAGACTCATAGCCCTCACCAAACCAAGCTAATCTCTATGCTGTGCTGCAGCTTCCTTGTCTTACACAGGAACACAATCTCCTGAAGAACACACAGTGTCTGTTTCTTTCTTCTCTGTCTGCGCTGATATAATGAGGTGATGATTGGTTGGGGTCCATGTAGGGATTGTAATGATGGTAATATTTGAACCTGGAACCCAGCTCCTACATCTCTGTGATGCCATGAACCAGAAACATGTAGTCCAGGCGTGTAGACTAGGACATATAAAGTGCACACTAATTGAAGTAGACGGCCACTGAAAGATCTTCAAGAGGGTATTTCGTCTTGATGGGAAAAAGATAAAATGCAATGGGTTTGCACTAAATCAGAAAGTGCTGTCACAGTCATTGATCTAAAGAGAAATGGTGCATCAGAACTGAACTCCATCTGTAAATGCAAAGTCTGAAGTCTTGATACGTGAGCAAATGTTTGTTACATTGCAAATCGCATTTCATCGGGCCATTTTTAGTGAATAGGATGAAGAAATTGACGAAGCAAAACTTTACTTGAATATATTTCCTCAGTACAAAAAAAGTGAAAACATTTTTCACTTAATTGCAAATGCTAATAAATTACAAAATGAAAGTTGTAAACACAGATACTTTATACATTAAGTGTCAATTTTCAACTGCTTTTCAATTTCTGGGTCATGAGGACCTGGAGCCAATCAGAGAAACTCTGGGCCTAGCCGACCAATCACGGAGCAGAACATAGTGGCACACATTCACACTTGTGGGCAATTTCGTAAATTTTCGTGAACATGTTTTTAGACTGTGGGATGAAACCGGAGACCCCAAAGAAACCCACGTGAGCATGACCAATCCTCAAATTGAATGTTTCCTTATCAATATGAGACAGCGCAAATTCGCCACTGTGCTGTCTTTACTTTTACTTTTAACCAATATAAGTAAATGCAATGATCCATTCTTTAGAACTTTTAAAGTAGTTATTAGTAGTAAAGTAGTATTTTTTATTTGCACGTGACATTGCAACAACGTAACTATTATGAAACAAATGTCCATCTGAAGTGACATTGAACTGAACTTATTAACAAGTCTTCCTTTGATTTTTCTTGAAGTTTGAGGGCATTTTGTTTTTACTTTGTTACAAGTTAACTTCTAATAAAAATTGTCTTTTGCAACATTTTTTAATGAATACTAAGAACAAGTAGGTTAAAGTAAAAGTACCAGGCAGAAATTGAATGAAAATAGAATGTTTTCTCTTTAAATGTTATGATGTAGCAATGAATTAAGTCTTTCTGATGTATATCTCAGACAAGATTTAAAAAATATTGACAAAAATAAGCCTGTAACTCCTCCAGCCAATTACCTCACCACTGTCCATCATTGTAATCACACTATACATACACTCTACATATGGCAGAAATCTGGCATGAACTACGAAAAAATAATCTTATAATTGAACTCCAAACATCTTTAAGCAGATAAAAAAAGTTCCAGTTTGGATTATGGCATTAATCCACAAGGAACTTGATGCTTTTAAGCCAAAGGAGGCCGGTAATTACCAAGCTGAGCCGTATCGCGAGTGTGAAACTTTGAAAGCAATACGTCCACACCCCACCGCACTTGAAATCCAGTCCTTATCAGGTATCATCCCTCGCTCTAATGAATTAGTGTGATACATCCCATAATCCACAGGAAATTAAGATTTGACCCAACTTATCTACCCAGCCCCAATAGAGACTTGCCGTTCAGGATCACTGGGATTCTCATCCATTATAATCCCAACCACATTGATACAAATCTATACAACCGTCCCAGTGGATATTGCTACATCCTGTGGTCATCATTTGCCTGGGAAAAAAAATAAGAGCGTCTGTAGAACAGAGTGATTGAGCGAGTCCCTAGTGTGACTGCTATTAGCAACTTCCCTGAGAGAGAAGTGCTGTCACCCGCCTCACCAAGCGCATCTGTGTTTACCATCAGACTAACTCAACCCTGCCACGCCTGGGGAGCCGAGCTAATGGAGCCCATTAATGAGTCTGATGCGGCAAAGCACGCCGCTTCTACTAATCAATGAGGGAAAAGTGCACCCGTGTTTCTTAGATTTCTCACGGAGACGTGAAAAGAGTCTGGAAGTTGTGACGCGTGTGGCAAAGCAGGAGTTTAAGAAGTGGATGTTGCAGTTGTTAAAAAAAAAAACAAGTTTGGCGTCTCAAAGTGATGGAAATCTCACAGGTTAGATAAGGCTAGGTTCTCTATTCTTTCTTTGTGAATACTGTACTTAGCTTTCATACTTTACACATCGTCGGAAACATACCGTCACCCCCCACATCTAATTTTTCAAATGCAATAAATATGAAAAAAAATAAATAAATAATTTTACCTACAAGTCCGGCTAAATTAAGTTACATTTCTCTTAAAAATACTTAATACATTTTTCTTTATTTACAATCGTAACTTGTATCACTTTGATGTCGTTTTACTTGAAAAAATAGATGAAAAATAAACTATTCCAGTGATCGGAACTACACCTCCCAGAATTCATAGCAGATCCAGAGACTCATTGCTCTCCAGTCAGGGCATACACAGAGCAGCTCACCGCCATCATCAGCCGCTTTAATGACGCTGTGTGAAGATGATTGTAGCAAATTATTGTGTTTCCTTGTGCAGCAGACCAAGCGTTTTGATTGTGTCTGTTCCTTGGATTTTTTACTTCTTGTTAGTGTTCTTCCTTTTCGATTGTCTTCTTTCTGCCATAACGCTTTGGACTGCGTTTGTAACAGTTAGTGCTAGGCTACCCGGATGTGGTTTGTAGTCTAAGTAAATGTATTTAGTTTATTCCTACTTCTTCCAGTGTTATTTTGTCCCTGTTAAGTGTCGCGTTGTGGCTAATGTTTCTTTATTTCGGCTAATGAGTTAATAAAAGCTTAAATAAATGCCTGCCTCCTGAACCATTATTTAAAGGAAAAAAAGAGGATGCAACATACACGCTACATAAAGACGTTGTGTTTCTGTGTAATTGTGATTGCTCCGGACTTGGAAGAAATGGGCACTTAAATTTACGTGCATTTTTTAAATTGGGAAATTTTTTATCTTCTAAAATTGGAAAAAAAGGGTGCTTATATTTGCGTAAATACGGTACGTAGCTTACAAACTGTACATATAGAAATATACTTGGCTGCAGTACTTCACATATGAAAACTAAGAAGGTTATGGGTAAATAACAAAATAATGAACTGGTTTCAAATATTTACTGTCAGATAAAATAATCATACAAAAATATCAAAAACAAATGTATGCATTAAACAAACATAAACCAAAAAGATTAGGTTGGTTTCAATGTTTTTATAATTAACAAACTTTGTCCATTCCCATGGGACTGAACCCATCTAGTTTTAGGGAGAACGCACTTAACTGTCTGTTTAAGCAAGGGTGATGCCAACATACACATTATACATGTACATTTTAACATTAACAAATGATCCAAATCAATATATTCAAAATCATAATTCATAATTTAACAATGTCATACATTTTAAATGTCCGAAACTATACAAAAATATGTATCAATTAAGATTGATGTTGATTTATGAATATACGTTGATTTATGAAACAAAAACATGTGAATTTTAACAAAGCTGTGGAGGTAGTGAAAGTTTTTTTTTAAAAGATAGATATATAGATAGATGGACAATTACCTGTTGAAATTTAAACATTTTTCAATTTAATCATAATTTTACATTTACAAATAATAATTGAATGATAGAGAATAATTGAGCAAGTGATTATATACACTGTGTGTGTGTGTGTGTGTGTGTGTGTGTGTGTCAGTTTAATATGTGTATATTATTCCTAAACAGTTTAATATTTCTCATGTATGTACACAAATCGGCAAGTTTGACATGACAAGCGTGTTCTGCGTTTGCCACCTATAGGACAGCCACCAACACCACCTCCTTCCACACTAATTACGAATATCTAATGGAATAATTTCATTTTCACTGAAATCGGGAATAAATTATTTCACAGCTACATCTAATTTCCTCTTTAAGTGCTTATGTATTATTCCTCAGAACTACTGCTCTGTGACCGGCCGATTCCCTCGCACGGCAAAACGGAAGCAGCTAGAAGGACATGAGCAAAACTTTGAACCTTGTGCTGATTAAAATCCTCTCTGACAATGACAGTTCAAGTGTGTTCGGGCTCTAGCAGCTTAATGATTCCTCTCTGATCATAACCTTACCCGCATGGCCCTTATGGAGCAGAAGCAGATTAACATAACTATATATAAAACTGCACTAGTCGTCAGCGCCGTCTTGGCACACAAGCACTGCTGGCAGTCCGCGCCCGATAATGAGCTACTATAAAATGCCCTGTAAATCCTGTGCTGTATGTTCAAGCAGGTGATTTGGAAGCGTGCGAGATCCTTCTTCCACACGGACTGGATCAGAAACGAGAGGTGTCGATTATACAAGCTGTCGTCTGCCGCAAAATGCCACGCAAATCCTCGTAAATTGTGCAAAGACGAGTTGTGCGAGATGAAAAAGAAGGGGCATTTCTGTTCACTAGAGGAAAAGTTGGAAACTTGGGCTTCCATACCTGCCGTGACTTAGTCCCAGTCCAGAGAAGAAAAGCGTAATTGCCGACTTGATTGACGTGAAGAGAGCAAACAGTGGTGGTTTTCAATGATTGGCTTAAATACGCAAGGGGTTTATTTTAGTCGTGTTCTTTAATCTTGACCTTTACGAAGAGAGCAACCACGGAACTTTCAATGAGGATGAATTGAGTCGAGTGGCTGGAAAAGGAAAATGATCCAATTTGTCACGGCGTTTGAAAGAGAAGTTAACAAGCATTTTGTGTGGCTAAGTGGAGAGGACGGCCTTTTCTGTCTTCCTCTTATTTAAAAAAAAAATGATTTTGAGAAACCTGGAGCATCCGCTGCCAGACGGCGAGAATTTTTTCGTGAGGAAAAATGCGGAGAGCGCTCCTGACTCCGAGTCTGGAGAGAAGCAGAGGTGATGCTGGTGGCTCGGCCTTCACAGTCGACTCATTTCTCTCATCCTCTCTTTACAGTTCAGTCTACATCTAGCCAATGGTTTTACAGAGAGCGGCCTTGGAGATGAGTTTCGATTAACCTTTCAATACAAAAGTAATCTCAGCTGCCTATTCAGCTGTTCAATTGCAATTTTTCTGTGTGTAAAATAATCAACAGTTGAAAAGAGGGTGAGTGGCTGCAAACACACAAAATGGTGTCCGGCGTTGTGAAGGTGGGTTTTTTGTGTGTAGTTTAGAGTGGATGAAGCCAGGTCTAACAAGCTAATACGCCAGTGTTTGTTGTCACCTACAGGGACGTGGAGATGCTAAATAGACGTGTAACCTTGTGAGATTGCGGTGGACAAGAAAGAAGTTCACCCATTACAGGCGATTACAGTAAAGTACATTAACTTACACTGTATCATTACATTTATAGGTTGTCAAACTACGACACCATTTGGCAAACTTATCGCGAGTTTATTTTACTACAAGTGGTAGAAGGATTTGTTACCAGACTCAAGTTCGAGATTTTCTGTTTTGAATCTAGCATCTTTATCTTGCGTTTGATTGGGTTTAACGTCTGTAGAGTTTCACATTCGTGAGAGTGTAAATGTGTGTCTCAATGATTTGTCAAAATTTGAGGGCTTTTATCTCGTCTTCAGGTGCAAAGTTGCTGGGATTTGCTATAGATCCCCACCACCCAGAAATGGTAAAACAGAATGAAAAATTAAAGGACTGGTAAATTAATCATTACTGCACTCAATTTACTAGAAAGATGTGTTTTTTTTTTTTTAATTAAGATGGATTAAGATGGTAATTATACAGTAATGACACTCGAAATAACACAGTTAATTATTTTTATAATTGTTATTTGTAGAATATTCTTTTTTACTTTTTATTTTTTACTGCAAATTGTTCTGTATCTTGATTAAGTATGTTTTTATGCCTAATTATTATGCTATTAATTGAGTAATTCCCCTAATACTGTCTAATACACCAACATTTGTACAATGTGGGAAAAATAAAGTTATACTTTATATTACAATTCTAGTTATATTTCTTTACCTTTTATTTCAATACTGTAAATGTAGCTGAAGATGAAAAACATTGTTGGACTGTGTTAACTCAAAAAGTTCTACATCAAACCATCTCAAACTCGAATGAATAAGACCTAAAAGAAACTGAACTTTGGGAAGAAATTCATAAGAACAATCCGTGAACATCTAAAAATGGAAAAGATTGACTTGTTTGTTGGCAAGTGACAGGTTTGTAAAGATGACATAAATATCGCCGAAACAACACATGTTCGGTTCAGGTCACATGACCTCCATTACAGTAAGGAACGTGATTGGCCAAAACAGGCTGGCACAGAGTTCTGCAGGAGTAATGCAATAAAGATTGTCAAAAAAAAGATTACCTGAGACGCACTGTATATCTCTAGAGATATTGGCATAGAGGTAAAATGGGATATGAAGAAAGACAGGAAAACATCGGTTTGGGTAAATATGCTGCTTTAAAAAGACACGCTTGGAATGGGAATAAAAAAAGGTAATGTTGCAGCAGCAGAGAGAACATAACTTTATTTTATGTGCAGTGCTTTATTTTTTATCTAGTCGATTTTCCATTACTGTCTGAAATGAATCATATTTAGCTAAGAATTACATTTAGGACCTAAAATACGACCCTTAAGCCAACTGGCCTCGTCTTTTTGTCCGTTTCCTTAACTATATCTGTAAGCTAGAACAGATTTTTCATGGTCAATTGAATAAATTGAGTTCTGTGAATAAACTGAAATGCTGGCAAAAGAAATGGTGAAGAATGAATGGTGCCAAATTATTGAAGAAATACAGATCAAAAGAGCAGAAAAGAAATGCTGCTAAAAATGTTTTAAACACTTTCAAGGCCACAAAATTGTTGAGGAAATTAAAAAAATATGTAAACCAATACAAAAATCTATGCAATTATTTGTGCTTTGCTTTTCTATTTCCTTTTTCATTTTGCTCTTCTATATTGTTGTATATTTTTATCTTATTATATACTGTATTCTTTCTTTTTTGTATTTTTGTTGAAAAATGTGTTGTTTTTTTGCCTTCATTTTATGCGAGATATTATATGATCTATATTTTATTCAATGTGTATATATCTTAGATTTTCATTTTGATTCATTCGATTTTCTTGCACCAAACGGAGTTGTATTCTCAATTTCATTGTAACCATGTGATACAGTGACAATGAAGGCATTCTATTCTATTCCATTCTATTCTATTCTATTCTATTCTATTCTATTCTATTCTATTCTACTCAATTCTATTCTATTCTATTCTATTCTATTCTATTCTATTCTATTCTATTCTATGTTCAAAGCAAGTGAATGAGACAAAATACTAAACAATACAATAAAAAACAAACTACAAAAATCGAGATTAAAACTTTTTAATAGGAAATTACAAGGTTACTAGATAAATCACAATTTAATCTAAACTCGACACTCATACAAGTTAAATAAATAAAAAAAATGCCCTTGGCTTAGTCTGTCGCCTCAGACTAACCAATAAATCCTGACACTGTGCTATACACTAATGCATATGTCAGTAAACTAATTTGATCAAACGAATTAAAAAAAATATTAGTCGTTTTTTCTTTGTAGGACAAGAAAACTAATATGATTTAGTTCATATTAAACTAAATCAAACATCCAGTTTTTCCGACTCTTACAGAAGCCATGGGACGAGTGCCCAGTAAATCATCTCAGAAATGAGGTCGCAACCAGGCAGGAAGTGGAGCAAATTTCGCTCAGTTCGGAGTCGCTACGGGCCAATGTGTCTGGGCAGCCACCTTTACTAGCTTAAGTCTTCCCTGACCTGGGTTTAATGCCAGGCGATCAAAAATTACACTTCATATAGTGGAAGGATCATCCTGTAAAGATCCAATATGCAGATGATTTTGGAAGGTTAAGGGGGATTATCGCCATCGGCTACACGACAGATTACGCAATCGCCAAAGTGATCAGCAGCTAGAAAAACGGCCGATTTAGGGCAAGTGTGTCATGAAGAAAAAGCTTAATATGTAAAGCACTACGTCCATTTTTTCCAAGTTTTGCTTTCTTTCTTATCTCTGATTCGTGTCAATTTGGAGAAAACAAAAAAAATGCATGATCCTCCTGTTGAAACTACATAAACGCAAAAAACGAGAGCAACAGGAATGTATAAAACATCAATGCCAAGATGCAAATGACGAATCAACAGCCAGAGATATGCAAATGATGTTGATTTAAAGTCATTACTGCAACAATTAGCTTTCGCAATCATCAAAATATTTCAAATAAGGACGGTTACAATTCATTGACTATTCATTACGTCGTCTAATTATATCATAAATTGTAAAGATATACGAGCGTGAGCGTTTGACAGATGACGCTTCCAGGAAAATGACAGAGACGAATCCTACATTAATCACAATGCGCAAACACTTTCAGCAAAGTACAACTCATAAATCATAATATATTATATTATAAAGTGAGTTTAAAAAGTTTTCATGTTACAAATGTATGTATATAAATAAAAAATATTAATTTATTCTGGATTTTTGGTTGATTTATGGCTATGTCTTTCGTTTAATGATTATAAAAAAATGCAACTTATATAATAATGTGTTGATTTATACATTTATACTATATATTCTAAACATATTCTTTTCATTATGAGTATGTTGAATTGCATTTATGCAAAATGTTGTAATCAACACAATAAATGAAACACATTAAGCATTAAAAATCAATTAAAAAAATAAACTTTAATCAGTATAGAACTCATAAATCATATTTTGAATTATACAAAATATATGTTGAAAACAACACTTGCCTATTGTGTTAACATGTTAAAAAAGGAAATAATTTATTCCTTTCACATGCTGTTAGCACTTTGCTAACTGTTTTCCTCTTGCTAACTAGCTAAAAGTCAAAATGCTACTTTGATAAATACATTTACTGCTTTCTCTTAAGGCAGCTTATGCTAAATATGAACGGATGTGTGTGGGTGATGCCACTATTGATTAATTATGATATATGCACATTTTAATTTTCAAACTCCGTTGTTTATACGCACAAAAACACCATCAGGCTCTCGGCAATGCTGTAGATTTATTCTAGCGATGGAGGGATGGCAAAAATCTTTTACCCTCAAAATAACTTCTAAACCAAAACATCCTGCCTGAAGTGTATTTATTTCCTTCTTATCTTCTCGCTCTGCTCCAAAATTACACGTTTAATTTTCTTTAGCTGATGGCTACGACTGGGTTTTCTTGCTATCTCGGCATACCTGTGAAGCTCAATACAACCCAAAGCGCTCGGCCTTTTAAAACATAATTTGCTTACACTGTTTCCCAAGCTGTACTGACAAATAAAACATTGCTAGTACTACTAGAACAACAGGGATTTCTGGGTAAACGTTCTCAAATGGTACCTGGCCGGACAATCTTCTATTCCACCTTATGGAACAAGCTCAGCGTTGGAGGATCATCGTGCTTTTGGCTGTTGTTATTTTTTATTTATGTATGTTTAAGTCCCTGGGCACATATTTGTTATATTGCATTTTATTATTTGTTAACGGCTCAGCGGTGCCGGGACTAAATCAATCTGAGCTGATCTTTAAAAGCCAGCGCATCAGCGAGCACATTAGCCTGATTTGCACTTCATTATGTGCAATGATGGCCAGCGCTGAACAATTCACATCAGCAGGTGTAGAACCAAGTGGAGTCAACCAAAGCAGGTAGTGTGTGTGTGTGTGTGTGTGTGTGTGTAACCGCGCACGTGCATGTGTGAGACGGTGTACGCTCCTCAAGTAATTGCCTTTCTAGATGGAAAGACAAAAAAACACAAAGCAATATAGGATGGAGGTTTTTTATTCTTTAAGAAACTCTAACAAAGGATTATTTGAAAATATACATTTATTTGTATGTAAATGTGTCTATGCATAAATGTATTTTTTGGTGGCTTTGGTTGGAGATGGATGAGTGTAAATATGAATATGTGTGTGTGTGCGTGTGTTCTAGATGTCACACCAATTGGTATATTTATTATTATCTTGTTAATTTGGCATAAAATCATTATTAATTTATATAGACGTGATTTATTCTGTAATGCCAGTTTGAAAATGTCACAACAATGCATGCACTGAAAATACAATTAATTTATTATTTACTCAAAATCAAAATCTCCTAAAACAAAATAATTTTTTTTATACTATCCAATCATTTATCCATCGTTTTTATGAACCATTTTTCTTTTATCTGAATCTTGAAGAACTGAAGATAATCTGGGTCTGAAGGTGGGATTCACACCCTGGGTTAGTGGGCAACTCATCACAACACACATACACATGCACAGTCTTACCACCAGGGACACTATTCCATCTCCTGCTTGTTTTTGGACTGTGGGAGGAAACTGGAGACCCAGAGGAAACCACAAGAAGAACATGGCGACTCCACACAGAAAGACCTTAAACTTGAGTCTTGAGCGGGTCGGTCTTCCCGTGAGGTTCAGTTTATTTCTCCCACAAATGTAAATGTAACAATGGAGTCTGTTTAGATTATTTCCATTCAGTCTAAGCTTTAATGAACGGTGGTGGCGTGAACAAGTGGGTGTGATGAGATAGAAAAGAAGGTGGATGTCAATCTCTCAAAGGGTCAAACTATCTCGCTGACCAAATACCGTATTTATGTGAATATAAGATCCCGCAATTACAAGCACCCCTCAAATTTTTGAGCGTCTAAAATTAGAAAAGGGGGTGCTTATATTTTTTTTTATAATTTTTATATTTTTTTATATTTTTTGTGTAAATATGGTTGAGGGTCCGTGGGCATCTGTGGGGTTTTAACAAGGCAACCGGCTTCATTTGGGCATGTTTGACTTATTTGCTGTGGAAATGCTCTCAGCTCAGCTTATGTCAGACATATTTCCCCTGCTGCTGCATATTTACAGAGGCCATTGGAAGCTCCTCAAGGGCACGACAGGAACCTCGCAAAAGTGAATGTGTAGCCTTCAGCTTTCTGTAATTCCGTCCCTGCCCAACTTCAAAACCCCAGTTGTGAGAGATCAAATAAAAAAACTGCTTTGGCATCGCTCAAAATATCCGCATATCATTGAAAATGCCCATGGTTGTGTATGGCTCCTTTGTGTGTATTTTTTAACTCATTCTGGAATACCTGAATATTAAAGCGTATTTTACATAAACTTCAAACATGAGCTGCTTTTCCATTTTTCAACGTCATTTATCTGTAGGAGGAAAAAAAATCTCGTCCGACAGTCTGATGCGGTTACGAGTGTGTGGATTGTGAAGTGTTAAGTTGAATTTATGAAACAATGTTTAGCATCATGTTTGATTTAAATAATAGCAGTGGCAGTGCCCAAAACATTAAATGAATCTCGTAGTGTGATACAAAAATCATATGTAAAAAAAAATTGCAAACACACACACACACACACACACACACACACACGCACACACACATTTACATTTTCATGAACGAGAGAGAATAAGTATAGAGAGCCACAATTGTTTTTAATGATGAAAATATTAATCTATATATAATGAACTATTATTGCATAATCTGGAATGATTCTCAAATGGAATTCACTTCATTAATGAATCTATTCCAGATTCTATTCCATATTAAAATGATCATATTTAGCATGAAGTGCAATTACCTGATTGTGGACAAGTGGACTTATTGACTTATGAACTTGTTGTTTTCACAAATTTGCTCATTGAGGGGCCACATTTTTCCATTCTTCGATTCTTTCTCCCAGTGGAATATCTTGCTTTAAACATTTCTGAGTGTTTTTAGCCTAAATACGGTTTTAGCCTAAATAGAAGAGTAAAGTTCTTTTAAAATTAGATACTTAACACTTTACTTCTACTCCAGTCTTCTTGGAATTGGTGACTTGTAAGTTGTATAGAAGTAATTTTTACACTAAGGTATCCGTACTTTTCCTCAAGTATGGTTTTCAGGGACTCTTTTTACACCTCTGCTTTCTTTCTTTCACATAGCAATGCTCGCTAAGGTCTGACACTATTTTAAATAAGGACAAGGTGGGCTACATGTAATGGACCACAACATTTGAATCTACTGTAATATATGACTCACAGACGCAGAGACATTATGAATCAACTCTTCACACGCAGGATTAATCTTCCTCATTAACACTGTGATGCGAACTGGAGCCACGCTACTGCTAAAGGCTGTTTAAACATGGAGGTACTTGTATTGTTCACAGCTGATTTAAAGTCTGGATCCACCTTTAGCCTCAGACAGAAGATTACGCTCATCCAGAGCTACTAGGTTGAGAGTATTTTAGTATTTTCAATGAGTAAAAGTGGGTGAGTTTGTCAATAATAGCTCTAGGGATTGTATTAAAATTGTGCTCGGCATTTACCATCCAGTGAAGTTACACACACACTCACACATAGTGAAATGACACGCACAAACTCGGAGCAGTGGGCAGCCTTAGGCTATGATATTCGAGGGGCATATGAGAGTTAGGGTCTTGTTTAAGAACACCCACGATCTCCAGCTTCCCATGACCAAAAAATGGAAAAGTGTCTCGGAAAACGTATGGAATTAAAAGCATTTTTTCATCTACATGGCCCAAAAACCAGTTTTCAGGCGAAAAGGTGGTCTAATAAATTCCAACAGCGTGTGCACAACCCAGGGAAGCGAGAAACTAGTGTGCAAACAGTCCCAAAACTATCAATGTTCATTTTCATTCTTAATCAGTAAATTGCAATTCTAACAGGTTTCCAGCATCAGCGCGAACAGAAAGAGCCGGACACCCTGGAGATGCTCGGAAAGAAAAGAAAAGGGACACACTGAGCAGCAGAGATGTGAAAGTCTTTCTTGTTTGGTTCTAGGCTGATTTTCACAGAGAATTGCAGCGCTGACGGACACTGCAGACAATGTTTGTGTCTTTATTTTTTTGTGCGAAAAATTCACAGATGAGGGTTTTTTTTTCCAATGATCATCGTAATCTGTTAGGACAGTGGTTCTAGGTCCTTTATAACACGTTTGTACCAGAGAAGATTAGCCCATCACACAGTCATCAATGCATGTCCTGTTATCTGATGGTTTGAGGATTACTGGACCTGACAAGAGATCTCCCACGAGCTGATCAAGGCTTAGCCACCCACCAGATTCTCTTCCAGAAGCTTCTAAAGGCTTTGGTCCAAATCACATGCTTAAAGTGAGAGATAAAGACCAAACCCCCCAACCAGGCTCAGTTCTGCTGATGGCCAGAATGAGGTCACATCCAAGCCTTGAAGCATATTTCCACGATTTCCATCTACGCAAACATCTTACGCTTTGGTTGTCCAATCTCCCTCTGCATCCAACAGTGATCAAACAGGAAACTCTGGTTGGCTTTTTTTTTCCAAGTAAAACTTTGTAACTCTTCTTGAACTGCAACTTAAACTTTAATACCCTGTTCTAAGTCACTTGCTAAAATGTAAAAAAAAAAAAAAA
>CM051496.1:21614868-21671645 GCA_028031935.1 Paedocypris micromegethes
AAAAAAAAAAAAAAACGTTTAAAAGTTTTTAATTTTTTTAATTTGACAAAATCCTCACAAGTCGCTTTCAAGCTTGCTGTATAAGTGTTTCTAATTTGGCAACCGAGGAAAGCCTAAAATTCTGTAAAATGATCTCTCAATCAGATTTTTTGATTGACATTTTATTATTTGTCGCTAAGGATCATAAATGAATGAAACAATTATTATTGTATAAAATATGTATCTAAAAAAATATTTCATTAACATTTTAAAATATGTGTATGTCATGTATGTCGAATTATTTTAAATAAGTTAAACAATTAAAATGGTGGAAAAGTGATATATATAATGATCTAATTAGTGTCTAATTAGTTTAAACTAATAGGCAATTCATGTTATGTTTCAGTACACAGCGTAAGTATAAAAAGTAATATGTATAAGAAAATATTATAATGAAAAATGCTTTTAATTATTTAACTATATAGACATTTTACGAGTGCATATTTGTGTTTGTGTAAAAAACATTTCTTATGATTTCCTTAAATAACCTAGCCCTACCAACCAAAGACAATTGGTTCTCGGTTTTGATTACAAATAAAGTAGAAAAATTGCAATTCTGGATGTTGAACACATTTAAAAAAAAGAAAAGTAGCATCCAGCACGAGGCGACGAATAAAGTTAGTTCCGCATAAATGTATCTGACCCTACATGTGTCATGTACAATGACGGGTGACTGTGTAAAAAAGCCCAGCTCTTTAAACCGAAAATCAAACCACTTACTCAACAGTGGCTCCCTGCTGCGAGAAGCTCAGAGAAACTCAGAGAAGCTTCTGAAGTCATGAGAGGAACATCCAGAAACTGTGTTAGATATACTGATGCTGATCGACCAGACAAAGAACCACCCCACCAAAGTCCTTACCACATTCATACAGACAAAAGGGCCGACAGACCACCAGAGCAGGTTAAGAAATTCACGGGTGGCGATGTAATAAAAATCATTACCAAGAATGAACGTGCACACCAGGATTATTCGCTTCAGGCAAGCGTTGATTGCTTTTGTGAGCCGAGTCTGTGCGGCAAAGCAAATCAAACTAGGACTTGAGTGAACGTGTATCCCCTGCGCGCAAATCACTAATTACTTATTAATGACCAGATGAAGAGAGTCTGAGCCTTCAAAGTAAACACGTGCCCGTGACCCTGGAGGAGGAGGAAATTGGCAGGAATCGCTAGGTAAACTGTGATGGCAACTAATCAAATTCAGACTGAAGAACCTCGGGGAAAAGTTTGGTTCGCAGCCTCTGCTCCAAGGGCCATTTAGAAATAGATTAGAGTTAGAGAGGCTTTCGGGATAAATAAACTGTCAAACAAAGTCAGGTTTGGAGCAACAAAAGGAGTTTGGCCAAAACGTCCTGGAAAGGAACGGGCGAATAATGTGGCAAGAATTGTGCACCGGAAAAAAAATCAAAAGTATGTACGAAGGAGGAACAATGAGTAAAAACATAGGCAAGAAGACACGTAAAAATGATCCATAAACACAGATTATTGCTTTGCATGTATTAGCATAGACTCTATCGGGACATGCAGAAACGTGTAATACTGCTCACTTGAAATTACAATACAGCGAGGGCTGTTTATCTTTTAAGAGATTGATAATTTGTTCATAAGGGAAGTGCGTTTCCATTTGCATTATAAACCAGGTGTAAATCGCTTCACGTGTTCATTTTTTTTCAAACCGCTAATGAGGCAAAAAGCAAGAATCTACAAGCTCCAAACGCACCAGGGATTCCTTGGGGTGATACGGTGTGTTGTGTTGGAAACAACCAGCAGCTAAGGATCTAATGAAATTAGAAAACATGCAACCAGTTGAATTCCATATAGCTGCTAGTTCAGTCAAGTTAGCTAATTCAGTTGAGTGAGGCTGACAAAGAGTGAAAATATAGTTTGATTAATGTGTTAATTGTCGGATCATTTTGTCCCAATAAAGCGGCAATCAGATGAGACGTAATATGAAAAAGTAATTACAACATATTTCTTTCTTACAGATTTTGACAAGAAGTTAATGTTCAGCTTTCAACAGTCAAACCAGATTCATCACAAGAAACCTTGGAAAGTGAGAGTGTGGTGACTGTGATCGGCTCAACATGGACAAGTTCGGACTAATTTCTCTTGTTCTCTTCTACATTTCTTGTCCAGCATTTTACCGGTAAACCGAAACCAAAACGTATTTGTGTTTGAATGCGTTTGAATAAAGCTCATTACAAGATAATGTAGTCAAACGAGACGGACAGAAGCACTTATTACATTCAGACGGATGATCGAAACACAATATTTATGCTTAATTTTACCTACACGATTAAAATTTTGAGATGCATTTCTGAACAGGCTCCTCTTAACAAGGAGAATGCAAAACGTGCTTCACATTAAGTTTAACTTTTTACGAAAAACACAACATTCTCTATTCATTAAGAAAAATATTGGAAAAAAAAGACACTTTAAACTTTCAATTGATGTATAACACTTGAATGTAAGCCCCAAACTAACGAAGTATTTTACGTGTTTTACAGTGATCTTAAAAAAAGTGCGCCAACATTGTGGACGACCCCCAAGGGTTAAGTCCACAAACAACTTTTAGACTAGATTTTAGTCCCAGATATGTCTGAAATAAACGTCTTTCCCAATTAAACGATGTCCCAGTTAACCACAGCTAACAAGCCTGCTTAAGTCTACATTTGGCTCAAGACAAGATCCTCCAAAACTCGTCACTTTTTATCCCAGCAATAATTTGATGTTGATACAAAGACATCAGTTGGTCAGATGAAATTTTGAGCCGCTGCATCACACTGATTGTGTTAGGCAGGGGAAAACTGATCTGAGTACATTATTATCCCCAGGGTGATAATAAGATGAAGAGATCTGGCTAGTGGCACTTCCTGGATGGAACCATATGCCGTCACCCCCTCGAGTTAACCTCCAACGCCTACCCAAACCCACCGCACATCAACAGCCAGACACCCTAGAGAAACAGCCCTATCAGCGGCATTCAGCTGGTCAATGTTTCGGAAAAAAAAAATTGGCGAAAAACTCGGAGCATAGCCCAAACTGAGAACAGAGCCGTGTCTGTCTCCTGGGGTTGAGAGGACTTGGAGTCATCACAAAGACATTTAGGCCTCCAGAAGAGGAAAAAGGATGAAAAAGATAAACAAACTCGTTTGAGAGATTCTATCTGGTTTGTATGAATGCAGGAGGAACTACTAAGAAAGAAAAGTCGCTAAACCGCTTCCCAATGCACCAAATCAGCCAAGACATCAGAAATGTACACGCTACCAAAAGCTAAACTTCGAATCACCTTTAATTAAAGCACGCCTGATTAGAAATGCTGCTAATTCTAATTTTAGAGTGTCCTTGGAGAACGAGACAACTGCCAAGAGATTTTCTCTTTCTGTTATTTATGTCTACATCAAAAGAAACGAATTTCCAAGCTTTTTTAAGCACGCAAAGAAAACCAACTGCTTCATTCACTGCACACACTCTAGTAAAAAACAAGTTTATGTCATACTCTGGGTTTCTAATTTTAAGTAAAAGCTTGTTATTCAAAATCGAGATCGAGAGATCCAACAGCTTAGTCATGTACAGCGTTACGCGTGAGATACGAGGCATGTGAGAAAACCAACAGGAATGAACATTAATTTCTCTCACGGTCATTTACTCACTCGCACAGAATGTCTTTAGTCGCTTCATCAAATCTGCTTGTTTCAATTAGAGCTCGACACTCAATGAATCAATAAGGAATTTCCTCGCATTCGCCGGCTGGCTTGAGAGAAAAATTAATTTCTGCATGTTGTCATGTTGTGTAGTTCCCGACGCTCTTTCCCGTAGAATTCATCTCCGTTCGGCATGGGTCTTCCAATTACATTCTAAATCCACTAATCAGGATTTAATTAGCATTGGTTACAGAAGGTTCATTCACTTAACGGTGGTTAACACAGTTATGCTTGGCAGGCAATAAATGTCACTGTTAAAAATTTGATTTGACATTTCTTTTTGTTGAACCTTGTTTAAGAACAACTGGAACTGTTGAGGAACCGATGAGTACAAGATTGGCTAAGCAAAAACTACCATCACAGATTGCAGAAATTGGGACTTACCTCAAAGTGAATATTTCTACAGAAGAAAGGGTCGAGACAGCAAGGAACGCCGAAACCGTCTCTCTTTGCCTGATGGGTCTTGAAGGCACCATCACAACAAAGTTACTATCCAGGCGTAGCTCTGAAAGTGGCTGGAAGAGCCGAACGCTGCCAATCCTGCGCATGGGCGTGGGCCCTGAGAAATAACCAGCCGGGCCTAGTTGCCCAGTTCGGACGGAGTTGGTCTTCTGAGAGTCCTCTGAGCTGCATTCTCCAGAGTCGGTGGACTGTAGCATGTAATAGAGCTCCACAGGGGTGCCCTGACCTTGTTCTGGTGACCGTTGGCGACCTGGTATGACACTGGGAGGGCTGAACCAACTTGCTAGTGGCTCCAATTCAGCCACACACAGTCCAAGTTCCCCTTTCAGTCGACAAGTTCCCCGGACCTCCTGGGTCTCGTGAAAGGCAAACATTCTAACACAGGGCAATTTGTCCACAGCAGCGTAGTCATCCCAGTCTCGGCCAATGACGTAGAAGAGAACTTGAACTTTTGGCCAACTGGGGTGAATACGGTCACTTATTATAAAAGTCTGGATTTTCCAGTTAAAACTAAAGAGGGGAGATGAAGTTGAAGAAGACGTAGACTCGTCAAATATTCCTGACCCCAGAAGCTCCAAAGGCACGGGTTGTTCCACATAGAAAGGTCCATAACTGGCATTGACGGAAGGCGTCTTCCTCGCTTGCTGGATGAAGAAAAGTTCAGTGCGAGCTTGCAAACTGGAGTTCCTCATAATGTCCTGATTGGCTTCTTTCAGGAAAAAGGCTGACTCTGCGTTCAGAACCTGGTACCGGACTGGAAGGTATGTGGGAATGGCTCCAAATCTCTGCAATCCCTCCAGCAACATCCGGCTGTTTATGACTGCAAAACAACATAAAGGACAGAGAAAGCATCACTGGGACATCCATATTTTCTGACATTCGCCCATGTGCAAAACGACCCTAACTCCAAAATCTCCTGAAACTGGGTTGTTGATGGACAGACCCTAGAGGGTCCATTGATTTTACCTCGCTACAGAACCAGCCCAAGATAGAAAGCCTAAGATTTGCTCAAGGCAAACACAACCATGCGGTGTTATGATGTTTATGCAACATTTTGCACGGCCAAAATCATTTCAAGGGTTGTTCAGAAGTTTACACATGAAGGAATTCTGTATAATAACTCACAAGTCAGGGAAATGGACTATATGGACATACTATTTAACATTTTCTTAACTGATTTAAAAGAGCAAGATGTTGAGACGTCCAATGCACACCTGCGTATAAAAATAAGTAAATTTAAACTGCTTTTCCTGGATCTTGGTCAGTAGAGAGCTGGCGATTGATTGGTTCATTGATGATTTGTAAAAATTGTAACGCTTTGGATTGTAACGCTTTGACCACCAAACTGACCACCACATGCCCACTGGGCGCCACGGCTTAATACTGCCCACTGCTCCAGTTGTGTGTTCACTTCACTGGATGGTTAAACGCATAGTTTCGTCAGGGTCTTTAGTGGCCACTCACTATCAACTGGAAGTAAGATTAAGGCTTTATTTTTAGGTAAAACGCAGAGCCATTAAACCCATAAACTACCTTAGACTACAAGACAGGGCAAGATAACTCTGACACGTCCATCCACCATTCAAGAACAGACAATAAGCTAAAAAACCGACGGCTGTAAATAACATAATAAATGAAGTGAGCACCGTTTATAAGCAGATGAGAGAAATTACCCAAATTAATGGCAATAAAAACAAGAGAAGGAAAACAAGCAACACTGATGGAGCGATAATTATCTAATACATAGCCGATTAGGTAAAAATGAGCAAATGAAGAGGATGCGCTCACACAGAAGCCAAAATCTGGGAAGTCACAATTTGGTGCCAGAATATTCGCCTCCATTAGATCAGGTGGTGAGACTGAATCCTGACAGGAAAGCACTTATAGCATGGAATAAGTTCCAGGTTTTATCGGTGACAGAGTTTTAGAGGAGAGAAGCGCTAACCAAAAACACGAGGAGGTTTCATCAGCATCCTGTGCTACAGACTCCCTCCTTGTCCGCAGACACAAATTACAAGTGAGCATGTAGTGACAAATCTAATCACTTCACCGCAATGTTTCTCTAGCTTACCTCAGTGTGTGATACTCCGGCACACACAATTATGCATGAGCAAACAGATCTGGTGGAGAGAAATTAACTGCAGAGTTCTAAGCAGAGACGGGGAAAGTGTTTCCCCACTCACAACTGTATCACAAAAGAGAATGAAATGCGTCATCTTCTTTTTCTCTTAGTGTTTTTTTAAAGTAGTCGTTATGATCGTTGAATTTAGGCCAAAATTTAATTTAGACAATCTGGAAAAAAAGATGGAATACAGTTTTTTTCAAGAAAATTTAGAATATCTCTCTCTCTCTCTCTCTCTCTCTCTCTCTCTCTATTCATCTTTTCTCATCTCTCTCTATCCTGGACATCAAACTTAAATTTTTAAAATGTAATTTATTTTTAAATGTAACATTATATTTATATAATTAACAATTATTTAAAATGTTGTTCATATTTCTGCTATAGACATAGTTGTGAGCAGGAGTTTATTTTTTGTTTTAGATAAAAAAAGCAGTATAATAATAAACACAAAACATTAGCCAAAATGACAAAAATTAGACGTAATTCAAATTTGTCATTGCACAATTAATCAACATTATAAATATAAAAAATGTATCAAGTATGATTGATTTAATGCATATATGTGAGTGTATAAAATGAATAATATAAAAATATTCATAATATGTACGGCACTATATGCATACACATAACATGTGCATATTACATATACATAACATAGAATATATACATAATATGAAATAAGCCCTGGAAGTCTTGCACAAGGTTAGCAGCAGATCAGTTAACTCATTCAGAATGTGTTCCAACATGAAATAATGCTCCAACTTTAGATTACGGTCTTAAGGGAATGTAAACACAGAGAGAAGATTTGGGGCATCGTAATTGGATTGCCATCGGCTGTTTTCTCAGTGCCTTTATAAAAATGTGAACAATCTTTCTTTGCGAGTTGAAGACCTAAATGGGAAGCTGGCCAGCAGCTGAGCAGATAGATAACATTAATAATGTGCCACACATTAATTGAGTAGGTAGCGTTCAGCGGCGAAGACCTGGACTAGCACTATCTTCAGGTAAAAGCAGCAGACATTTCTCTCCTGTGATTCCACCCAACAGTCAATCAATGAACCAAATCTTATCTGAGGCCACTGGACATATCTGGGAAAATTAGTTGTTATGATGACAGCACTAAAATTGGTGTACCAGACACAGAATCATTCACACACTGCAGCAATGCATCACAATGTTTATATGTCATGTTCATGGAGGATATTTGGTGGCCCATCACGGAACATGTCATCTTACATTACAGCGTGTTCATCACCACAACTCTGATTTGGCCAGCGCTGAGCAATAATTGATTCTTGCTTTTTTCTTTTTTCTTTTGAGCCTGAATATCCATCCAATATATTTTTTCCACTTCATCTATTTCTCTGTCAGTGTTTTCTTTGTGTTCATGTTTTTCTCCATTTCCTGGACGTAGAAAACACGTAGAAAATGTAGAAAACATGAACACAAAGAAAACAATTAAAAAATTCATACAAATATCAATACAAAATAAAACATTTTTAATTTGAAAACACGCAAACGTCTATATATATTATATGTCGTAGTATATAATATATAATAGTAGTATAAATATAGTATATAATAGTATCGGACGAGTAGAAAAACGCAATTTCGACTCGTTCGAATTTCGTACGTTCAGCATGTATGGCAGAGTTGACAATAAAGCTGACTTTCACTTGAATGGACAGACAGACTGACAGGCAGATGAATGAATGGGTGGATCAGTGAGTGAGTGAGTGAGTGAGTGAGTGAATGAGTGGGTGAATAAGTGAGTGAGTGAGTCAAAGAACAATTACAAAAAAAATACCTGACACTTGCATAGCTGAGGAAAAAAATACCTTTCATGACTTTGAAATGTCCTACCACAGAAGACAATTACAAGTGTATACAAAAGTCAGAGGAGGAGGAGAGCCGATCCGATCATCAGCCGCCTGAACATCACACAGTTTCACTGACTGCATCTGTACTGTGCTGCAGGAATCAGAGCATGTAAGTCTCGGCTGAGACTCGTGTCAAGCAAAGGCACGGAAATTAAGCGGATTTAAAATGTCGGATGATGTGAGATTTATAAATTAGACGACCAACGGGATAACAATGACACATGAACAGCATCACAAAATGTAGTTTCTTGAATCTGGCAGGAAACTTCAGCGTGACAAGCTTATCAACTGGAAGTATCATGTCACTCTTTTCAGAGAAACTCAGTTAACCTTCTGTTGACATCCTTGTGTTTGCTAGTGATCACTGGCCCGAATTAAGCTCCAAAAATAATAGAGCTGTTCAGTCGTGACGCTAGTTTGTAGGCCAACCCATAGGCTAATACACCACGAGTTCCCTTAGGAACTTTCAAATGAGTTTTAGAAGAGATTGTTTTTTTGTATTTTAGCTTAAAAAAAATTAAGGTCATTATTTAAATAATATTTGGGCTTCAATTGACCCAACACCTAAAATTGACTCATTCAATCACTAAAGTAATGACACAAGTTCCAAATATTGAAATAGTAGTCATAAAGTTGCAGTAAAAGTTATGTAAACAATTATATTTGGAGAATATATTGTGAACTTCTCAGAATAGTTTCAAAAACATTTATTCCAACAAAAAACAGGTGACTCTTGGCATTAAACATATTGATTATCTTCTCCTTCTTTCAGGATTTTTCTCGCCCTTTCCTCATCTCCTCAGATAGCAGTTTTCCCCTCCACTACTAGAGACACAAACACTCCATAAAGTCTGGCAGTTTACTTTACTCCATAAAGTAAACTCTACTCACAGGTCTGCAAACGACTGGCTTCTTGCAGTAGATGGAAAGCAATTCCAAACACTATCAGGTTCCATTTTCTCCTTTTTATACTGGACTGATTGCTCAAGAAACTGACAACACCTGTGCTGCTTCGTTAGCAGCCTACTACTCACACCTGCTACTGCCACGCTGTCCCTGGTCCTGCACTGTGCTGGAGCCTCACAATTTCTAAATCAAACTAATCAAAAGAAGGAGCTGCGATGATTTAAAATTTAGTTCAGAAATGATTTGTGGTCAAAAGTCCAACTGTCTTAATTCGTAAAAACAGATAAATGCTCATATTCTACATGAACCTCAATTTTTGCTAATATTACATTTGTGACTAGAAGTACACACATTCATTAAAAATCACTTTCAGTTTGGCCAAAAAGCCACAATCTAACAAACACACTACAGGATAAGCCTCAATGGGGGCGTAACCCCATTATAAAAATGCCGATTCTAAATCAGTTTTATTCATAAGTGTAATAGGTGATATAAGTGAAACCACCTTGACTTCAAACAACTCAGATGCATAATTTGTGCACAATTTGTTGATTAGCAAGAAAACAAAAGTTCTCTACGAGAATGTTAACATGTTTTTTACGCATAAATCACACATCCCTACCCCAGAAACCCATTTAAAATGTATGAGATAGCTCATGAGTCAAAAATGCTCATTATCGCACAGGTTATAGGACTAAAGACCTTTTACTTGCGGTGGAATTCATGAAATCCATCTTTTCTCTTTTAGCATGGTCCGTGAAGCATTGCCACTTTGCATAATGATAATGAAAAAATGGACACCCACTAATCAAGTCACTTTCCACAAAAAGGGCACAGAGTCTTGCCGTACGACAAAAAAAATGACCAGTAGTTGGCAAAAAAACGTTAGATAAGGCCACATGTGACAAAAATGTACTATAACGTGACGCATCTAGTATTAAAATTAGCTTTACAAAATTATAATATTGCTCACTGGGCTTTGTAAAAATTGACAAATGCTGGAATAAACTGTGGATTTGTCAAAACAGAACCTAAAGGAAAAGAATCTGCTGATGTTAGCACCACAGAAACTCTTCCTACTTCAGCCATTCTGAGCTTTTTGGCTTTTTTACTGATAGTGTTTTGAAACCCGGACTCTGTGACTATCTTTGCCATTCCAACACTCTCACAATCGCTGGCTAATCTCAGGCCGGCTGAAATGCTGAGTCTGGCATTGATGAATTACAGGAGAGGGTGCTTAAAATGGAAGTCCCTTGTCACAGAGGGCATCTCGGAGAATGATGTAATGATATGCAGGTATTCTCACATACCTAGCGGGATGGCATCAACTTGAAAAATGAAAATCTAAGTGAGAACAGAGGCTGGTGCCTGGAAGACGGATGAAATATGAACGATGGCTGGGAATATTAGAATCCAGAATTTTGACAAAACAAAATTGGTATCAGAATACATTGGCCGGCCGTTTTAAAATCTGCGCTTGTGTTTTGGCCGCGATCCCTCGAGAATGCCCACTTTGATTCAAATACGTTCGCTTTTAGGACCAAGGTGGAGAGCTAAACTGGCTCCTCTGATGTTCCATTCACGTTTCAAGGTTTTATTTGCTATTCACAGTATATGCCGGTGAATGTCATACAATGAATGAAGAGCTAAAAGAAACTGGCCATCATTCGAAAATACACTTCAGAAATTGCACTTCAAGACCTCTTTACTACAACTAAAGATCTCTTCTTTTTATCAATCAAATGCCTTTATTATTCAAAGAAAGTCTGGCACCTAAAGGCTTCAGGGTCAAATTTGAGCAAAAAATGATTTACTATACAAGAGTTTGTTATTATTCCCATTTATCTGAAAAAATTCACCCCAGTAGAATCCCAACAGACTTGGAGGCGAGATTAATCATCTACTCGGGTGTCGGAATATTAAAGTTGCCTCTTAACCTTCAAAAAGGACAAATGTTGTGTTTACTTCAAATATAAAGTTTTAAAAGCATCTAAAACATCATAGTATTGACACACCAAATCCGCTCAACTTGAATGAACCAGTTTTAATGCTCAGAGATTTGCAAACTACAAGTCGCACAAATCTGAATGTATTTAATCAGACATTAAACTACATTAAAATTTAATAAATTGAACAAATAAAGCACTTGGATAATGAAAGTTCTGCAGCGAGTTGGCCAGATTCCAGTTTGGAATCATGTGACACGGACTCGGAATCTCGGAAACGACGCTGCTGTGTAAACCGATGACAGGACTTCCTGCGGCTGCCGCATAAATGATGGATATTTAGCCCCAATAAAACCACGACTGTGATTTATGCATATCAAGTTGGCATTTTAATTGCATTAAACGTTTTTGATCTCAATGGGGAAACCACATGGGTTTTTGATGTGATACATCTGAAAAGCTTTCATGGGGACTGGTGTGACAGCCATGTTCAATCCAAAATCGATCCCTGGTAAGTTAATCCAGCGCTGAGAGATGGAAATGTAACCAATATTTCTGGTTTTGTGCTGGGTATTCATTAAAAATTCTATTTAGTTTTTTTTTTTTTTTGTATCTTGTATATTAAACACAATAAATTATTTTATATTATACAGTATGTATAGTTTTTATTTAACTTTGTCTTGTGTGTAATATTCTGTGTTTATGTATCTATTGTGTGTTACCTCTTTACTTATTAAATATAATTGAACAAGTTCTACAAGGAATTTCCCTGCACCAAATCATAAAATTTGATGTATTTGTCCACTAAATACCAAGACTAATTTAATGATCAAAACATCACAGTCAGTAGATTATTGCTACAAAATCTCTATTTTTAAATCCCTTCGTCTATATATTGTAATCGTTTTATGACGTTATAAATGCTTCATTCCATTATGAATACTTCAGCATTTCAAATGAAAGTGCAACAGCAGCAACAACAACAACAACGAAAGCTACTGGCTAAGTTTGTCCATCAAGTTCGGAACATCAAAAGGGAAAACAAAAAAGCACAGCTTTTCTCGAAAAGGCATGAGATTAAACGCCTTACCATGCTAAAAAAACATCAAGAGAAACACAACTATAGTGATGCACAACTTTCCCCACTCACATTGAAGACTCGCTCCTCTAAATCGTAAAGATATAGCCACGCATCTCCAAACTCTGATCTGCGGGAAGCCCTCTGGAGCTCTGTGAACACTTACGAAGAACACGAAAGAGGACAGAGGAGAATCTGGGGCCGGATTGAGATGAACTCGGTGTCTCCAGTGTGTGGAGCTTCTGGTGGTGATGGACGCTATTCTTTCAGAAGCTCCCTTTGTTCTGCAGCGTAACATCCCCACTGGTTGTGACTCAACACATCGTAGACCTAACAATATCAGTCAGCTTTCACAGCTCTAAGACATCGTAAGTGGATGAAAAAAAAAACTGTTGGATAATTACCTCTCTCACCAGGAGTTTTTGCTGAGAAAAAGCTTTCCGCCATGTTTCTTCCTTCTTTATTGCCCGTCGTAAAATATAGGCCTCGTAAAATATCACTGGAGCAAGCTTTAAAACACTGTTTTTCATTGAACATCAAGCCTTAAAATACCAGATTAAAGAACTCAAGGTCAAGGGCTGATCATGGCTGATAAATTTGCCAGACAGGATGGAATTATTAGGCCGGGACTGCGTTAGCGTTCCTTAAAATGAAGCGAAAGCCGACCAAAACACACACGATTCCAATTCGGTGGAGAGGAAAAAAGGCTGTTTGTGGTCACTGGTGTATAGAATTGTCAGAATGTGTTGATGCACCGAGCCATTGCGACGGATTATGGAGGGATTTATCAATGTTTGGTACAAGAAAGTTTACCTCAGGGACAGATTAAGAAAACATCACTGTGGACTTACAGTCGCTTTATTTGTAATACCGAGAGCCTGACTTAAACCAACCAGCAATTTTTTTTTTACTTTTTATTTTTAATGAGATGCTTTCGGGAAGCATAGACAGAGTCAAACCTATATTTAATGCAAGCCGAGCGATGAAACGAATTTCTTAAAACCCACACGAAAAAAAGCTCGGGGGTGAAATTTGTTTATTTGACATATAGCCTCACGCTCTATTTAAAAAGAGCAAAATCTCTCGGCAATACGGTTGTTCTTCATTAGCTGAAAGAGACGAGTCATATGTCAGCAACCCTGCAGTCGTTTTCCACAGCAAAAACGATTGTAATCCAACTAAAGGATCAGATTCTGGAAAAATGCATGAGATTGTTCAAAGAAAATCAAAGTGAGCATTTCTAACAAGGTCTTTGATAACAAGGAATTAGTGAGATATAAAAACAATATTTAAATCAGGTTATTATGATTAAATGTATTTGGGTTTTTTTTATACTTGCAATCTGACCAGCTCAGCCTACTTTCGAGCCCACAACACCTAAAAACCATGTGTAAGCTGGGGACTACATATCCCAGGATTCCCTGTTTATGTCAATAATATGCTTCGTAGTCACATGTTTAATTGGTTCCACCTGTGTTTTCAATAGTATTTATAATTAGCCTGTCGTCTGTCTCCATTTCATTTGTCGGTCGGCTGATACCCACCTCTGTAATCAGTCTTTATTTATTGTGAGTTTTTGTTGATTTTCATCATTAAATGTTTATCTTGCTTGCTTTCGATTCCTGCTCCGCATCCAGTACGTAACACTTACACACAGGAAATCTCTGTATCCAAAGCTTCAACGTTCGTTTTACACCAGTCTCTGACCGGAGAGCTGAAATCTTTAGCTTTTAAAGTATCTATAAACAGTTTAAAAATGCTCTGTGATGATTATTTTGGAAAAGTGCAGCGCGATGGCTGAATTTGAAATTTTACGAGGGGGGCGCCGTATGCAGATTATGTTACTGAGATGGATGCTTGTATAAGTTTTATTTATATTATGTTTAATGTACAGTGAGATAATTTTGTGTTTGATCATAAATATACAGAACTGCTTTAAATATGTACCAATGCACATTTCTTAATCTACTTCGTCGATCTTTGAGTTTTAAAGTTTACAGTGACACCAAATGGAGGGGGACTACTTGTGAAAAAAAATGTACAAAATGGGGGCGTGGCTTTAGTCTTGTGTTGTTTTTAGTGTTCTTTCATTCATCCTTTGGGGACAGATGGTACACAGCACTCACATACAGTAGTTTTTTTATGCGCTTTATAAATAATGGTTGCTTAATTGAATGATTGGTTGAATGGTTGATTGATTAACACACCCTGAATTAGAGGCTGACCAATCATAGAACAGAAAAGTCAAACCCATTTCACTTGAAGAACACATGATTTTGGATTGTTGGGAGGAAATTGGAGACCTTGGGGAAACCCACACAAGCACACTTTCAGTAAGCTCTAAAAGCCCGGAAAGCACTTTCTTCCTCTGAGGCGACAACGCTTTTAGTTATTCGTAATAATAATTTAAGACATTTCAATTCCATATAATCCTGCCTCTAATATGTCAGCTCTGGGCTTCAGAAAAGCCCAATTTATTTCCAGAAATAAAGTTTGGCATTATTTGCATTAGTCGGCTTAGGTGTTAAATGGCGGCTTCTTCTTAATCATAAGACTGCACACTGCGGCCAATTGATTAAATGCAAAAGAGCTTATACATTTTGATGTGCAATCAAAGATTTCCTCCCTTATAAACTTTTTTTTTTTTCACTTTATCATGGTAAAAAGATAATACAAATTCTTGCGAGTCAGCTTTTCATCTGTAATCCTCAGTGATCTTAATCAGTTACATAAAGGGGGTCTTCAGGGGCCGGGGAATAGAAAAGGATAGCAAGGGAAACCAAGGGAGGGGCGAGTGTGAACACAAGTAGTCCTACAATGACACTACAAAGACTGGCAAATGACTTGAAAATGGTTTTAAAATGACAGCCTGTTATCAGGTAATAGCTCAACCCACAATAGACTGCCTTTATTCCATTTCTGTCAGAAAAAGGAGAAGAAGGAACTAAAGCCCCTCACCTCCCACACAGACAGAGGAGAACAGCCCCGGACAGATATACAGGATGAGAGCAATGCACTTAAAACAGCGAGTCAAGAGTCGAACACAGAGCTGCCAATTACGCGCAAATGTCTGGATGAAGCAACGAGACGTTATAAGTTGCATTTATTTATTTTTTTTGGTAGATGCTTGGGAGGATCTCAGCGTGGAGTATGATGACTTGCCTTTGGGATGATGTTTAGAAGAATAAGCCTACTGTAAATCCACGGTGTGAGTGTTCCTTATCGTTGTAGACAGAGCTTTGAATCGAGAAACAGTGATGATGTGAAGATGTTACATGGCTTGAAATATTGACAGACTTTTTTATGTTAAATTAGATAAGGCAGAGAAGGAAAGAGTAGTTGTATAGCGAAGTTAATGATAAAGTTTGAATGTGATGAACACATGATTATTAAAGGCAGGATATTAGTGACGTGTAGATCCACTTAGATGTGGATGAGCTTTGAGGAGCATTGTATGAAGTGAAAGTTAAATAAAGATGCAAAAACTGATTTAGCAACAGACAAAAGAATTACACTATTGCATGTACACAGATTGTGTCGGTTCGAATCCCAGTCTGGTGGGTTCTAGACACGAACACAGCTTAATGCTGCCCATTGCTCCGGGTTTGTGTGTGTGTAGCTTCACTGGATGGTTAAAAGCAGAGTACATTTTCGATATGCCCCTAGTGGCCATATTAAAAAACTCATTTTAGTTTACTTGAAATAAATTTAATTCACTATATTCATTGTCACTGAAAAACGTTAAGCTGGCGATTAGTGTTGAATATGAAAATAGTGCAAGTGTTAAACTGCAAAACAGCTTCGGGAATAAACACAATGTTTTACTGTGTAACTGTTGGAAAGTAAGCTCTCTCTGTCTCTTTCTCTCTCTCTCTCTCTCTCTCTCATTTTCTTTGCTCTGTTAGGCCTTTCCTATAGCTTCTAAACGTCGGCTTTATGCCGGTGCTTTCTGTTTATGAATGACTCACTGTAGGAGTGAATCACGCGGGAAATGAAAGGGATGTATTCTTCTGGAGATACTAGCTGTAATTCAGTTGGATTTATTACTCTATCATTTGTGAAATATAATACATTGCAGCTAACAATGCAATTATTATTAAAGGTAGTCTCTCTGTGTAAAAGTTTGTGAGCTTTTAAACCGCCGTGGCTTAAGACTGCCCACTGCTCACTGTTTGATTGTGTCACTTCACTGTGTGTGTAAATTCACTGGATGACTAAATGTGTAAACAATTTGGATACTGCCCCTAGTGGTCATAATGACAAACTCACCACATCATGTTTTCTGTCTTTCTTCAAATCCAATTTTATTTATCACGTACATATACATACCTGGTATGGAACGTCATATAGAACTTAAGATTTGTGAAACAATCAATAAAGTAATCTGTAAAAATCAGGAGGTCATCTTGGAGGATGTTCAAGTTTTTTTTACACATAACAAGGTAATGGCTGTCTGTCCTTCAGCCAAAATGGAGAGCAATTGTGGAGGTGACAGAAACACAGATTGAGGAATCCACTCTTCTGAGGGTGATGAGTAGCCATCAAGCTAAAATGTCAAGTGACAAGCTGAGATCATTTCCGAGAGAATGGGACAGAAGACAGGAAGTGGATATGAGATATAGAGATGAGTCTGATGACATGGATGTGATAAGATCCTATCATTTGGTAATGGAAAACAGCACACCTCTCCGTCTACCTTCAAAAGACTTCCTGAGGCGTAAAAACGACCTAGAAATCTAGATTGTCTTTTAGATAAAACACAATGCAGCAAAGGAAAACCATCACTTCTCATTGAAGGATCAACATTTTACGCCTTTAATCAAACTAAAGTATTGAAGCGTTCTTGTTTTGTTCGTTTTCTCGTTGTCAGTGTTTTCGAGTGAACAGCTTGCTGAGCTTTTGGCTTCGGCTGAGGACGCTTTCTTTAAAAGCCTGAAGAATTGGATCAATAACTAAGCCCCTTATCATCCAAACACAAACCCAACATGCAATTAATCTCTTCACACAAATTTAATAGGCAGTTCTGAGTAACACCTCACAAAAAGCTCTTTGTCTCAGAGTCTATGTCAATTTTGGAAATAAAGGTTGAGCCTAATCAAACTCTTTGTCTGTTGTCGGTTTATAAAGATCAGCATCTCTAATAGAACACTTGCATTTATGACAGTGTACGTACTAAACAATAGGACTGTTGTGGCATAGTGATAGGTAGTGACAAAACGGTCACAGGTTCGAATACCAGTCTGGTATCAGAAGTTAAGGGTGCTTGGAAAAGACACTGAAACTGATCTGGTCAACCAGCCGATCCAGGCTTGTGAGTGTGTGTGTGTGTGTGTGTGTGTGTGGTGTGTGTGTGTGTGTGTGTGTGTGTGTGTGTGTGTGTGTGTGTGCGTGTGTGTGTTACATACAAAGTTCAACATAATGTCTGGTGCAAAGGGTGAAACAGTTGCATACACTGCCTAGGCATTCTATAAAAAAGTATTTCTCTAGAATGCTTTTTTTATTACACTACCAGTGGGAAAAGTAGAGACATTTTATGCTGAAACGTCTTGAAACAATTTAGATATTTTGTCACAAGCAGAAATAATATTCTTAGACAAGAAGGAACCAGCCAATTTACACGAAAAGAAAAAAAAATACAATTAAACAGAAAATAAATCTTATTTGTCTATTTTTAAAAAGACGATCAATGTTTTTAATCCATAAGAACCAGCAACACAAAAAATGCTTATAAATGAATAGAATAAAATGGACATTAAATAAAATCTATGAATACAAATACTCACATTTAAAAATTACGAAAGAAGAAACGCTAAACAAACCAGAAAACACTCTCGTCTGGGAAACAAAAGAATCAAAAGCGGAAGTTTCTTCTTTTTCAAGGCGTCTTCACCATCTCAGAAACTGAAACGTACTCATGTCTTTTTGAGAAATTATCCGCATCATCTGAGTTGTCAGTCGACTTCAGGTTCCACGCTTTGCCTAGAGAAAAGTTCTTCGGAGGGTCATTACAACTGGTCAAAACATATCAGCGGTTCTTGTTTTGGTTTAACACACTTATTATAGTTATTGTTTGGATTTTTGTAACATTTTGTAATAGTTTGGCACCTGAAATCTGCTCCACAACGTTGCAATGCCAATAAAGATGAACTCATCTTCAATCATCTCTTTTCCGGGACATCTTACACACTCTGCCTGACCCTAACCGAGGAATTCTATAGAGTACTACAACATTACTCTTTACTTTCTTTACAAGACATTTTGTGGAATTTTGTTGGCCCACAAACTCTGCCCATCAAAAACCCAGCAAGATTTTGCCAGGTAGTCCAACCACTACAGCAGTTTTTTTTATTTTGTTCTCCAGCCCAGAAAGACTCCCAACGGCTCGTCCAGGCAAACCGCTGGGTCTTCACTTTCCATTTCACAAACAATTCCCCTTATCACTTGTTTTCAAGACCTCTCTGCTCTTTTCCGCCACCCGTTGCTCCAGGGGCGATATAATGGGTTTGAAGGACTGTGCAGCACTGGGGTTGGGGTTTGTTGTCACCAACATTGTGTGAACAGCATGCAAATCTATGCAAACCCTCCCCTACTATTGTGGGCTGCAGGGCACTGCACACTACACAACAGAGCAATGAACATGCATTTCAAGTCAATTTAGCGAAACGTGAAAGATGTACAATTTCAAATGTACAGTTTTCACCTTGGGTGGCACGATGGCATAGTGGGTAGCACAGTGACACTACAGCAGTCCTTCTCTAATAGTGGGCCGCGCTAGGGGGGGGCGCACAGGCACTGCAGGGGGGTGCGGACCATCAGCAGAAAAAGATAAAAAAGAAACCAGTAAACAGCCCCGCAGATTATGGATGGGACGATTCTTTTAGAGTCATTCATTCATTTTTACTGAACGCAGAGCCGTTTATTTGAGCGTAGTTGCGATTGATTCTTCTCACTACAGAGTCGTGATAAACAAATTGTTCCTTCATCCCGAGTCATATATAAACTTTGATAATTTCGATCGAGTCATTCGCGAAAGACATATCACTATTATGGGTCTGTTTGTAAAACGGGACACGTGGGGGTGAGATTTTTCCATGGGTTTAAACTGGGCGTGACCAAAAAAAGTTTGAGAACCACTGCACTACAGCAAGATGGACCCATTCAGGATTCAAGTTCGAGGACAAGTTTTGGGCCACATTGAGGTCCAAAGTTGTTAGGATCGGCTTCCATGACTCGGAAATGGAAAGGTGGTTCAGAAAAGCACTACAAAGCCCCATTGGATTGACTGGGAATCTGTGATTATATATCAATACTTACAGCCACACAAATCCTACATTCACAGATGTGATGGCATAAACAACCAGATGCGATCTCCAGCTCTATTTTTGTGTGGGTAGTTGCATGTCAGGATTCTTCCTAAAAAAGGTGGATGAGCAGCACGTCTGTGAAGACCACAGGATACACCACCGCTGATCCACAGCACCGTCAAGCTGGGAGCATCTGCAGCCGAGCGCTGCTGCCCCAAATATAACAGATCGAACACTCAGCCCACATCCACAACTTTCCTTTCAATGACTCCTTATAGAAGCACCTATGCGTTAAAGAGACACTGCAACGAGAACTGCAGAGCTTCGATTACCCAACTATGTACTGAGTGTATTTATAAACATTTTAAATTTGACCACATCTCCAGATCCTAGTCTCACTTTAACCAAACCGAACTTCTTGTTCTCCTCACAAGTTAATGAAAAAAAGAGGTGCCATGTTCAATATTAAACTGACTTTTTAAAAGCCACAGTAATAATGTGTGTAGAACTTTTCACCTTTAGAACATTTCTAGGTTTCAAGGAGCATTGGAGACATGCTATTATGACCTCAAGGATCAATTTTTGTAATGTTCTTTTTGAAGGTTTTCTTGCTCGGCGGTCAAATGATCTTCAGCTAATTCAGAACGCAACTAATTGCAATCAAGAACAAAAAACTATAATCATGTAAGTCGAATTGTACGTATTGTCTCTATACTGGTTGCCGGTAAAATACTGTATAGAATTGTTATACATCGTAAAGCTCTAATAGTTTAATGTCTCTAGCAGTTGAGACCAAGGGACTTATGTCTTAAAAACCACAGGTTTGAATCCCAAATGCTTCCACAACTGAAATGTCCTTGAGCAAAATCACATTTTTGATTGAGTATCTGTACCCCTTTACTACATTTGAATGGACACCTATCGCTACTCATTACATTGAGATTGTGGGCGACAAGCTGGCATCTTTTTCTACCGCTGTTAATTTCTTGCACAAGGAAATATCACCATCTGCAGGATGCTGAAGGTACTGGATGCTATTTATGAACTAAATCACATGAACGTGAAGCAGCGGTTGCACTAAGACTGACTTTTTGTTGTTTTTAATCTCTTTATTTCTGTCATTTTGAAACATTGAGATGTTAAATTTTATTTCTACATTAGAAAATAAAATCTATAAATCCACAAATATAGAGTTTATTGTTTTTCACATTTCTTTGTGGGGTTTTTTTTTTTTTTGCCTAAATTCAGTATGAGTAAAACATTAAGTTCTTAAAATTGGACACTCAAGTACTCTTGTAATTGGTGACTAGTAATGCAGTATTTTTTTACAATTAAGTATCCGTACTTTTACTCAAGTATGGTTTTCAGGAACTCTTAAGCCCTCTGCTTTTAGCACCACTATTACTGTATGTCATCATATCTGGGTAGCCACACGTTTTTCAAAGAAGCGTAAAAAAGAACATCTCCGTATTCGTGGAAGAAGCAAAACTTTTCCCACATGCATAAACCATTAAACAGCAATTTTCAAAGTTCCCCAATCACACACAGTCGCTGTTTACACGTTGCCAGAGGAGTTTGCCAAAAGCCAAAGTCAATCATTTGCGAGTGCCGTCTGTTTGGCTAATTGGGTACATCGTCTTTCATTTAGGCGTGATTGAAGCACAGCGACAGATCCAGTCGGCCCATCGAAGCTTCATCAGCCATGCTGGTCTGCCAGCGTGGAGAAGCACAAGCCTCCAGAGCCAACAGCTTTTGATTCGTAAGATGTTCTAAAGCGCTCTTTCCTCATGTGCTTGTTGGCTGATCTGAGACCATTAAAAATGAAAGGAGCATGCTGGTATGTTAGCGGCTTGAAATCTGGCCTGCACTGTGGAGTAGTTGGGCTAAATGATCTCAATGTAAGAGAGCTTCAACAGCAGAGTATACACCCAGAGCTGGACTTCCTTCTAAAGCCTTGACAAAGTTCTAGAAGAAAGCAATTGTCTGGGAGAGGCACCAGCTTAAAAAGTGGATTATTGTGAAGGCCAACGGAATCAGTGCTTATGTCAGAGTTTGCTTCACATTTTGATTTAGCCTTACACTCAAAACTATCAAGGTCTTGTTGTTTCTAAAATGTGTCGTCTTTGTGTGTAATGCCAGAAATCCCTTTAGAAGTTGAGACACTTGTGATGTGAACACAAAATAAAATAGACTGAAGAATTCTCTGTCTGTCTGTCTGTCTGTTTCTCTCTCTTTTATTTAGTCTCTCTATTTCTTATACACACTATTTTGTTCCTCTTTCTTTAACTCTGTTTCTCTCTATTTTTCTCTACCTCATTCTTTCTCTCTCATACACACGCACACAATCTCTCTCAATCACTCTTCTGTTTTTCATACACACACTTCATCTCCTTCTTTCTCTCTCTCTCTCTCTCTCTCTCTCTCTCTCTCTCTCTCTCTCACACACACACACACACATTTTTTTTTAATAATCATGTAAATCCTTTGACTTCAGAGCCCTTTCAAGTCAAACAAGAGGAGTACCGTACATTTATTTATTGCAAGTCTAAAAAGGAAAAAAAAACTTTAGTTTTCCGGTGCAGGTTGGGTTGCCCGTATCTGGAGTGAAAAGCAGTGTGATATGTTCTGCTTGAAAGACATTCTGGTGCACAGCCTTCCTGAAAGGTACGCCATGCAGTAGAGGAAAACAGCCCTGTGGTTCCCTTCCCTTCAGCTGACAGGAGAAGATAATGTATTTTAGATAGAGCTTATACACTGGACCATGCCACTGTCAATCAGTCGATCACTGCCTCGACTCGATATCCAGGAGAGCTTGAGACATGTTTAGAAAAGAAAGGTGGGAGAACGCGAGATTTGTTATATGCATGGAAGTGAAATTGGCACGCTGGGAGACCTGGATGGATTCTACACAGTTAATTAAGATAAAACGATTCAATTCAGCAAAGATTGAGTTGCGATTGAGCCCAAGCTGCTCATGGTGCTTGCTCTGATTAGCAGCCAGAAAATGCATTTGCTGAGATTTTGATGCGAGACAATATTCCCGTTTTCAATTACACACACCAACAACCCTATAACTAACAAAACAGACTCATTTGCATGATTGCGATATAATTACGGCAAGATGAAAAAAAAATGCCTGTGTTTGTTTGGTGTAGCGATTGTCTTTAATTGTTACGGTTGTCTGTTTCTGGTTTTTGTTAGTTTGCTGGCTTGACTGTTTTTCATATGTGGTTTTTGGACCAATACATTCATATCGAATCAATCTCAGGTTTAACGAAAAAATAAGGACAGTTTTCACATCCGAAATATGAAAGAGTGGCATGGACACAAAATACAGAAATTCAAAATAAGAAAATAAAAAAAACAGAATAAAGCCACTAACGAGCTACAAAAGGCTTAATTATCTGCAGCTGGGAATTCATAGTGTGCCACAAACTTGCAGATGGCAAATAAAAATAAACAACACACACCCATCCTGTGAAACAATGTGAAACTTAATGGCCCCTGTTATAATAGCCGCTTTCACGCAGTAATGCAGGAAAATTCCTGTACCCACTTTACCGGAAAATACTGTTCACACAAGAGCTGCCATTCCCACATTTTACCGATAAAGAACTGTTCACACAGAATTTTCAAAATACCGTGGAAAAATGCCTGAACAAATTTTAATGGCAATTGTCTCTTCACACATGACTGCATGCCGACATTTTGCCAGCAATTTCCCGGCAAGGTCTGAATGTGTGAAAGGGGCTAATGTCAAAACCCTCCAATCCCACACAGCAATAATTTCCCACCATCATGACTATAATCTACGGTCAAATTGGTCAATCCGGCTAATAATCTCACATATAATCTGTGCCATCTGTTTTACACAGCAACACTCTTGACTTTTTTGAGTCGCTGATTGCTGAGCCGTGTCCATCCTGTCTTTCTATCCATGCAGGGCCACTGCTGCAGATTCGGGTCCCCTGGGAGCCACCTTTCAGCTCAGAATCCTCCTCATTCTCCTCTCGCACAGTCTGTCTGATCCATTTCACTGACTTAGTGGCCTTTCCTTTGCTAACCGAGTGAGTGTAGATGTCTACACAAAACAAAGAAGACACACGCTCAATGCCTTCGCCGATTTTAAATGTCACTGGTGTGCCAGCTATCATCCTTTTTCATCAGGAGAGAGTTTTATGGTTTACTCAATGTTTGGATCCAAGGCTCCACTTCATGTCTCGGATTTTAGTCGTGTAATGAAATAAATCATGCAATGATTGTCCATTCAACAACTGATGGTTGTGCACAGTGTTTTTGTTTAAACAGCTTTTTTTTAGTTTCTGGGTCATTGGGAGTTAAAGCCCAAATGGTCGAAAAGCTAATGTATGTGGAAATAAATGTTTTATTGCAATAACAAGTTCTGCTTTTTTTTTTTTTACAAACATCATAAGAAGACATTATTCACTTTAGTATTCTGCTGTAAAAACAGTAATGTGCTGTTCTAATTTAATAATTTTACAGTGTGCTGTAAACCACAGTTTCCAATAGATTAACACTTTTTTGCGGAAAACATTTTTCAGTGCAAGATATGAATTATTTTCTCGTAACCAGCCTACATAATTCCTCAAGAGTTTTGCTCACATTTCAATCAAATTTCTAGACACAATTGTGTATATGTGTAATTCTATAGTGGAATGTACAGAGTAACAGCAGCTTTTTTTTTTTGATTAACACACTTGCCAACATCATAATTTATAAACTCATTAGTTCATGTCATCTCATTCATCTCTTCAAATTACAGGCTCATAACATGGGTGGTCAATTTGTCTCGGCTGCATATTTAAATTGATGGATTTAACTTGGGGTGAAGTTAATCAGATTAGCTTGAAAATATGTTAGGAAACCTCTTGACAACTGAACAAACGCAAACACGATGATCGTTGGATGTGTCGAGCAGTTTAACACCCAAAACACATGTAATATAATAATGCATACATTTCAAACCAAATAATGTATACATTTCTGGCCTTTGATTAAAGGAATCTACGGGTGATAATCATCTGAATTTAATCTGAGATTTTAATATGAACCTGTATGGAAGTCAAAGAGGTAACATGACCTGCAGATTCAAATCTCGCTTTTTTCTTGTTGACGCTCACGTTGACTTGGCCACAATCCAACCATTAGTTCTTCTTTAATCAACTCCCGACAAAAAGCAATTCTCTGCAATCGACTAAAAGTCAAATCGCTGTATTCAAAAACCGCGTCTGTACGCTCTCTTTCCAGCGCGCTCTAGATGGGAAAAAAATACAAGTTAACGTATAGCAATTAAGCTTAAAAGACACTTTACACCTCAACAAGAGGAAATCATGCCAAGCAAGTTGTCCTCTAAATCAGTTAGCATGCACGGAAAGCGAGCAGCGTCTCCTTCAGCCGCTAAAACAAGCCGCCTTTCTCCTGCGGGGAGGAAAGCACTGTCTTTATGGAGATTACACACAGTGGCGGTGAGAGCCCAATTACACACAGACAATCCAGCCAAACCCTCTGCAGCCCAGAGTGAGACAAAGTGATTTTACAGCTCACTTTTAATCTGCTGGCTTCGGCCCGGTCCGTCGTCCCCATGTGGGCCCTTTAGAATCTGATTTATCTTTACGCTTTAAATCAGACCAATGGCGGCACCAGCCTACGATGCTAACTGATGCTTCGGAGGGTTTTCCGCTGCGAATGGTGGGTTTACCAAGGTTGTGGCCCAATAGAATGGTGGGTTTCCCAAGCTGGAGAAACCATTTGTTGAAAAAGTTTGATGGATTAAAAGGATGGAATTAAATGGAGGAAAATTGTATTGAGTCAAATTATAGAACTCTTCATTCATGGAAAGCTCACAGGAAGGTCGGAATAAGTGAGTGACATTACTGATGTTCTTACCGTACTATATAAGCACCCGTTTTTTTTCCTATTTTAGCGGCTCAAAAACTTGCGGGGTGCTTCTAATCGCCGATTTCAAATGTTTACGGAAATATAAGCTCTCATTTGTTCAAATAAATGGTTCTGGAGTGCATATGAGTTTTTATTAGCTCAATAACAGAAATTAATAAATATTGCGACGCTTAACGGGGGAAAATAACAAAGGAAGAAGTATAATTAAACAAAAACAAGCTCTTATTCCGACTTTGGCATTCATAGTTTTCTACAAGCAAGCTAGTTTTTCTCAATAGATTATCAGACAAACTGCTGTATTGCTTTTTCATAATATATTACCATAAAAGTCCAATTGAGCCAAATTAGGTGAGATTTGAAGTCTGTGACAGAAAATGTTTCACTTGAAATTCACTAATAATTTAGTAAATAAAAAAAAACACGTGTAAGTACACAGCGGAAACATTTAAAATAAAAAAAATAAAATAACAAATAAAATTAATTAACACAAAAAGTGACTAAAATGGTGTTTTAAAAGACAAATTATTGTATAAGTACATAAAGTACAAAATGTAACCAAAATGTAACGTTTAGTGTAACAGTGTGTTTAAAATAAAAATGCGTAGTCATATTTGTATGTAGTTGTTTTTTTATCTTTTTTGTATAGGTTTAGGGACCGAACCGGAAAAAAAATATGCGATTGTGCTGCTCAAACGTGTTTGTTGAATTCCAGAACTTTTCTGCAGTTATTTCAGCATCACGCTAGACGTTTAAAGCAGAATGGTGGGACACTAACCAGAAGGAACCAGGGGGAGCAGCTGGAGAAGGTAATTGCCTGCTTGTTGCCATGTGAGATTCGTACGGAGGATGTTGCTTTATCTGCAGGACGCAATATAGGAGAAGAAGGTGGAAGAAGCATGGGAGTAGAGAAGCAATTCACTACCATTTAGAAAGCAGGCAGCCTTAACCCAACTGAACCCTGCTTACCGCTGTTAATTAAATTTGAGAAAGAGGTAAAGGGCAAAAAAAGAGGGTCGAAATAGGACGTGAGACGAGAGGACAGGAAGCCGGTGTTGTGATCTTATCGAGTAACTCGTGCCTTGGCAAGGAACAACGCAGAAGAAGCCGAGGTCAGCAAGTTTGCCCAGTGATTTCAGCCTCCTCGCTGGCACAAGTGTTCGCTTTACTACGAATCAGCGGGGGAGAGCGGATAATGGTGTGTGGATAATTACTGGACTGTGCTTTTCGTGTTGAATCATAAATTCTGAACTCCATCTGCATTTCCACGATGAATGACACACACACACGCCCTTTGAATCACATTGGCGGAGAGTTGTTTCATATGTGAGGCTAATTACAGCGGATCTCGATGGCGCTAACTAGAAGGAACATTTATATTGTAGGTGTTTCAATACATTTTCTGCTCCCAATGAAGATTTATTATAATATTCAATGTGTTGTACAAAATGACTGTGGAAATTATGGACCCAGCCTTCCAATTTCGGACTATTTTTCTATTTCTGGGTCATTGGGAGATGGAGACAATCACAGCAACTCTAGCTGAAGGCGGTTCCACACACTGGATTGGTGGCCAAACAATCACTGAGCAATAAGCACACACACATTCACACTCTACACCAATGGGCAATTTTCCCAAAAATTCAAAGCAAAATAAACGTTTTAAACGAAAAGATACAAATGCGAAAAATAACAAAACAAACGCAAATGTGAAGCATTTTCGTTAGTTTCTTCTGATTCCATAGACTGACAGTGTAAAAATAAATACAGATAAACTAGTACATTTATTTTACGTACATTATGTGTTTATGGATCCGCTTTTTAAAAATGTGTTATGTGGAAAATAAAATAAATCTTCATAAAAGATTACCCAGATTTACATGAATAAAAATTAATATTTACAAGTTTCGGAGGGCCGGATTAAAACATTTGACGGGCCGCATGTGGCCACCGGACCGTAATTTTCTCAACCCTGGTATAAAACATTTACTAGCAGCTATGTTGGATACTTGTGTTTTTTATTCAAATAAAAATTTAAATTGCTGAGAATTTAACTTTGCAAAAGTTTGTTCGCTATCAAATGAAATGGACTGCGAATTGATCACCGCCAGCAGCAGTTGATGCCTCTAAAAGGGTCTAAACATTTCGCTCCAAAATTCAGTTTCCTGCAGATTATCCAATTTGGGGGTGACTGACGTCTAAAACGCATCGTGGTGATTGTGGAGAGAGGATCAAATCCAGATTTTAGAGCTGAAAGGAAAAAGCTTTAGACACAATTCATTTCCCCAAGGCAGTGTTGCTGAAAATTGTCAAATGGTTGCCACTGAGATAATTCAGATGGTTTGAGGTTTCGGAAAATCCAAAAATTCTGGTGTTTTTGCTGTTATCTTTGCACAAGTTACGTACGCCATATTTGCGAGGAGGCCAGGCGTAATTGAGGCAGACGCATGAAAGCTTCTTTTGAAATGCATCATGTGATTGAACAGATTTTGGATACGGCTTTCAACGTGGATAAGTGAAATATTTTTGGGCAAATTTTGTCTAAAAAATGACATTTTTAACAATTTCTCACTTGACACTGTAATGCATTGAACCGGCTCCGTTTTACACCAAGACATAAATTATAATATCAAGTTATAACTCTGTGGGTCCATACAGAGTTTTACAAGTTTTTATTCTGTTTTCAAGTTATATTTTAAACATATCTCGTTAGCCTTTTTTGCCTTAAAAGCATTTTTTTCGTTTGCAACAGTTATAAATCTGAACTTCTGAAAGGTCATTCTACAGTAATTTTTCATGCTGCAGTTAAAGTGCAGATATTTTCGTAGATTAGCTGTTGATTTCACAGATTCAAATTTAACTCATGATTGGTATAAAAAAGGTTATTTTAAACAGCCAAAAAAAAAAGTCTGTGATCTGCAGTGATGTAAAGTACATGAGTACATTTTACTTTACTTGAGTATGTTTGAGCTACTTTGTCCTTGTACAACAAAAAGATAAGCAACATTTACTCTCAACTTGACTACATTTGGGATTGAGTATCACTTTACTCCACTACATTTGAATGGACTCTTAAAGTTACCTGTTACATTGTGATTGTGTGTGTAATCTTCAGCAAAGCAGGCCAAGATCCTGTCAGGGATGGAGGAAAGTGTGATCTGATCTCCCTCCAAAATCTCCTGGCTGAGATTGTATAGATGGCTGAGATGGTTAACAAATCCTTGTTAGTTAATGTGTTCGGACCACCCGCTGCGTCACACGCGTCTGTCTGGCTCCGCATTTGTCTCGTGTTGCTTTAGTTCTTCACGCTTCTTCTGAGGAAGCACTTGCATTATTCCCTATGGTAAACAGCAAGCCAGTGAATGTTTGGCTGGGCTTTCAAGATATTAAATGCATTTTTCTACTAAAAATGCACATGACGTAGGAGCCGCCGAGGAACAATGATTTTCAGCAAGGTTGTCATAAATGTTCTTCTCTGTAAGCAAATTGGATGTTTGGACCAATGATGTAACATGGTGCAAACTGTATTTGAAGAAGATAAACTTCTGTTGTTCCTCCAGAGATTCTACTTTTCCGGCTCAGGATCACCAGAAACAAGCAAGCGTGTGGAATCCCTGGCGCTTTTCTGCCTAATAGCTGCGGTTTCTAAACCGCCATAATAGCCTTAGTGGAGACTGATTTGTAATACTCTGCAAATCATACATCAACTGCTCTTTACACAAATCGCGCTCCGGTAGTTTCCGCTCGAATCTTCGCTGTTTATCACTCAATCTTGGCGAGAAATTGCAAGCAACACTTTGGATTTGATAAATTATTTTGACATTTCCATTCGCATCTGCTATATATTCTTAGAAGCTGCCGCGCTATCCAGCGTGGAAGTGTTCTTGTTGTAGTGAGCTCTTAAAGAGCATTACGAAATTGCGGTTGTCTTACGAATTGGAACAGAATTTTTTTCTGCTTGAAAATTGCCAATTTTTTTATTTTCTGTTTATTTTTTAGCCACTTCTGATTCGCTGTCATGAGAACCTGTAGATGATTAGCGTCACAGGGCAGGACGTACCTAAATTTACATAAACGCTTTTGGATTTGTCAGTGTCCCGTCTTGGTGGAATGTGTCTCCAGGACTCTAGAGGTCACTTGTCCTGTTTTGTTTCTAGTCATTTCGATCAGGTATAACTTGCCAACACTGTGTATTTACATATGGTGCTTGGTTTTTGCAAGTCTTTAGGTGACAGATCATGGTCTTCTTGGCGGAAGTACTGTTTGTTTCCTTGTTTTCCCTCAAGTTCTCTAGTGAAGGTTTGTTTCATTTGGTTTTCTTTCATCGTGAAGCTTTTTGTTTAGCTTGGTTCAGTATTTTGGTATTTTAGCTTTGGTATTTTTGTTTGTTTGTTTATCTCTGAATGAGATGAACCTGACTTGTATTTTTTTAGATTTGTTCATGAACCTTTTTTCCATTTGTTTGTTTTAATTAGTGCCAATTCAGCAACCGGGGTTCTAATCCTGCATGTGACAGCATGTATGGACAATTTATAGAAAGTCAAGAATTTCTAATCTGTGATTGTCTCTCAAGAATGGAGAATTTTGGGAAAATACAACATTTTGTGAAACCCACAAACATGGAGAGAACATGCAAACTACATACAGGCATCCTCATGGGACTCAAACTTGGGTGTCAAACTTGCTGTGAGGCAACTAAGTCAAAACAGTCCAAATTCCATCCATTTCCTGAAGCACTTTTCCTTTTCTGGGTCACAGGGAGCTGAAGCCAATCACAGCGACTCACGCAGTATGTTGTCCAACCAATCACAAACCGGTCCTCAAACTCGAGTCTCGACAGCAATGCCCCTTACACCACCACATCGCTAATAAATCAACATCTACATTTATTAAAATGACTCTAAAGCTGCAGCTAATCACAAGAGATGTCTGAATCACCATACTTGAGATGAGCGTTCAATTATCACTTGATCTTTGGGGACGTATTCAACCAAACACTATCTGTATTTTTCTCGATCTGGAGCCAGAAATGACATACGGTTGCTGGCAGCCGGTTTGAATTACGAGGGTGGTGATTACAGGCCTTCGCTCGCCCTTTCCATGCCCAAAGAGCAGCGAGACGGAGAAAGACACGGCTTGTAATCGCTCGTAATAGTCTTGTTGTTTGTGTGTAATGATGCTGGCACTTCAGCATGGGCTCACGAGAGAACCACTATTGTTCATCATCTCCATTGTCTTCTACTGGCACTGCAACAGGTTCCTCTCTGCACGCCTGTTAATATAATACCTCATTATTTAAAACATAATGACTATTTTTTTTCTCTTTTTTTTATTTTAGATTTAAACTTGCAATGTTCATGTGCTTGACTATTTCAGGTTCATGTTTATAGCCTCTTTATCCGTGTTACAATCCCCATAAAGTTTCTCATAATAGTACAAATTCCCACCGGACCGAGTTGGGGAAATTGATTTTGTGAGCGCTGGTTCTTCTAGAACCGTGTTCTGCTTTATAGAACTTCCTGAGCTGATATCAAACGTTCAATCTGTTTTTGAATGATGCCAGTATGCAGTTATATGATCGGTCGTGATGGCAGGACGCAGCCTCGGAAAAATGGACGTAAATCATGCCGAAAGAAAAATTATTCATCGTGTTATTTCTGGAATAAAGCAAATGAGATGTTTGAAGAAGCCTTACAGTCATGCTTGATAGGGTGAATTAATATCTTCCTGTATAAAGTGTTCTTGACATTTGTGACCTGAGTCAATTTTGAGGAATTCTAAAGGTCAGACAGAGCTTTTTTTTTTTATCTGACAAAAGATGTTTCAAATATATAGCACATGTTTGCTAACAAGCTTTTAAACCACCCACCCCAAGTTATTTAATCAACATTTTCTGAGACGCAGAACGTGCAAAATAAAAATAATAAAAACTAATAAATGCCTTATAATGAAAAAGAATGTTTTTATTTTTGAATAAATCTGTATGAATACAGTCAATACACTTGCAGGATCAACAGTATGTTATTTACTACAGCTAATTGCTGTTAACTCATTGTGCTGATTTATCCTTCTTTGTGTGTGGGGGGTGTATGAATGTGTTTGCATATTTTTATGTGTAAGTTTTAAAATTGCATGAACTTAATCCTGCAATAACTTTATTTACTGGCATAGCTATAGTTATTCATCATCCAAGAATGATGAATAGCTATAGTTGACTTTCTCTTGTCATTGTTGTTGTTAAAATGACAATAAATAATAACAATAGCAATAATAATTATACATAAAATAAAAACCACAAAGTTTTTTTTAATGAAAGGTCATCAAACCGTGGGAAAAATGGTTTAGACTCAAAACTTTAAAACACAGTAACAACAAACCAGAATTATTTCCCCAAGTACTGAATATATGCTATTTTGCTGTATTATTACCCAACAAACCTCCAACTCTGAATGGCATTAGTTTACCAAAACGCCAAATGCTCGACAGTCTCCAGTGATGGAGCCCCCGGAGAGCAGATTTGCCCTGTTGTCTGTTGCTTTATCTTCTCAGAACTGTGTGTACCTCCACACTCGTAAGTGATACGTTGCAGACAGTAACGGTCCAGGATGCTCCACCTGTTACTACAGGACATACTCACTCACCTCTGCATAGCGTGAATAGCACGAGCCCGGCAGCGCCGAGACGCAGCATCTTCAGCTCCTCTAAAGTTGCCCGGAGATGGAAGGGGAAACTGCGGAGGGGTTTCCTCCTACCCACAAATCTTCTACGAGATGATGCTGATGATGATGCGGTTGGCTTTCACGCGCATTTCTGTGCATGCGATTCACCAGAGCATCAATCAGATCCTCCCATCTCCAAAAAAAAAAAGATCCCAAGATGATTCTTTGTTAAATTATCGATTGGACAGCCGTTATCAACGTCTCGAGAAACCTCAAAGACGCGCGAGTGAATGGAGATACGGCTGTGAATTGAGTCGAAAAGTCACAGGTTTGGAGTAGAATGCCACAAGTGTTGGTTCCGAAGCCTGGTGGGTCCGTGTGCGATCCGTCTAAATAAGACTCGGTGTTTGCAAAGGGAAGGAAAAGTTAAACGCTCGCGCTTCATGCTCGTGGACCCCGGGATGCGCGCCAGGTGTCCGTGACAAAAAAGTGACTTTTGACGGGGAAAAAACGCACTTTACGCCTGTTAAAAACCTCCGACTCGCCACACACACACTTCAAGAAATGAAAGTATAGTCCATCCATCCATCGGTGGCTACCGATCATCACAGTGCTGATGCCCAGGAACAATCCACGAACTTCATCCACGATAAAAAAAAAAAAGAAGTGATGGAGCCGTTCTCACTCTACGTCTTTAAACGCTCGTTTCTTTCCTCCACTAAGTCATCGGTGAATATTGCTCCTTTCTTCAGGTTCTGGTTCCGCAGCGACATGAGCAGTGAGTCATGTCTCTCTCTCTCTCTCTCTCTCTCTCTCTCTCTCTCTCTCTCTCTCTCTCCCCTCTCTCTCTCCTCTCTCCTCTCTCTCTCTCTCTCTCTCTCTCTCTCTCTCTCTCTCTCTCTCTCTCTCTCTCTCTCTCTCTCTCTCTCTCTCTCTCTCTCTCTCTCTCTCTCTCACACACCACACACACACACACACACACACACACACACACACGTAATAATTTGTAGTAGGATATTAAGAGTATAACGTTTTTTCAAGCTTAAATTATTAAAATAAAATAATGCAAACAGATTGGTTAGATCAAACTAACTGTTTTAACTGTCTATTTGGATAATAAATCAAAGCATTAAATCTAGAGGGAACTTCTAGCATAAACCGTGTGAAAAGGCATTGCTCCCCATTTATTAAAAACATGACACTTTTTCTTCTTTATAGGGGAATTATGGATTAATTTGAAGACTGCTTCAGTAAGCGGAAGCTTGAAGATACGGCACTGCCCTCTAGCGGTAAAATCCGCCCCTTGAGAAAGTGTGTGTGTGTGTGTGTGTGTGTGTGTGTGTGTGTGTGTGTGTGTGTGTGTGTGTGTGTGTGTGTGTGTGTGTGTGTGTGTGTGTGTCGGTGTTTGTATGTAAAAAAAAAAAAAAAAAAAAAGCAAACAGTAAGTATATAGGAATCTTTAAGCGTGTATCTTAGGTGCTGTGGTTGTGAAATGCTACCATATCAAATATTAAAGTGCATCAAAAATAACATTTTACCAAAATCAATAGCCCAACCATGAATCCTGAGCTTAAATTGACCTTGTTCAGATGAATTAGCAAAATGTTGAATGAAATTAGGATGAGCTTTTTCTTTTTCCCAAGCATCTTGTGCCACCGGTTTGGGTTTAATTGTGCTCGCTGTGTGAAATGTGCTTTTCCGGAGCAGGATGAATGGTGATACTGACAGGAGAAGTGTCTGATGAATCCTGCAGCACTCAAGCCAGCGATGGCTGTCGGTTTCCACCAGGCTGGAAGATTTGTGGACAAAGACGCTTTCCGGGGCGTATTCAAGCATCCAATTAAACACGTTTATTCGTTTTGACAAATTTCTGTCATGGCGTGGGGAATTTATTTTGAGTAGATGCTTTTTAGAGAACTACCCACTGAGAGGCACTTGAATTGACTATGAAGTGGAGCAAACTGTTGATCCACAGCATTTATAGAGAGTTCCATGAAAATGAAGTGAATATTGACCCCATTTGACAATCTCCATTGGCTCTGGATGCGATGTCTTTGCCGTATTCACCTTTCAGCGTATTCACAGAGTGATTGCCGTGACCCGTCTCTCACTGCTAATGTCAGGTGATTAACATTTTTCAGTCTCTTGGCAAGACCTTTTTCCTGTACAGACGTTTCATCCGGCTTGCTCTTTTCCAGCGTTCTTTGACAATGCATCTGTCAATGCTGCTGAGGAGAGCAGCATCAGAATCCTGAAGGCCTGAACAACCTACATGTCTTTTTTTTGTCCCCGTAACAAGACGTCATTGTGTTTTACGGGGACCTTGTGATTTTACACATGTTTAGATTCTCAATGCTTCAAAGGATTCAGAAATCTTGTTTTTATGTGTCCCTGAAACATCTTGATGTTCTCACGTGTGTATCAACATTTTTGTAAAAATCTTCCGTAAGTCTTGGTAATCGTTTGTACAGGATTTGGTGAAAAGCAAAAAAAAAAAAAAGGCACTGGAGTGGTGAGCAACGATGGATGTAAAAAGATGAGGTGGAACCGAGATTCTCTCCAGGGGGAACATGACCTTCCACTACTTCATCCTCATCATCTTGTTCCTCAATCTGTTCTAGCACGGCCTGTTTCCCGAAGAAATGTACAAATGACTCAAATTGTTAATTCAACTTTTTACAAGACCATCAATCCCTGAGTCATATGGTCACGCTCTGCCCTGAAGTTCTCACTTGTTGAATACTGTATTATTTAAAGAGATTTAAAAACAACAGTTTTACAATTTGAAAATAAAATAAGGATTACAAGGTTCAAAGGAAGCGGCAATGGGGACTTTTATTGTGGCAAGGCAGAGGAGAGATTAACAATTATTAATGTGACTCACCTGTGTTACTCGTTATCTCGCATGTCTCCATTAATCACAATCATTGTTTCTTTTGTTGGCTTTTGTCAGTTTCTGTCTTTAATTAGTTCTGTAGATGTTTGTGCCCTAATTTGTTATTTTCAGTTCTGTTTTACCAAACTCACAATTTTTGAGTGTATTGTGCCCATTGCGGTTGTTTATTCGCATAGTAATAGCAGTTTCACTAACGTTCATGGATCCGAGGTTATGCAAGTAACCAAGTCGTTTTATTTTGTATTTGACATTTTGTTAAAGAAAATGCATTCCTCTGCACCTGGTTAGAGGTCAGTTAAATTGGTATGTTTTATTGGGAAAGTGATTATTAGTGAAAAAAAAAACCCTCATAAAACTATAAAATATAAAAACATGTTATCAGAACAGGGATGAAAAATCATGAAGATGAAAGATGTTTTGTGACTAGCTGTTTAACCATTTATCAAGCAGTTATTGGAATAAGTGATCAAACTTTCATAAAACAGTAATAGTAACTTGTAATAATAAATAATAATAACTTTGGGCGCTTTTTCCTAGGGTGTTTGATCATTTGAACAGCTGCAGGTAAATAGTGATGGCTGTGTTGGCTTGGTTTCATATTTCTTAATTTTTTCAGTGCTAGATAAAAATAGCAAACCTTGATGGCGGCAGCTAACTAACATGGTCATTTATTCAAGGTTTCATACACGCGCAGCTGCTAAAAGGCGCATTTTGTTTTTCAAGTTCTACAAGCCAATTAGCGTGAAGCCAGTGGGAACAGTCAAATTACACACGATAAATAATAGTTCCGGGGAGTTTGTGCTCTCTGGTTATTACAGTGCATGTCAACAGCTCGGATAAGGTGAAGCACAAGTGTATTATTTAAAGTTAATTCTAGTAAAAATAAACATTACATTGATTATGCTGTATTACAATCATCATAATCAGTCAATCAATCTGTTATAATCAATAATAATGGTTCATTTTTGATAGATATCCAAGTCAGACATGGATTTATGTCAACTAGAGGAAGTGGTTTTATTTATTAACTAATCAGAAAGAGCAAAGTTCTGCAAAGTTGCCATCTGCTCTTATTTTTTGAGTTAATCGCCAAAGGTTTATACCATGGCTGCCATCTCAACTGCTGACACAGTGAACCTCTGAAGCTTTTCACCCACGATGCATATAGTCCTTCTCAAAAGTAACCAAGATGGACACAAATAGATTGCCTTGTGCCCTGTGTAGCCCTGGCCCACTGGTAAAATCTCTCCTTCCCAACCTAATAAGTGACACTTAGACCAGACAGTCCACATCGGTGGAATAGTATCAGCTTGTATCAGTCAGGCTTTCAAAGAGTTGTAAAGCCGTTGGAGGAAATGTGCTACATTAATTTTCATTTACATAATATTTTTGTTATTGATTTTGAACCATAATTAAACAACCCCACAATGACATACATGTGAATATAAGCACCACCTTTTTTCCAATTTTAGAAGCTCAAAATCTTGAAGGGTGCTTATAATATATAAGGGTGCTTATAAACTTACATATATTCGCCGGTTTCAAAAATGCACGTACATTTCAAGCCAGGAGCAATCACACTAAATGGGTACACGTTCTCTTTATGCAGTGTTTCGCGTATGTGTTTTCTTTAAATAATGGTTGCGGAGGCAGACATTAGCATTAGCAAAACATTAGCCACGCAGCGACACTAAATAGGGCCAAAAAACACTAGAAGGGTTAGATTAAACTAAATACAATCATTTATATTACAACAAACAGAGACTGCAAATAAACGACATCTGAGGAGCTCAGCACTAACAGCTACAAACTGAGTCCAAAGCATCATCGCAGAAAGAAAACTGTTGAAACTGAAGAACACGGGCAAGGAGTAAAAAATCCAAGGAACAGACACCATCAAAACGCTTGGTCTGATGCACAAGGAAACACTGTATTTTGCAACAATCATCTTTACAGTTCACACTATAAAAATAAAGGCTTTTTTTCACACTTATAAAGACTGCTAAAAATGTCGGATTGAGCTGCTCTGCTGCGCATTCCATGACAAGGAATTCTGGAAGTTGTAGTTCCGATCACTTGAATAGATTATATTTATTTCTTATAGGAGAAATTTAAAAGCCAGAAATGTAAGCATTTTATTTTGCGCCTGAACAATCAAAGGGGGGTGCTTTATTTTGCTTAAATATGGTATTTTTAACTGCTTCTGGAGCTCCCTGTGATCCAGAAATGGAAAAGTGTTTCCAAAAATGGATTGATTATAGAATAACTTGTGAATTGTTCAAATTTCTATTTTAGTGGATTGAGGATAACCGCAAACGGACCAATACTTTATTGGAAGTATTTTGAATGGAAGGGTGTTTACCCATTGGTTCTGGTCAGTGTCAGTGTGAGATATGAAAGTGCTTAACCTCGTGAGCTGGGGGAGCAGCAGGAAACCCGACGGGTGTTGAATTGCAGGGTTTGCATGTTTATAATGAGCAGAGAAACTGCTGCGGAGCATAAAGAAGGAGGTCTATTGCACATTAAGCGGCTGAATGTTTTACAGAGGGTAATAAACTCCTGCCTGGCTAATCAAATTCTCTGAGAAAATCCCATCTTTCAAGTCTTCAGGAGACCAAGTTGAGTTTTCACTCTCTCACTTTTTTTAAACATTGTTTATTGAGGCTTTGCTGAAACACAGTTTATCTTATTACGCAAACGTTTTTTTTTTTCCTTCTCTTTACTCGTTCTCGGAGTAGTTTAGGATTCTCAACTGTGCTTGTTGGTGAATCTTATGTCCATTTTCAGATCCACTCAAAAATAATCCCAGCACCTGTGGATCAACCAATGACAAGGGGTGGGATTGGTTGTGAGGCTGAAACTGTTTGAAGCTTTCCATTTACGAAAATATTATTATTTATATTTGATTAGATCATTAGGTTAGATTGCTTTAGATTAGGTTTGATTTTTTTTATATATTCAATTACTTTATTATTTAATCTAATACATTTTTGGAAAACTTGATAAAATGTTTTTAATCACTTAAAAATGTGCATATTAGGTTAAACAAAAAGTGCAGTAGCAAACAGCAAGTGCACATATTTAATTAATAACTGAAATATTATAATATGGAATTCACAAGCAATAATCCAATTGTGAAGAAATCTGTAAAATCAGAAGAATACGAGTTATAAATAAGAGTACAGTAAGATGCTGATAAAACAAAAACAGAATTTCCATGTACAAAATTTACAATTCAAGAATAGAATGTAGCATTGCAAGTGAATTGCAGTTTCTATTTAAAACTGAAACATTATTAAAAATATTATAAATAGAATAAAAACATGCATTTATCCACTTGTAATATCATTAATACATTTATTGTGCATCAGGATCAGTGTGATATTGTCCTACATTTTACATGCACTTAATAAGCCCTTATTACCGTAATAATATCTGCACTTTTTTGTGAATGTCCACAGATTGAGTGATTCATTATGTTAATAACCATGTACGTAACAAAGTCAGTCATGACGTCTCTCTAGAAATTGATCACATGGATTGAATGAAAATAAAATCTTTTTTTTTACAAACGTCTTTGTTCAGATTATAGTCACAGGACGATGGTTGATCTTCTTCAGAACGTCTCTTCTTGTGGACGTACGCCACGGGAATTCTATTCAAATCAGCATGATGCTTTTGAGCTCTTTAGCATAATTAGTCTGTTCTAGATTAAACTTATCAGCTCAAAAGCCTTTTAGATTAATCTCATATAGAGGCTCGTCAAAGTGTTGAGTTTATGAATTAACCCGATGAATTGCAAGTTTCAGCTCATAAATGTTACATGGGCCGACAGTCTTTATGGTGTCTTCATCTCACACTCAATTAGGACAAAAGAGCTTGAATTGAGTGAAAATGCTTGGATGGCAGTAATGAGTTTTGTGAATTGCAATTGGAAGTGTCTGCTATAGACGTTTTTTCCATTTCTGACTGCGTTTGGGAATATGAAATGCATTGTGTTGCGGTTCCAGGGTAAAATTCCATCATTTCCGGTGGGATTTTGCTCCTGTGTCTTTTCTTATATGTGTCAAACACAAGGCCTGGGGGTCAAATCTGACCCGACATACAGTATTATACACCATTTGCAAGAACCTTTTATATGGATCTGTTATTATTAATACGTATTATGGTCTGGCAAAATGAAGCACCAATAACACACAAACTACAAAATCCCATAATGCAGCACTATAGCTGCCTTGCATAAATTATTTTTCTTTCATTTAGTTTCTTTGTTATTGGGTTTATTTCTGTTTGTATTCATTTTTTCTCAAGAAATTGTTAGTTTCAGTGTGTTCTAGAAATGTCTGTGCTGTTCGGGCCCCAACTTGATGTTGAGTTTTAGCCCCCGGTGCAATTGAGCTTGACACCGCGGCTGTAGGGAGTAATTTTTCAGCATAGTGATGTTTCGCTGCTTTGTTTTTATTCGGTCAGAATATAATAGGCAACACGATTGGGAAATGGTGGTGTTTATGAATGTTTATGCAGTTATTTCTAGTAAGATATATGATCTTAATCTCAAACTGGCATCGGGCTTTATGGGCGTTTTCATTAAGAAATACATTTGTCTTCCTCTGCCTCATAAATCATGTCAGGATTCTTTCTTCAGTCTGATCATCTGGTTGGAATTTAAGATGACATTTAGAGGCAGCTCTCCGCAATAAATTGCTGACGTGATGTAAGATAATTCAGCAGCATCCCATCGTGCCATAATTCTCTCTTCTCCTATATAATTGCATGCAGGAGGCATCAGTTAAAGACGCAGGAAACAGAAATGGAGCCCATCAACAATGATCATGTTGGGTTTTTTCAGGATAATGACATCGCTTGGTGCTCGACAAAGTGCTAAACAGAGATTTCTCCGCTAAATTAGAGATGTATCCAGATTAGTCTATGGAAGTTTTACGGAATCCTTGCAAAATGACAACGTTTACAGTTGAGGAGAAACCATCTTTTCGGTTCTTGCTTTTATTCTGCGCTCGGCCTGGGAATCTAGAAAAGGTTGGAGCTACGGTATGAAATCCATCATCTGCACTTCATCTGCAGCGCTCTCCCTTTCTGATCAATGATAGCGCTAATAATAACCGCCACACAGTCACCTCCAGCTCGCTTTCATTCCGGCGAAGCCACCGGCTCCTCTCCAGATTGCCCGTTCCGATTAAGAGGCCATTACAGGGGCTGTTTACTTATAATGTCCCTCAGGTCTTCTTCTGCTTTGTTTGCCTGTCCAAAAGTGATGCAATGACCTTCAATAACTTGCGAGTTTTGTGTCCTTCAGACATTTTTTGTTTTGGAGTTTCACTTTGGTCAATTGTTTCACGCTGCAGTAGCAAGAAGAAGCCATCCAAGACTTAAGTTTGAGTCTCATTGGAGGTCTTTGGTTTATCTCCAGTGTGCTTGTGGGTTTCCTCCAGGTCTCCAGTTTCTTCCCAACACCCAAAAACATGAGTCCAGGAGAAATGTTAGATTAGATTAGATTAAATTAGATTAGATCAGACTTTATTAATCCCACAAGAGGACATTTCCGTGTTGAACAGCAGCAAACAAAAGGTAAACAGTACAATAAAGACAGTAAATATTAGAAAAAACAAAACAATAAATAATAAAAAAAACAATAAACAAATGGTGCCAAAATACAAAAACGTAGTGCAATACTACACAATACTTTAATATAGAATACGTTTCTATACTCAAGAGTGGGTATAGTCTGTCCATGTATTCTGCATTGTGATTGGTTGCCCAGCGAACTAGGGTGTGTGTCCCGCTTTTAGGCCCAGAGTTGCTGTGATTGGCTGTATCTCCCTGTGACCCAGACATGACAAAAGCAGTTGAAAAAGAATGAATGGATGGATTGACGAATGGATCGATAGAACAATGGTGAGTGAGAGTGTGAAAGTGTGTGTCTGTGTCCCGCTCTGTGATTGGTTGTCCACCAATCTTGCGTGTCCCTAGAGGGAACAAAACAAACTCAAATTGTTATATACAGTTATATTGTTATATATAATAATTGCGCTTGTTTTTAAATTATGAAGAATAAATTCTTACAATTAAAATATACAAATAATTAAATACAACAGTACAGATCTTTCTATTTACCATAATGTTCTTATAGATTAACCTTTGAAAATGCTATGCATGGGTTACTACGCTTCTCTGATATGAATATGCCAATTTTATGTCTCATAAGAATGGCAGTTTAAGCAGTTTTGTTTTGCGTTCATTGTGCGTGGTTTTATCGGTTTGTGTATTGGTAAAAGCTTTCCACAGCTTGTCTTTACAATAAGAAAACGGCTTGCGGAGTCTCAGCCAGACGTAAAACATGCATTTTATTGACTCACTGTCATGGCTGTTGGGAACAGATTGTTGTGTCATCACATTTTAATGCGATCATTGCAGTGAACCATGGTTGGGTAGATAAATATGGTTGACTGCTCCTTCATCAAATCAGGCATTTCATGCATTATTGATAGATTACAGATATGCACGAGAATGCACAAAGACCTGAAGAAGTTCCGAGGTCCAGGAACTTGTTGAAATGACGAATTACTTGGCTTTTTTTACTATATAGTCATGAATAAGCACAGTCGAGTGCAGTACGAACAATACGTCTCACAAGAATTTCCAGACTGTGGCTTTCTCCGTTCATATGGTTCCGAATTCTTCACTTTTTGCCCGACAATGTCACACTAGTTTTCTCTTTAGGGCCATTCTTCTCTCTCCAGATATTTCCCCAGCACCCCATCGGCTCTGATAAGAGCTTGAGAATATTTTCCTCTGTGTTCTCGTTTAAGAGCCGGTTTTCTGAGTCACCTCGCTGTTAAATCTCTGCGGGCGTTCACTGCCAGTCAAAATCTGGCTCATACGTTTCATGCCAGCTGCATTTAGACTGAGAAGGTGAAAGGTCTCCTTCTTTCCTCTGGGCTTTGTAACGCTAAGCGCAGCGTGGCATAATCGCAGCAGCTTCACGGAATTGCCTTTTTGTATTTATTTGATAAAGTCAGGGCACTTTTTGCTCGATGAATTACATTTATAAACGTTAGCAGTTTTTTTTCTGAAATGCTGGATCTGCACATTTGTTTTAATGGGATATGTGTTGGTCGGTCTACAGCAGTCCAGGGGGCTTTACCAGAAAACTTTTTAACGTAAATCTTTTTTCAGACAATGTAGATGGATGGATGGATGGATGGATGGATGGATGGATGGATAGAAAGATAGATAGATAGATCACTCACTGGCTCACTGCACATTGCACACACTGGGTCACTTTAAACTGGAACTTTAAACATCCTTACTACCTGGATCACTTGAGCCACTTTTTCTGTATTTTGTTTTTCTTTTTATTATATATTATTATATTTTATTCATATTTTATCTTGTATATTTATCTTGTATTTTTTTTTTCTCCCTTTATTGTATTTTTATACTTTATTTTTAATTCATATTTTATCTTATCTCTATTTTTATTGTATTTTATCTTATCTCTCTTTTTATTGTATTTTATTGCTTTTATCTGTTATATTATTGTATTTGTACTGTAGCCCCCCCCCCCCCCCCCCCCCAACACACACACACACAATGTTTATATGCCGGACGATTGTAAAATACATTCTGCTTCACGTTGTTGCAAAATAATTGTGCATGTGACAAATAAAATTTGAATTTGACTTGAGATAATGAATATACAAGATAAAATATTAAAAAAAAAAAAAAGATATGACGATTAGTTTTAATTATATACATTAATATCATAATAGAATGATTTTCACTTTCACATTTGACTCTTCAAATGTGAAATTGATTTAAAACATTTTAATGTGGGCATCAATAACATTAATATGGTTAGAATTGATTTCAACGAAATCCAATTTTGTGACTTACATCCTTCAGTGTTTAAAATCTCCATTAACATCCTTTACAAAACATCAATAACTAATGCAGGACATTTTTTGAAACACAGGCGTTCGGACATTAGCCTTCGCTTACACAGACAGATTATCAGCTCTCAGTTTGAATGACTTTATCTATTTGCACCGACCTCCAGAAGATAAAGCTGAACGTGACAGAGAAGAATCCTGATTACCAGCACTTGATGTGACTGCAGACCAGAGGATGTGGTCATCCAGAGGTCACCAGGGGTCACATCCATCAGCGTAGCCATGATAAAGGTCCTTATGCTAGGGTTCTTCCTCCTTTTCCAGCCGGAGAATGATGACGGCCTTGTACCAGATAAGGGGCCGATCCATGGGCCTGATTTGTGGCCAGCAGAGCAATTTCAATAGCCGTCTTTGCGCTGATAGATGAGGCTTGGCTTTGATAAAGGGCCAATTTACCTTAAGGCCAATGGGGATAAAACTGCAAACTTGCCTTTAGTTGTCTTCTCCACAGCTCAAGTGAATGAAAAAATGTGAATAAAGTTGGAAGAAAGAGGCAGAATTTGTGTTTTTGTTTTAGTATCATGACAAAGCTGTCAAGAGTCTCGTTGTGGTGAATTGCAGACTGTCTGTCTGTCTGTCTATCTATTTCCCTGTTTGTCTGAATGCATACTAAGATTCTCTTTCTCCCTCTCTCTCTCTATTTATTTATTTATCTATCCATCCATCGGCCCATTTGTCCCTAAAATGTGCTCTCTGAATTGTGGTTTTTAATTAAACACATTTAACAATAAAAAATATACCGTAATTTTAAAAAAGGAAGTTGTCTTTATTTAATATATGTTTTGTTTATTTTTCTTTTTTACAAAAATTAGGCTTTTTTTTATATAAATTATGTACAGATAAGTAGTTTGGCTTCATAGGAAGCATTTTCGAAATTGTCGAATTAGTTTTTGTTGTATGCATTTGGTGTATGCCTCTTTTTAAACAAATTACTTCAAATGTTTATTTTACAATGTTTGTTTTAATATTCAGGCCAGATGATTGATTAATGGCATTTAATAGTCTTGAACTAGATAAATGAGTAAACGAGGGTCTGCGTAGTCCTGGGGGGTTTTGGACATGACACAGTGTGTTGCCTTAGACTTCTCTTTTGTTTTCTGTCTTTTATCAGTGCTACTGCCTTGGGTGGGTTTTCATAGCTTCTATTTTTGGCAAATTACTTTCATATTTTTTAATAGCAGTTCGGCTTCATTTAGATATCTGTGTTTTACATAAATACATTATTCTATAAGATTTTTTAACGAATATGTTTATCTCTCTAACAACTATTATTATAAATATTAGAAACAAATAAAAGATAGATAAATTGATTATACTTACTGAAAAAAATTAATTCACCCTTTATGAGTGCCACTTTTCGCTTTTTTGTATGTATTTAATTGCAATTTTATAGAATAACATTACATTTTTGGCTCATGGATTTTGACTGAAAATCAAATTCCTTTTGATGTAACACATATTTTGTAATGTTAATTGAATTTTACATGACTCTAAAACTAGAAAAAAAAACGAATAAAATGGTAACTACAAACAACGTTTACGTTTAATTAATAACATACAAATGTGCACATAATAATATGTTTTTATTTATGAAGTGTTTTAACCTTTATTTGCAATATTACAACATCAATTAAAAATGATCAGAAATCAGAAATCCAACTGATCTCGTTTTATTATTTACCAAGATTTGTCAAGATTCACGTAATATTCCCGTTAAATATGTATGTCAATGTTGTAGCACAACAATATTGAATTGTTTTAAAAAACGTTAATCAATTATGATTCAGAGATAAAATGAATTAAAGAATATTCATTTCATTTTTTAATTTGAAGTAGTTTCTTACGTGGTTAAATTAAAAATACAATTTTAAGCGTTATGTCAACGGAAATTAAACTGTCGGAGTCGACAGTCTGTGTGCCGTCTAAAGATGGCGCTGTTAATAAGTTAACCGGAAATGACGTAACAACTGCGCCGTTTGTCTTTCTCGAATGTAAGCGCGGTCTGTTGGAATTTGCGAGAACACTTTATTTTCGTGATTTTGAGGTAAGTTACTTAAACGTTCTTTGAAACATTTCAATACGATGCTCTGGCTTTAATTTAGATAAAAAAGATATATTGTTGTGAGTCTCTTAGCTGAGAAGCATTGAAGCTAGCAGGCTATCGCTTTACAAGAGTAATGGAATAAAATAGATATTAATAAATTACACTTGTTGTAAACTATTATAAACGTAATCTGGTCACTTTCGCGTTTTTTAAAACTAAACAGACGAATATCTGGGTAATAGATTTGTAACTTTCAGGAAATGTCATTGTTTTACCTCAGGTTAGCTGTGGATCCGCTCATGGCTACTCAAGTCCTTCCACAACCCAGTTATTTGATGGTAATCTAACCTGTTTTGTTTGATATCAGTGTTCATTACCCCTGTTCAATTTTGTACATTTGCTTACAGACCAATTTAAAAGCGGACTGCACCAACAAACCCCTTTATCAACGATGTCACGACATTAGCAAAATCATCGACGATTACCCTGCAAAGGTTCCTTTTAAAAATGTTTTTGTTGAATTATTACTTGGGTTCTTTCGCGTTTACTAGTATTCATTATTATATACAATATCAAATTTTCATTAGATCCACAATGTGGAAGTGCATGTGCACAACAACAGAGTACGTATTGAGAAATATATAAAACGTTTAAATACTACAAATACAATAGCTAAATTGAGTAAAAATTTAGTAAATTTTGTAGTAAAAATACTACATAAAATGTAATAAATCTGAATGAAAAATAAAACTAAGTAAGATAATAAAATGAAGGTAAATCAGCAGTGTTTTTTGTTTTCTGGAAAGTTTTGTGGAATGTTTTCGTCACATGATATTTGATTATGAGAAATTATTTTTTTTTCGATGTTTTGGTGCTTTTTGTCTATAACTGCCATGTAGGTAAAACATCTGCACTTTTTTGTGTGTCAAAACAAAATGTGTCGTTTATCAGTTGCACCTCTTATGTTTTTTTGAAAGCGATGTTTAAATCTGTGCTCCATACCTCCTGCACCTGAAGTATTTTTGTTTGACATACTTTTGTTGACGGAACATATTGTTCGAGTAGGAATTGCACGCGGTCTTCCCCTGGCTGGTGGAGAGTGTGTTTGGCAGTCTGGATGGAGCCCTTTCTGGGTGGAACCTTCGCTTTTTACAGACCAGAGCTTCCGAGTACAACGTTGTCATGGGGTTTCTGGTTCCAAGGTTTGTAATCATGTTTGAATGTAGAAGGGATTTAGAAATGCCTTGTAAATGTTAATGTAGTATTGGATAAAGCTTGTATGCTGCTATTCAACACGAAATATTATTATACGTTTTTTACAGTGGGCCAATGATGAAGTTAGTCTACAAATTACAAGCAGAAGAGTACAAGTACGAGTTTCCAGTCAGTTATTTGCCGGTATGTCTAAATTTTCTTTGTATTTCAGATGTATTTCATAGTCTGAACAACAACAGCCATATTTTTTCCTTTTTAACTGACTTTTTTGTTTTTCCACAAATTTTTTTAAACTCATATAAAGAATCGACATTTCTCTTTCTAAAGACTTTTTTTTCACATAGTGTCTTTGCGTTTGTCACTGACTAAGAAAAGCGCTATATAAATGAACTTGAACTTGAACTTAGATGTGAAAGTATTCTTTAGTTGATCTGTGATTTTAAATTTTTTTTATTGTTTCGTGTGTGCTTTTACATTTTTATCTTAATATTGTGCTTAAATATGCATCAGTTATTGGGTTTTTTTTTTTAATTTCTAATGTTTTTTTTTATATTTACCTATTGTATTTATTAAGTGAGGTTTAAAGGGTATTAAATTTATAATATAAATTATTAATTATAGTACAATGGTACCCAGACTTACAATTGTCCAAGTAAACAAAAATCCAGAGTAATGAAATGCGTTGCCGCTAAAATTAAATGCGTTTGCACCACTAGTGTTCATTGAGTCCATACATGTATAAAACATGTTTAACCTTCTTTGCCAGTCAAATAAACAGAAAACAACAAAAACACTAGTTAGTTTCAGAGATCTTGCTTCCAAAATATAAAAAATCTTGTATTCTCCCAGAGTTTTTATTTTTCTCTCCCCGATTGAGCCATCATCTCGAAATGACGTTGTGCAACGACGAGTTAACGACATTTTTGCCGATCAAAACTGCTCTCGGCGTGGATTAATTTAGTAATTGGGGTACCACTCTTTATATAAAAAGATTACATTGTAATTTCTGTGTGTGCACTGTGCAAGTAGAGATGTAATTGCTTTTTCTTATTTATTTTTAGGGTCCTATAAAATTGTCTATTCAGGCTGGAGTTCTCCCGGATTGCCCTTTATTTCATAATAAAATCCAGTTTCCCACGTCAGGCCTTCTGCTGCTCAGTATGTCTTTTTTATTATTTATTCTTAAGAGCATAAAGATGTTACTCAAAATAAAGAGCACCTTATGTCCTTGTCTCCAGAAAAGTATAAACTTACACACAGATACATACGGTGCTTTATTTATTTATTTTTATTTTTAATTTTTTTTATAGATCCTTTCGAATACTACATGTTCTTTTTTGCATCTTGTCTCACCACACCAAAGGTAAGGGATCTTCGCGACGCGTTCAGTCTCATCTCATAATATTTAATAGATGACAGTTTGTCATGTATTAACTTATAGAATAAGGGGACAATTACACTCATAGAAAAATGTGTTTACTTGTGTGCCCTTATTGCTGAAAAATGTTAATCATTTTATTGGAATGTTCATCATTTTTCTTAGAACTATACATCAGGGCAGCAAGGGAGTTGCTCAGACACTGCATACTTCTTGCTTGTTGACACTTACCTGAAGTACTTCCTTCCCACTGAGGGCACCGTGCCTCCATCACCATTCTCAGACAACAAGGGCACCGTGGCTTCTCCTCCTCCTAGGTAGAAAGCTGCATTTTTAAAACCTTTTAAAATAGTTCATTTTAATCGCTTACTAAAATGACTCCCAGATCTACCAATGTGCCTCATGTTGGTTATGGAGGCCACAGCACCAGTCTACTGAAGCGTCACATCACCCATCAGCCCTCAGTCAATGCAGATCCTTCTGCTCAAGAGATCTGGAGGACTGAGACACTTCTCCAGGTGAGAAGATGCTATTAAAAAGTACGTGAAAATTACTCATGTTTTACATTTTGTGTGTCTTGTAAGGTCTTTGTGGAAATGTGGCTTCATCACTATTCTCTCGAGGTGTACCAGAAGCTGCAGTCTCCTCAGGTGAAGGTAAGAAATGGACACAGGCCTCCACACATTCACCTGATGTTTCTCCTAAGCACGGCTATCAGGCTGAACCCCACCGTCCTCCAACCTTTTCTCCCGCACTTTGCAGAGACGGCTGCGCAACAGCTACCCTGGCTTCTCTTCCTCTCACTTTGTGAATGGCACATTTATTGGGCTTTACGGGTATTTGTGCCATAGCTGAGTTGCAATGTTCAGAACTTGTCGCACCCGTGACAATTGACAAAACGGTTTAAAGTGACTTTGAGAGAGTTTGGCATGGCTTTTACGCGTCTATGTGTGTTTATCTGTATTGAGCAGAAGTGGTAGACGCATACGAGCCGCATAAGATGTTGTAGGCACAAAAAAGCCTTTACAATTATATTTTTAAATCATTCACAAAACCATTTGATTTTGCCTAGAATTTTTTTTGCGCGATTGCAAAAGCTAATCGTTTAAAAAAACAAAATGTAATTGTCAGCTTGGCTATTTTATGAATGGATTATTTTCTGTTGGTGAAGGTTACTGAGGACCTCTACTGGCTGTGTAAATCATTGTTTTAAACATGCAGGGAATGCACTAACAATGAGTCACAGGACTGATTTAAACATCACGTTTTCTAAATACATTTTAATCAGCATGGTGTGCTATTGGAGGCAGAGTGCTTCTGCTGTTTGTTCTTTTCTGCATGATAACCTCTGGCTCTCTAATATGTCGTCTCTCTATGTTCTTTGGCTGGGGGTGTGTGTAAGCCTTTGGCACCTCTGGTTTTGTCTTTTTCCCTTTTTCTGTGTGATTTCCTGTCTATATATGAGTGTAAATCTCCCTCCAGTCAGCCCAGAGCATCTTAAGTGTAGAGCCTTGTCTTTGTCGTTTTTGTGTTTGTGAATATGAACTGAAAGTCACCAGTTTATAGAAATGTTTATACCATATGTATGCATTTTTATATAGATGTATTCATAATGTTCAAGCAAATACATATAATATACAGTATGTAGAATTTTTATATCTTTATAAAATGTCTTAGTGTGATGGATCACAAGGTCAGTGTTAAATTCAATATTATATTACATTGTTACTACTTCCAGTGTAGATAATGTAGTTAGCAATATTTTTTCAAAATAATGGATTTTGAAATCATCATAAATCATGAATTGGTGATTTTCTCAGTATGTTATATGTATCCAAAGATGCAGTATCTCCTTTTCCTTTATATAAAATTGATGTATATATTTTAAATGAAAGTCTGCCATATATTTTTTTCAGTATAAAATAGTCAAACTATAAATATATAAAATATTTTGTAGTTTCTAAATGTTTGTCTTGGAATTTGTCATTTTCCCAAATGAGAATTTTTTTTTTGTCACTGACTTGAGGAATTCCCAGTGGCGACATTCTATCAAGCATATATTTAGAAAATCAAGGTCACGGCCGTAAATGTCACTAACTCACACTAGAGGTTTTCATAGATTCGAAAAGGACAACTGCATCTTCTTCCTGTTCATTGCATTTGTGTTTCGTGGTCATTATGGATCTTTTTGTACACTTTCTTTTTTTTGTCCTGACTATGTCCAACGGTTTTTCTTGGATTGCACTCTGTCCTTTTTTTATTCTTTTCGATTCTCATGTCCACTGCCCCACTCCTCTCCCCCTTTTTCTTGCTTTCCTGCCCCACTGTGTTCCTCTCCTCTTCCCTGTCTGTGATGGGTCCTTCAGCTGGCGTTGTTGCAGTACCGCCTCAGTATGTCCAGCATGCTGTACCAACCAATCCCCGCCCCACGAGGCTCTGGGACCCTCCACAGCACATATCAAGTACTTTTATCTTTTCATTCAGTTTTTCGGGCTTCCTGGAGGAAACACAAATTTGTAAAGGGGTTTCATCAATGTTAACTTCCATTTAAACGTTCATGGTAGATTTGGTCTAACTGGAAATTATAGTTAATTATAGAAATTATAGTGCACCAGATTACACATCTTTAATAAAGGGAACTAGATTTTATTACAGCTTAAACTACACATTGTACAACCGGTTTATACAACACATCTGTTTTTTTTCAAGCTATAAGGCGCACTTGTTTTCCGAAACGTAAGTGCGCCATACAGTCTAAACCAGAGGTTCTTAACCTTTTTGGACCTCAGATTTTCCTGATCAAAGGGACCCATTAAAACAAGCATTATTTATAGATTGGTGGCAAAAATATCAAATGTAAATTTCTTTTTCATTTTTATTCATTTATATATATATATATTTTATTCTATATTTCATTTTTGTTTTGTTTTTTAACTTTTCACTTGCATTTTTCACGTTTTCATTTTTTTTCCGGCATTTGCGCAAAAAAAAAAATTCCAAAATGAAAATGTGAAACAATTCAGATATAATCAGAAACTTTTGATATTTTTGCCATTGATATAAATGTATAGAGGTCACAACTTTAATTTTCTGAAAGTTCAAGGCTGCAGTTACTGACTTAGTCTGCTGCTGCTTATTGGAATGTCACCTAGTGGTGGGGAGCTGGATTGTGGTTCTGCAGTCCAGTCACAGAACTGACATTTTTCTTGCGGCCCACTAGGTGGTGCTCAGGCCCCAACGGTTAAGAATCACTGGTCTAAACAATTTGGTAATAATGCTGAATGTTCAAATTCTTGTCGTGGTTTTGTATTTTAATGCACTTACTTTTGTTATTGACATATTTCCACCGGCCCACCATTGGAAAGTCATTTGCCAGCCATTGCAGTCAGATCAGGCTGGCTTGTCACGTTTTACAGTTCGGAATTTGCTGGCCATCACTGACCTCAGATCAGCTGAACATGGCTGAAACGTGTCTGACATGGCGTGTTGATATGAGACACTGTCACTACCTGGTGTAAACGGTTGTTAATCTCACACAATCCCGTCTTGACCTTCCCTTGTGGGTCTCTCAGGAATCCTTCACACCTTCTGAAGATCATGTCCTGGTGGTCCGGCTCCTGGTCAAGCATCTTCACGCCTTCTCCAGCAGCTCCAAGCAGGAATCTGTCTCCTCCTCGCCCTCGGCCCACTCGCACAGCAGTCCCCTGGAGGAGCTAAAGCGGTAAGGGCTTGTAGAAAGCATCCGTCAAGTGAATCCAGAGGTCGGGGTTGTGGAGTGAAAAAGGCATCTGTAAATCTAAGGTGGCAAGTCGTAAGAAGCGTTTCACTCCGTCAGGCACTGGTGACTTGATGGAGCTGTTTTCCTGTTTTACCGCTTTGTCAATATGCCTCCGCTCTTCTGTCTCCTGCAGTGTGGTGGTGCAGAGGTTCGTCCAGCAAAAGCTGTATGTCTTCTTACAACACTGCTTCGGTCACTGGCCTTTGGACGCTTCATTTAGAGCCGTAAGTGCCCTTGAGTGCACAATGACTTTTAGAGTCTGATGGCAGGCAGTGTAATGCACTGGGGAAGAACAAGACATTTCCATTAAATCCACAAAGGACAGGGCGATAAAGAAATGCACTTAAATTATATATGTGTGTGAAATTATTCCAATGATGTATCGTTAGGATTGGCCCAATCACTGTTTTGGCCTCTCAAATCTAGTGTTGGATTACTCGGGAGTAATCTAATTTTGAATTTGATCTGATGCTGATTTCTAATGTGATGATTGTGTATATATAAATAATATACAAATAAGGGAGATACAGGAATGCACAGAAATTGTATGTCTGTGAAATTATTCTAATGATGTATGGTTAGGATTTGTCCCAATCACGGTTTTAGACTCTCAAATTATTTTTTAGATTACTTGGGAGTAATATAATACAATTCTAAATAATATACAAAAGAAATATCTTGTCTCTTTTTTTCCATTGGATCCATTTGAACCAATCACAGTCACTGCTGTTCAATCACGAGGCTGCAGCCGCTCCTTAGTAGCTTTCAACTGAGATTTATTTATCATAAATTACTTTTTTTTTTTCCTGGTGATTTACGAGTTGTTTAGCTGGTTCATCCCAACCTGATGTGACCGGGACCTTCATATTCAATCTCAATCTCTAAAAATATGCTTTATTGGTAAAAACAGTACTATTTAAATTAGCAATTGTCTCCAATCCCTCAAAATTGAATTGGGACAACCTTGCTTATTATTTACAGCAATATACCAAGTCTTATTACTTAATTACATTTTCAGTTTTCAGCCTTTTACTGATTTATTATTGCGCGTTTGTATTTGTAAAATGCAAGAATTTTGTCTTTCAAGGTTTTGGAGACATGGCTTAGCTACATCCAACCCTGGAGATACACTGGAGATAAAAGCAGCACGCAGACAAACGGCCAAAACAAATCAGTTCCTGATAAATGGTATTTAACAGTTTGTTCACGAGTCAAACGTTCACAGATTCTTTTAAACCAGTGTTGTTTTTCATTCACAGGGCTTCGTTTGTCCAGGAGAACCTGCTCATGTACACCAAGCTCTTCCAGGGATTTGTGAATCGAGCCATTCGAACAGATCTGGTCAACGACAAAAACGCTCTCATGGTTTTTAGAGTCGCTAAAGTGTTTGTTCAACCAAATCTATCGGACATGATCCAGAAAGGCAAGGTTTTGATTTTGGACATTTCTTGAGTAATAATATAACGGGACAGACATTAACACTCAGGACAGAATTTTATAGTAGTTTGTTTCTGACTTGGAAAGGAGAAATGTCAACTTTACAGAAATGTAACACACTTTTTACAAAACTGTGAAAAAAAAAAACAAACTTCTCAGAACTAGACACATTCCAGATGGTTGCCCAGCCATGTCAACGCGGTTTTTAGAATGCCCACAAGGCAACGTCCGAATGTTTTTGAAGGAAGGCGAATGTGTGTTTTATTCAGGTGAGCAGCTGTTCTTGGAGCCGGAACACGCCATGCTGCAGCGCAACCGAATCTTCCTGACTCCTTCACACGGAGGCAGCTTCCTGTCCACCCGCCAGGCCATGGGAACAGACGGAGTCTTCAAGGTCAAAAGTCACGTGTACAGCTTCGAAGGGCAAGACTGCCAGTACAGTCTGATGTTCGGGCCGGATCTACGTAAAACTGTATGGTTTAAGACCAGACGAGTGAAAGTATGAAACTCACTGGATTTTTTTTTTGTGTGCGTTTGTAGGTGTTTAAGCTCATTCAGATCATCGCTCAAGCCAGACAGACGGCAAAGCGGATTTCTGATCACTCCACGGAATCTGCTACCAACGGCTCTTTTCTCTCCTGGTTCGTTGTGGGTTCCTCGGATCACAATAACACTTTTAATGGAGGAGAGATGGATGACATGGGAGAGGGTGTTAAGAAAACTCACGAGTTTCTGGATAAAGCTCTTGACTACTTTTGCCAGATATTCCGGGTCAGTTTTTTTTTTTTTTTAATGTAAAACTTGAATTTCAAATGTGATTGATTTAATGTGTGATGATCTAATGCAGAATAGCTATGAAAAATGAGCCGCTTGTGTTGATTTGTCTTCAGCTGAATGCGGTGCAGCTTTCTCAGCTGATGGTGAATGTGGCTTCTGTAGAAGATAATGGAACCAAACAGTTGCCGGACTGTGTCCCGGGTGAGAACGGCCTGGTTTTAACGGATCTCGGCAGGTTGCAGGTGAGTTTTCTAGATCTACGTTGAGCACATTCCCTTGCCAAGTTGTTGATTGTTCTGTTTTTGCAGATCATCAACGGCCTCCGCCGGTTTGAAATCGAATATCAAGGCGATCCAGAGCTTCAGCCAATCAGGAGCTATGAAAGTGCTTTTTTGGTTCGACTGCTCTTCCAGATCTCATCTTTTGTAAACTCGACGGTAAGCACAGCATCTAATCTAAAATAAATATGCAGTGGAACGTATCGGTTAAATTGGTTGTGTGTTTAGTGTGGTGACCACATGGAGGCGCTGTGCTCGAGGCAGGACTTCTTGGGCACCGTGGGAAGACACTATCTGAGCAGTTCTTTCGTTCCGGAGCAGCGGAGGAAGAGTCCAGTGACACGACAGAAGAAGGAGCCGGCAGCACGAGCTCGGCTCAGTCTGAGGGTTCTGGCCAGCTACAACACCCTCCTCACCCTCCTCCTCCTCTACATCCTGCTGGCTGTCTTTTCCTTCGGGTTCTTCTCCAGCACTGGACTTATTGTTATCGTGTGTGTGCTCTATGAGCTCCTGCTGAATGTCCTTAATGAGAAACTAAAGACTCGATAGTTAAAAAGAAATTTCTATTTTTATTGCTTTGACAAGGCATCACTTGTGTGATTGTTTTTAGCAGCATTTTTGCTGCAAGTGCGATTATGTGCTAAATTGGCATTTGTTTTTGAATTGAAGTTAATTCAGTTAATTCGTTTTTGCCGGTGTAACTGGAGGATGGATTTCAATAAACTGACTGAATCTGTTTGTTTTTTGTATTTTGCATTCATTTCATTGGTGAATTTGTATTTTTTTTTTTTATTCCAAATTAGTATTTATTACGTTTTTATGGGCATTGCTCCATTTTTAAACTTTTCTGTAGTGATTTTGTGTGGTTTAATAGCAATTAAAAAAATTTCAATTAAATTTAAAACATATTTTTTAAATGACAATGTTGATTCATGACGCTTTTTTGGAAAAATCCACGCTCCCCGACCGGCACGTGCAGTGACGTAAAAACCGCGGGAATCACAGTGACATGGACGCGCACGTCACCGCGCTGCATATTAGGAACGTTGACTTTTCACAACAGCAAGTGGACGGAATTTCTCGTCAGAGAGAAGAATTTTAAGACGGGGAATTAAAGGTACATTTGTAAGTACAACTCACTCACGTGCCCACAACTTTCCGTTTAGCGACGTAATCGGTTTGCCGTGTGTGTGCGCGTGTTTTCAAACGCTACGTGTTGACATTTATGTTTAACGCCGCATATTTACTACTGCTAAAAATGTACATAACCTGTATAAAAGTGACGGTCGTGGATGAGTGAGGACGGAGCACCTGTCGACAGGTGTATCAAATGTTCTGCTCTAGAACCTGTTGCCCAGAAACGGGGAACCAGTGAAGTTCGCGAACGTTGTGGGAGGTAAAGTATCGATTTACTGCAGGCGAACTTTACAGTTAAAATTTGATTATTACTGATGTTGGAGTCATAATTGAGACCGTTTCCGACAAGTATTCAAGTTTGATAAATAGATTGAATATCTATTTTATTCTGTTGACTTTCTAACGTTAGAACCAACTGAACGAGGTGAGTTATTTTTCTCCCTCAGTTGTTTTTCCTGGTGATAAGCCACAGTCAAATTTCCTATTTTTTAAGTGAAACTCACTTCTGTTTATTTCAAACACAGCTGCTTTGAGAAGTGTTGTTTGTCTTTTATAAGAATTCCAGTTGCTGATGGACGTGCCACAGTCCAATATAAAAGGTCAAGTATTGCTCAAGTTAAGTTATTTACAAGCACTCAGTCATCATAAATTATGACTTAATGTCGAAAATACACACATAGGGTCTGGAAACAGGATCAACATGCGTCAAACCGAGATCCAGAAGTGCTTTGGAGAGAAAAAGGATCTGGAGAAGACACTCGGACCCACCTGCCCACCAAAGCTCGCCGATCTCGGGTAAATCCTGTTCAAAATCTGTACCGTATGCATAATTTGTACTTGTTAATTTTTTCCTAAATTCACATATCAATTTGCATAAATGGAAAAACTTGATTCCTCAGATCGAATGTCTCCGGAGCCTTCACAGAAAACAACGTAGAAGCGGCTTTAGAAGACAAAGCTGGCTTCATCACATCACTCAAGCCTCTTATGATCCAATTCAGTCCATCTCAAGCCCCCCGACCTCCCACCCTACAGGAATGTGAAGTCATCATTCGGCAGCTCTACGGCGCTAACAGCCTGCAGTCACAGGAGGTGAGATCCTACCATCTCCTCATCCTTCAGCAATGCTTCTCAAAGCATGCCGATCCTCACAGATCCTTCACGTGAAAGCTCTTCTCAAAGACATCGTTTCCAGCAAGATGATCTCTGCAGAGAACTACATTTTGACCAAGGCTTGTTTTGCTGGTTGCAAAAGGTAACAAGAAATACATTTGTCAGCCATACATTCAAAACAACACAAATGTAAATATAGCATTATTGGACCCTGGGCACCTAGTTTGATCATTTCTAATTCCAGTAAACTTAGAGTTAACGTTTTTGCTTTTATAGAAGTGAAAAGTCGGAGACCTTTCCTCAGCTTTCCTTCCAAACGCGTCCTAGAAGACTGTAAGTAGAGACTGGTTTAATATCAGATACCTTGGTGGTACCTTGACTTACGAGTGATTTAACACGGGTTTTCCGAGATATGAGTAGTTAGTCCAGTTTTTTTTTTTGCTTTGCTTTTGAAATATAATAATTTTCGCGTTTTTACTTCTCGTGCTTCGTGAGATTGTTTTTGTAAACTACTTTCTTTTACTATGCCTCAGGATAAAGTCAGCCTTACGTACAAAAAAAGCTGGAAAGCAGAGGTTAGTTGAAATGTTTGTTGAAACCAAACAACAGCAACATTCAGAAAAACACTAGCAAATAGCAAAACGTCGAAAAACGCTTCAAAAACGCGTTAAAAAAATAACCGTGATAAGATGTTGAACGTGAGGAAAATTTGGCGAGAACACTTGTTGAAAATTGAAAAAA
>CM051496.1:21690154-21716060 GCA_028031935.1 Paedocypris micromegethes
TTTTTTTTTTTTTTTCTAACATGCCACTGGTCGTCTTAACGTTTGACGAGGCAAAGCGAGGCCTATGAATTGGTGGCCTTGTTGTTCATGCAGTTTTTTTTGTCTGCAGCTTTGCTAAAATAAATTCATTGTGTCCAAAAAAGGGAACTTAAATACTTTAGAATGTGAGAAATCGGTCCTTTACGAACTTGTAGTTTGTTTGCAATTGGTTTACATGTATTTGCACATGCATTTTTAACCATGTTGACTCTTCTGTGCGTGTTCGTAATGGCCGAATGAACCTAACATTCATCTGACACGTCGAACTGTTCTTCGAACGTCACGACTTGAATGGGTTTTTCAGTGCCAGACGCCAAAAGACAATTGTGCCAGTTGGAATTTCCTTCTCGAGACCTCACCAGTTAAGTCCTTTAAGAGCCTAGTCGACGCTTTTCTACCGTAAGGATGTTTCTCAATGAGAACGTGGAACTAGCCTTTTCATTTTGTGCCATGAGTCGTCTGTGAACCCAGTAGTCGTGTTTCTAGTTGGTTGTGGCCAGATTCCGGAGACTTCTGGAACTTTGGGAAGACGAGCAGAAAGTCTCGGCCTTTGATCCTCATCTACACATCCCAAACCCTGCTTTGATGCTGATTCACAGATGAACTAATACAACTTTTTAGATTCGGATCCATTATTTTTATAGCCAGGTGTTTACCGCAGCATTTACAGCGCGGTGGATTAAAGGCGCCGGAAGCTTCTACCAGAGGGGAAACGTTTACGTTTTCTAAAAAGGGAATTAAAAGCCTGATTGTGTTGGTGACGTTCTGGAGAAGATTGTTTCTGCTCCTCATGTCAATTGCTGCTTTATTTCCTTTTTTTTTTTCTCCGCCTGTTGACTTCTGTTGCCATGGTTACTCTATTTGCGTCAAGGTTAAAGATTTATATTAAGCAATAGACCAACCCTTATCTTTGCTAAGAGTTCTCCTAATTTAAAGCTATAAATGCGTAGTTTTTTTTTGTAAAGCTTTACAAATATTACTGTTTTAAATTTTCAAAGAAAAAAACACCTTGTTAAAAATGAAATGTGTGCCTTTTATTTTCTTACTCCGTGTTCATATTTCCCATTGTTAACACCCGTTCCAGTCTCAAACATGTACAGCGTGATTAATAAACATGTATGTCAACGTGTGTGTGTGTGTGATTGTGATGGATTTACTCAAAAGTGTCCGAGAACCACAATGTAGCAAACGTTTACGAAATGCTTTTATATTCGCCACAAATATTTCTTTGGCTGAAGTCTTTCCCGTTTCCTCTTGTGGAAATTCACAGTTGTCGTAAGAGAAAGCGAAAGCTTAATGTGGCACGGAGCCTGTTTTTCTCAGCTTTTTATCTGGAGCGAGAGGCTGGTGAACCGGATCTCTTCACTCGCTGCCGTTTTGATTCTGATAGGCCCTGGAGAGCAGACACGGTTTAACTTTTAATGAAGTGTTCAAAAAAAGAAGCTGGTGCTGCAGCGACCTAGAGAAACTTAACAAGGCCACACGTCGAATGAATGAGGGGTTTCATGTTAGTCTGTTGTGGTATTACATGTTCATTTTTGTTGATTTTTAATGTGCAGGATTCATATATGCTTTGTCGTGTTCTAATCAGATTGTAAAGTGTTGGATGTGTTTTAGAACTCGCGAGTGGCTAAAAATAAGACATTGCACAATTGTTGCTGGATTTGAGGTCAGATCTCATTTTTTTTTTTTGTGTGCTGGAAGAATAAGATTGCTTTTGATTTCATGTCCTGGATCATAAATGGGTTTGATTTTCCACGCTGCATATACAAATTGCCTTTAGTTTCAGACGGATGAAAATAGTAATGCGGTCTGAAAAGTGGCGTGTTTATTTTCACAGACTGAGCTTTATGGTTCTAGAATCTAGATTCATAAAAACCATCAGTGCTGCCGAGGTCGATGCTGGTGCGATGTAGTCCATTACCGGCCTGTCCTAAGGCTAATTCAGCTCTCACAGATTGACCTCTGCAAAGTGTGGCTCTTAGCGCAATATCAGCTAAAGACAATGGCGCTAAAATTAAACGAATCTACGGAAGACCTCCATTTCAATCACTTAGCTAATAGACACTTAGATCTTGTGAGACACTGATCAATTAGACGCTGATGACTAATAGGAAGCTTCCATGCTAAGTTTATATGCAAAAGTAAATATTTTTGTTTTTTAATTAGCGGCAATGCTAATGTTAGATGGAGTTCTGTTGTAAACGATTTTACATTAAGCCACATTTCACAAAACCGGCAATTCTGGAAAAAAGATGCTCTTAATTGCTAGTCGTAAGGCTTTAATGAACTTTATATATTTTCTAGATGTTAGATTTACAGTTATATAATAAATTGTGTAATAAAAATAATAAACGTGGCCGTGGACTAGTGGTGGGTAGTATGACCTAGGCGTTGAAAGTTAATTAATACTAGTTGGTGTGTGGATGGATAAATGGAGAGAGAAATAAACAGATGGACGAATGGACAGATCGATGGAGCCTTCTGCTAGGCAAACCAGGTCATGTTGAGTGGAAGTGGCTCCCCAATGGATTTCAATGTGAACTTGGTCGGATACTGAGTCAGAACCGGGGATTAATTCAGTAGGGACCGTGGTTATTTCCGTTACGTGTCCTCGTACTGTACGACGTGCCTTGCTCACTCGTACACGTAAGTCGGGGGGTGTGGTGAACTAAGTGAGTTTGTGTGGGTGTGGGTGTGGAGGGGGGGTGCTAGTGTGTTCAAGTGTGACTGTGTGTAGAAATGCTGCCACCTACGGGTGATTTTTCTGTTGAAAATCGACTAATATCCTGAATTCTATCATTTAACTATATTCAAAAGGAAATTTGATTTGCTTGGAACTTTTGCCGAGATTACTCAACACTTCCTTGTTGAAACAACGAACACCGTGTCTTGTGTTTAAAGTGGTGCTATCTGACAGTGCTTTCAGTTTTTTTTTTTTTTTTCAAAAAGCTTTATTTTATGTCAAACACAGCTGTATGTTGTTTGTTTACAGTACAGAGTTATCTCATCTGACAGCGTGTCGAAACATTTGACAATCAATACCGACTTACCAACCTAAGCCGTATAGGACAGGAATTTGTTGTTTGCTTGCATGAGGGAAAATTTTCGATTTCACACAGACAGAAAGACAGACAGATCAATTCATTTATTTATTGTCATTTTCACTAAAACAACGAAATGGCGTTTGGAGCATCCATTCTTTCACAGGGGTAAATAAATAAATGTTATCATAACAAAACCAATAGTACAGTTCTAGCAGCATCGGAGCATGTCAAGTGAAGTGCTTTAGACAGGGACCTGAGAATTATGTTAAGTGCGGTGTCATTGTAAGACGTGGGGTGCGGTTATTGTCCATCGAGAGAGGCGGATAGTGGGGCAGAGAGGGCAGAGAATGGTGACCGGTTCAGTGTTTATTGAACATTAGTGGTGTTTGTTTGTCCATGAAAAAAAAAGGGGGGGGGGGGGGGCAGTGTTTAGTAGCCTCACAGCCTGTGGATACAGACTGGTATTGAGTCTTGATGTTCTGTCCTGGATTGACCTGTACCTTCTCCCCCAGGGCAGCAGGTGGAAGAAGTTGTGTGCTAGGTGGTGTTGGTTTCGCAGGATGTTGTGTGTTCTTCTCAGACAGCGGGTGGAGTAGATGGTGCTGATCTTGGGCAGAGTAGTCTCGATATAGTAAGATAGATAGACAGAAAGACAGTTTCATATTGTTGTCACTGTAGATAAATGTAATTGACATTGTAGACGTTGGCCGCAGTTGCAATGTAGTTCTGTTACTTGATCGCTAGATGGCAGTATTTGGCAAATGTTACGAGCGTCGTGCACTTGCCTTCATTTGAAATACCGTACTCGCCTTTTCTAAACAATAATGTTGTCAAGCACTGGTCTTATTTCTTAAACTAAACGTTATGGATTTGTATAAAGTTATGTTTAAACTGCAAGTTAACGGTTATTTTTTCATTTTAAGTATAACTACAATACACAAAGACAAAAAGTCCCTCTGATGAAAAGTGGAAGTGTATACCAACACACCCCCCCCACACACACACACACACACACACACACACACACACACACGAACCTGTCATGTGGCAGATTTAACTCATATGTTTTTGTTTTACTTTTTTCCCCCAAGAAAGGCAAATTCCAGCTTTTATAACCATGCAAAGCTGTATTTTTCCAATACAAAAAAAAGAGAGAGAGAGATGAAGAGAGAATGACATGAGGAGAGAGACAGATACATAACTATTCAGATAGAGAGACTGCTGGAAATATAGACAGATGGAGAGAAAGTTGGAGAAAAAGAGAGAGAGAAAAGAAAGAGACAGACAGATGGAGAGAGTGAGAGAGATACAAAATAGACAGAGTTAGAGGGATGGAGATGGGGGGGGGTACTGAGAGACAGAAGAAAGAGACAGAGAGATATAGTGAGAGATATACAGAAATTGATAGAGAGAGAGAAAGAGAAAAAAAACACAGCAAGACAGAAAAAGAAAAACAGACGGAGAGAGAATGACACATGAGAGAGGGACAGAGATACAGAAATAGACAGAGAGAGAGAGAGAGAAAAAGACACAAAGAGACAGAAATCGAAAGAAACAAACAGAGTGAGAGATGGAGAGAAAATGACAGATGGAGACAGAGAGAGAGAGAGATACGAATAGTTAGGAGTATGACACACACACACACAAACAAAAATAAATCATGTTTAAAGGATATTATCAATAGTTTGAATTACTCAATTTGGTGAATACTACATTAAAATACACTAGTCAGCTCCGTTTGGTTCTCCTACAGTCAATCAGGTTCATGTCGCCGTCCTCCCTCAATAACATCTTGACCACCAGAAGTGTGACCTTCCGCTAACTGAGGTGTTGGCTTGACCATTACTGACCGTCTGTGGTGAGGGAAACTATGGCTGCTCGAGCTCCACTGCACCAGGGTGCGGGACGGCAGCCAAACTGAACTCAGCAACCTCTGTGGTGCGTCCTCGGGGTCAGCTTACACAGCAGAGCCGCGTTCTGCTGAAAGCCTTCAATTAATGCAGAGCGGAACAAAGCGGCGAGAGAATGACTCAAGGAAAAGAGAAGGTGCAGGGAATGCTGGGGGATTTGATCCTCCGTCAGGGCGGGGCAGGCACACACCCGTTGGAATATTAACAGTGTATTTTGTGATGTCATGTATGAAGTTGTATTCATAATTTGTCGGCTTTATTCATGGTATTTTATTTGACATGGGCAGGGAAATATGGCTTTTACCTTTGTAACCCTTCAACCGCGAGATGTGTATTTAACGTGCATGTCAATTGCCTTGAACGTTTTGCGTTAAAATATTTCCATAATTGCGTTTGACCCAAAATCCAACTAGTCTGTGGCTTTTTGTCTTTTCAAAACCAAACCTATTTCAGATGAAACTATGGAGTCGTAAATATCAGATAAAAAAAATGATCTGATTGGCTGATGATTAGCATAATAATTTGGACCGATTCCGATGATCCAATCGTTCTGGTACCCGGAAAATAAAATATGCCATGAATTTGTTTATATTTTTCTTTGGTTTAAGCGTATTTCTTCATCTCAGTACAGAGAAAAACGTTAATTTTATCTTAAAAAGCCCTTAAAATAATTGCCAGTTATTAAATTGCATACACACTCACGTAACTTAAGCCGTAACATTTATTGAAAAACATGAAATGTCAACAATAGAACAATTTATTCCCGTTAGTCAATATAAATACCAAAAGGCTTGAATCCCGCAGTTGCTGCTTGCAGCTGTATTTCTCCTGTGTGTCAGTCAGTGGGCACATCACTTTTTCGCCTTGCCCTGGGCGGCCACAGCTTCCATGGCTTTGCGCACGGTCTCCTCATCTCCGAGGAATTGCATGGGTTTCACCGGCTTCAGGTCCTTGTCCAGCTCGTAGACTATGGGAATTCCAGTGGGCAGGTTGAGCTCCATGATCGCCGCATCCGACATGCCTGGAAAAGCAGTTTTAGAACTATTGTGACCTTTCCTTGAACTCTGTGACCTTTAATAGCCTATTTTATAAAGAGCATGCATGACCTTTGCTGAAAGGTCGAGCCAGTAACTGGAAGCCAGGCAGAGCTTTCTCTAATGTATGAATGATGGCTAAATATAGGCCTTGTGTCAGTGAGGAACACTGATAGGAAGGAGCTTGATGGAGATCTGATGGAGACTACACACCTTCTAAGTGCTTGACGATGCCACGAAGACTGTTTCCATGAGCCGCAATGATGACGTTTTTACCCGACTTGATCTCTGGTGCGATGACGTCATTCCAGAAGGGCAGGGCACGAGCTATAGTGTCCTTCAAGCTTTCACAGGTGGGAAGTTCTCCAGCCTTCAGACCTTGGTAGCGTCTGGACTGGTGAATGAGCATGAGGATGATCAGAAAAATTGCTGAAGATCCAATGAAGTCAGATAAATCTTACCTCGCTGATGATCTTGTGGTAGGAATGGTCCTTGTCCATCACAGGCGGTGGGATATCGAAAGATCTGCGCCAGATCTTGACCTGCTCCTCTCCGTGTTTTTCTGCCGTTTCTGCTTTGTTCAGACCAGTCAGACCACCATAGTGACGCTCATTCAGACGCCAGGTTCTCACTACTGGCAGCCACATCTGGTCTGTGCCCTCCATGATGGTCCACAAGGTCTTGATAGCACGCTTTAATACCGAGGTGTAGCACACGTCAAACTTCATGCCGGCGTCTTTGATTGCTTGAGCACCACGCTTCGCCTCTTCCAGACCCTTCTCGCTGAGATCGGCATCGAACCAGCCACAGAATCGGTTCTCCTGGTTCCACGAGCTCTCGCCATGACGGACGATGACTAGACGATGGACAGCAGTCATGGTTCTGTGATCCGCACTCTTGCTGCTGGACTCGCTCTCGGCTGCACGTAGACCTGTTGGCCGCTGTGGATCTTTTTTAAAATAGCATTCTGGAATGTGGGCGGTCTGAATAATGTAGCTCTGCTGGTTTCACCCAATTACAACTCTACAATGTTTGATGGACAGAGGAATGGACCGATGAAATGGCAGTTGTGATTTGTGGGCCGGCTGTCCATCAGCTGCTGGAAGGGCAGAGGTCATGAACAGATTGAAAATAGCAACTTGACTTTTAAACTGAGAAGTCTGGAATAAAAGTTCAAAGATCAGTGATTTTGCAAAGTCCACGATACACTCAAAATTTACTGCAAAGCCTTAAAAGCTACTATAAAATATTTAAACACAGGTCTATCAATACACTGAATGCCTAGTGTGTGTGTGCGTGTGTGTGTGTGTGTGTGTGTGTGTGTGTGTGTGTGTGAGCGAGTGTGTCGACAGGCGTCAGTGTATATGTATATACATGTATTTATATGTTATTATTTATGAATGCATGTGTAGATACTGTTAGAATATTTTTAATATTTAATAACTTAAATCTTATTTCCAATATTAATATTGCGATCTTATTATATTCTAGCCTGCGTCACCACAGCCAGGCCAAGGCTGAAGGCTGTTGAATTGTTTTATACTTGTGTCTCCAAGAGAAATAGATTAGTAACTAAAATCTAGATAATAATAATAATCTAAAAGTTGTTTTGACTTATTGTTCCCTATGGATCTGTGGGGGAATATTATAAGGCAAGATAATTTGATGTTGACGTAAATCCCAATTCCGGTAAACTGCTATGTCTCCAGTCTCTGTCTAAGTCTTATCAAAAGCAAGGACACTGGAGCCTCTCCGAGCTAAAATCTTTGTGAAAGGTTAAGAAACGTTTAAACTAAGAAATCCTCACATTTACTTGACTATTTGTAATATTTATATTAATACTCATTTGTTATTATCAAAGTGATTTAATTAACACCAATAACCAGACAATCAAATGAATAAAAGTGATAATTGAAGATTTAACTTTTAAAGATTTACTTGTGTGCTTTGAGACAGTTAAAACTGTGAGAAGCTTCTTAAAATAACTCAGAACTCAAACTCGGAACTTATATTAATTTATGATTGACCAGATAATATTTTATTATAAATTTGAAGATAATACTTAGGCTATAAAACTCAAAGTTAGTGTTTAAGACTGCTCTTCTTACTCTCCTCGTTCGGAGACCTCTGAAGGTCGAATAGAGACCTGATTACATATTACCATAGCAACGCCTATCTTTTGTTATTGAATAGAGACCACGTGTGTAAGTCAGTCCTCTGACAAATCTCGTTTCCTGCTGATAGTCACGCGAGATATCTGACGTCATTTAGGGTATAAAGGATCCGCATTTCCTGACTGTGATGGAGTAATGCATTGAACGGCACAATAAACACGTGTTAAACCTCTAACGCGGTGTCGGCTCAATCATTGCTCCCTGGATCCAGCTTCCGGACAACTCCCTTCGACAGAGACCTGCAATCTCGGCCATGATGGAATGCCTGACTGATTATAGTTATTACGAAGCCTCCAAGAAAGATTAAAATCTTTCAGATACCCTAACTTAGATTGTTTGGTACAAAGTACTAAATATGTATATCTATAACTATACCGCTATAATAATATGTATATAAAGTAAACTGATATATATATATATATATATATATATATATATATATATATATATATATATATATACAGTGTACATATAAACAGTATGTATATACACACACACACATTGATAAACTTATCGTTCATATTTTTATACACTTAGTTCCACTACACACACATTATGTAATTACAAACATGCGTTATGTAATACTGTTATATTCAGTGTATGTACGTTTGTTACGTTATGACAACAACTCTAGTGTATTTAAATTTGTAGTATTTTCACTCATTTGTGCGTGGGCAATATTAATATTTTCGTGTTGCTTTGTGTGCGAATTTAGATGATGTAGTACCTCTCATGTCCAGCAGAGGCAGTGTTGTGTTTGAATAGGTGAAGCGCTCTAAAAGTAACTATTTCAAACCCTGCCCTGCAGTTCCCATCTCCATCCACATCTACTGTCTCTTTTCTTTTTCTTAAAACAATTACAACATATTTTAATATATTTACCCAATATTTGCACATGTATATATATGCACATATTTATTAACATCTATATAACAGTATTATATTTATTATTGATCAATTATTTAAAATTTTCATCACATTTAAAATATTAAAAACATTTATTGAATATCTTGCAGTATATAAATTCTACTCATTGCACATCCATCTGCTCGGCTTCTCTCTCTCTCTCTCTCTCTCTCTCTCTCTCTCTCTCTCGCCATCTCTCTCTCTCTCTCTCTCTCGCCCTCTCTCTCTCTCTCAGCGCCTGAAACTGCATTGTCAGAGTTTAGAAAGCACTTGCGTCAGAGCATCTTTCCCGCTATAAAAGCTGAGGCGACTGCAGCAGGAGGAGCAGATCAGTGTGTCGGAGCCTGATCAAGCTGACCGTGGTAGCCAGGACAAACTACTCACACTTGGAGCCATGAGTGCCGTCGGGTACGACCCCTACTATTCCTCATCTTACAAGCGGTGGTACGTGGAGAGCAGCCCCCGGGTTCCTCAGCGCGGTCGACCCCGGACCACATTCTCAACCCATTCTCCATCACTCTCATCCAGCCGTCTCCACTACTCCTCCCCCGGCCGGGCCGCCGCGTCCTCTTCTCTGATGCTCAGCAGCCCGGGACGATCCGTGGAAGTGGACCTCAGCCAGGCCGTCCAGGTCAGTACTGAGTTCCGAGCGGTCCGAACCCAGGAGAAGGCCCAGCTTCAAGACCTCAACGACCGCTTTGCTGGTTATATCGAACGCGTGCATGAACTTGAGCAGCAGAACCGAGCTCTGGAGGCAGAACTGCTTCTCCTGAGACAAAGGCACGTGGAACCTTCTCGACTGAGAGGTCTTTACGATCAGGAAGTCCGCACGCTAAGAGCTGCTGTGGAGGAAGCTAGGATGGAAAGGCAGGCGGCTCTGAGCCAGAGGGAGAACATGGAGGAGGCGTTGAGGAGCCTGCAGGCCAGCTATGAGGAGGAAGTGGTGGCCCGTGAGGACAGTGAAGGACGGCTTCTGGAGGCCCGCAAGGAGGCAGATGATTGCACTTTGGGCCACGTGGAGCTGGAGAAAAAAGTCGATACCTTGCTCAGCGAGCTCAGTTTCCTCAAAAAGGTCCACGAAGGTGAGATCTCAGAGCTCCAAGCCCAGGTCCAATACGGAGCCCAGATTGCGATTGAAGCTGAGACCACCAAGCCTGATCTGTCCAGTGCTCTGAGGGACATCCGAGGTCAGTATGAGAAGCTGGCGGCCAAGAACATCCAGTCAGCTGAAGAGTGGTTCCGCGGGAAAATGGGCCACTTGACGGAGAGTGTCGCCCACCACAGTGACGCTGTGAGGAACTCAAAGGACGAAGCCGGAGATTATCGCCGTCAGCTTCAAGCGTGTGTCCTCGAGATCGACGCCTGCAAGGGCATCAACGACTCGCTGGAGAAGCAGCTCCGAGAAGTGGAGGACAAGCAGAGCGCAGAGATTTCCGAAATGCAGGTCATTATCACAAGAAGATTGAAATGCTGTTTAGAAAAGAAAAATATAATAATTTGTATTTCTAGGACACCATAAGTGATCTCGAGGATGAATTACGAGCAACTAAAGGAGAAATGGCACGGTACCTCAAGGAGTACCAGGATCTTCTAAATGTCAAGATGGCCCTTGATATTGAGATTGCAGCCTACAGGTATTCAATTTAGATTTTTTTAAATAAATGTTCATTCTGACTTTTTATTATTTTTTAATTTTATTTGAATTGGTTTTTTTTTGCAGGAAGCTTCTGGAAGGCGAGGAATCCCGCTTCAGTGTGGGTGTGGGAGCTCTGGTCGGCGCTTACTCCGTCGGTTCGGTTTACTCCCGGCCTATGTACTCACTGTCTAGCCTGAGCTCTGGCGCCCCCTATCTGCTCAGTTCCCGTCTGGTCGACACGTCTCTTTCAGTCGAAGAGGCCATTACTTTCAGTCAAGCTCAGCAGGATGCATCCTCTCCAGCTGAAGAAGAGGAAGAGGAGAAGGATGAAGAAGAGGTAGAGGAAGAAGAGCAGAAAGACGAGGAGGAGGAAGAAAAGGAAGATGAAGATGCAGAGAAGGACGAGGAAGGTAAAGGTGTTTTAACTGGTCAACACTCTAGTCAGGAGTCAATAGTGTTGATATTATGACATGTATCTTTAGGTGGCGAGGAAGATGAGGAGGAAAAGGAAGAAGGAGCAGAGGAAGAGGAGCAAGTTGAGAATGAAGAGGAAGCTGAGGTAGTAGAAGGAGATGAGGAAGAAAAAGAAGGCGAGCTGAAGGAGGAAGAGGACGAGAAGGACGAAGATGGGAATGACAAGGAGGAAGCCGAGACAGAAAGTGAGGAGAAAGCTGATGAGAAGGTCAAAGAAGACGAGACAAGCACACAGAAAACGGACAAAACCAAGGACAAGGTTGAGCCAGAAACAGCCAAAGACAAAAAGGAGGACAAAACTGAATCCACAAGTGAAGCAAAGGCCAAAGAAGATAAAGGCAAAGAAGAGCCAGAGAAACCCAAAGCCAAGGAAGAGTCCGAAAAGCCCAAAGGTAAAGATGGAGAGAAAAGCAAGAGCGATAAAAAGGCTAGTGTAAAGGAGGAGAAAAGCAAAGAGGAGAAGAAGAAGTAAGAAGACAACAGCCTCAACCGCGGCACGATGATGTCCGATCGCCTGACACGCTTCTCTGGTCTTAACCTTCATGCTAAACAAATGGTGCTCGGAGCAGATTAGAGATCAATTATCAATTTCATCACTGATATGCTCTGCTTAAAAGTGTATGTTTGCTTGTGTAGTGGAAGAGCAGTATTTATGTACTTTGGAATGATGCATATGTTTACATAAATTGCAAAAAGGGAATTCCTGCTTTCAGTCCAATAAAAAATGCTTCATAAAGATCATAAATGGTTTCTTCTTTTTTTTTAATTGTATCATTTTTTGTGTGTTAAGATACCAAAAAAAAAAAAAAAAGCATTATACAAGTAGTGTATGTGTAAATAAAAACAACAGTGTGTATAAATAATTTTAATTTATTGTATATTTATTTATCTATAATTATCTATATTAATAAATTAATCTCTAATAATTGCAAATAGACATTTTCCGTAATAGCTAAGAGATTTTTTGCTATTAGAGACTGAAAAAACTTTGGTCTTGTGTCTTTGGTCTTGGTCTTGTGGAGATTTTCATTTGACGTCTTCTTAAAACTTAAATTTCCTTGAGTTAGTTCCTAGAGTTACATGTTAGTGCATAACATTTGAAGTGGTAATTTCGTCATGCTATAATACTGTATCAATGTGAAAATCATCATACTTTGCGTGGTAAAGACCAGCTTCCAAACAGATTTTGAGAATAGATTAACAGAGATAATAAATTTAAACTAGAATAAGTAAAAGTCAATAATACTAGAAACCAATATTGCGTTTTCTATTTACTCATGTGGCAACAAATGATGGCCGATTTGTGATTGGTTAAATGCATTATAATGCTAGACATTTGTCTGGAAGCGGACAGCGGCACAAACATCAGAAAAATTGTGAAAGGAAGATCATTGGAAATATTTATAGGTAAATTATGTCACATTGGTTTGTGATTCTGATACTTTCAGGCCTTTAGAAATGTATGGCAATGGTAACAGCAATAATTTAAACAAGAAAAAAATATTGTATTATTGATTGACTTCCAAGAAATTAAAAACAAATTGACGTTTGTTGAAAAAAATGATAACACAGTTTTCACAACTCACCAGCATTAATATATATGGTGCTTCCTTGTGACACACACATGGAAAAAATATACAGATCATAAATACTGGATATATGCACACACACACACACACACACACACACACACACACACACACACACATTCCATTTTGTTAAATTTTTCCAGTTTGCAAATTACATGTAAATGTGTGTGTTCTGTGGTTTTTAGTTCTTCCCATTAGCCAAAAATAAATCCGTAATAAACCAGAAAAAAACGTGATAAAAGCATTTATACACTGTGATATCATTTTACTCTAAATCATGTTTATTGCAATGGTGGAACAATTTAATATCTGATGCCTCAAGTCTAATCTACAAAGAATGCTGGATTGAGATCTTTGGATCAACAAAATTGATACATTTGGTGTCTCGTGTGTATCTGATGGTGCAGTTTGAATCTGCAATGCAGAACAATTTCCACAATAAAGTGTAAGTCAGAGCGGCTCCTGTTTCACAATACTGCAAACCTTGCTAAAGATAAAATCACACACACACACACACACACACACACACACACACACACACACACACACACACACACACACAAACACTTTTAAAGGGCAGCATGGTGGCGCAGTGGGTAGCACTGTCTGAGCTCGCGTGGGTTTCATCTGGGTCTCCGTTTTCTTCCCACAGTCAAGCATTCAGGAGAATTGGAGCCTGGGAAATTGCTTATTTATGTGAATTGTGAGATGCTGCTCGTGACCCAGAAATGGAATATAATATATATATATATAGATATATATATATATATAATATATATATCCATACACTGTATACTGACAATTTTTTTCATTATATTATAGATGCAGATTTTTCTTTTTTTTTACTTTCACTGCAACATTTTGAGACATAATGTAAGAGACCTGGTCCTTGGCTCCCTCAAGTGGCAGTATGGGAGGCCAAGGACGCAATCAAGACCAGCTGACGACGGTTAGGATTGCACACCTGCAGGCACTTGTGCCTTAGTATTTAAGGGCTGTAAGGGACAATCATTCTTGTCAGTAATTGAAGAGGTTGATCCAGGTCTGAAGTTTTGCCTTTGTGTTTTGTTAAGTTGAAGCTCTGGTTCTATGTTTCTGTTATCGGCTCTCATGCCATGTTTTGTTTCTTGTTTGGTTTGAGTTATTTATTAAAACCTGCTTATTTTTGCAACCATCGTCGTCCTGTCTGCAACTCCAGCAAAGATCCGTGACACGTCATTGTATAATACAATACATTTATATTTTTCCTGGATTTCTAAAAATCTATTACCTTCTAATTTTACAGAAACAATATAGGTTATTAACATTTAGCCTAAATTTAAGTTTCTTATTACTCTGTGTTTCACAGTAATAAGCTTAGCGCTGCCCACTGCTCCAGGTTTGTGTGTGTCCCTTCACTGGATTGTTTAACGAGCACAATCTTGATACAGCCCCTAGTGTCCATATTGACAAACTCACTCAGTTTCTTATTCTTCGTTTCTTCTCTAATTACGTTGATGAAGCTGATTTTAATAGACCAATCACAAAGCAGAACAAAATCCCAACACGTTGTATATTGTTATAGAATATGACGTTTATTGAGCAAATGCTGCTGAGAAGTTCATTCAGACGAATACAGACATGGATCCGCACTTTGTAGCACCTCGGTAATGATGAGTAGTTGAATTCAAGTCGATTCTATGCATTACAAGAACGTGTGCGTGTGTGTTTGTGTGTGTGCGCAGTTACAGATCGTCAAATGCACTCATAAGGTAAACAGAACTGACGAAGATATAAAGCATGTTTAAGGCTAAACGTTTCTTGCTTGCTTCATGTAGTGTGTGTATATGACAGTGGGCGATATATTCGCCAGCATCTTTCTCCACGTGCTTTTTGGCTCAGTTGGTGTCCCCGTCAGGAATTATAAGGCTACTTTTCTTGCCACTTTGACTCAAAGCGACTGCCATTCTCCGCTAATCTATTGCTATCATACATACTTTCGATGATTCGCTCTTCATGCACACGCGTCCCCCTCTGGTATTGCGTTTGAAGCCCCCCGTTGTCCGCATATGCAGCAAACCCCGTTTTAAAGCTGTCGCTCAACATGCATTTCGAATTGTAGCGTTTCTTTCGCGTGTTGCTTCTCTCTAAACGTGTTTTGCTTGGAACGTTCGGTAAATGTAATTACGTTGAGCTTTATGGTTTGTTATGTTAGTCTTGTGTTGGTTGCCGGTTCTTCGGTTGGTTGCAGCTGTGCAGCTTCGGGGTTAATCTACTTCGCTGGCCTTCACGGTTTTGGACGCCATCTTTTCTTGGACCTTCTCCTCCACCTCTTCACCTTTATCAGTGACGGTGACGGTTTTGGTCACCTGCTTGACTCCGCCCTCTCCGGTGGTGATGGTCTCCACTGTTTTTGTGATGACCACCCTCTGGCTTGATTCATCTCTGGTGGGACTTTCATCCACTCCGTTTGAGACCACGTCCTTCTTGTCCTCCTTCCCACCCTTGGCCATTTCTCCATTCACAGTGGCGTCTTTCTTTTCTGCTTTTTGGTCGATGGCTTCGATTTCTGGTTCACTCTTTTTGGGGACCTTTTCGTCTGCTGGCTTTGGAGAAGTTTCTGCTTTTGGAGGCTCAGACTTTGGGGCTTCTTTCTTTGTTGCTTCAGATTTAGGTGCCTCGGTTTTGGGACTTTTCAGTGGATCTTTAGTCACAGCCTCGGTTTTTGTGGTCTCCTTTGGGCTTTCAGCTTTTATACTCTCACTTTTTGGGGATTCTGGCTTGGCCAGTGCTTCCTTCTCTTTATTGGGTTTGGCCTCGTCTTTATCTTTTTTCTCTTCTTTGGACTCATCTTCTTTCTTAGACGGCTTTTTGTCTTCTGCTTTGCTTCTTACTTCTTCTGCCTCATCTTTTTCATCTCCTTTGTCTTCACCTCCAGCTTTTGAGCTTTGAGTTTCCTCTGCTTGCTGCTCATCTTCCTCGTCTCCTTCTGCATCCTCTTCCTTATTGCCTTCCTCCTCGTCTTCGTCCTCCTCTCCTTTTTCTCCCTCTTCATCGCCTTTTCCAGACCCTTCATTTTCATCATCATCACCTCCCTCGTCCTTCTCCTCCTCCTCCTCATCATCGTCTCCGGGGGCACTGGAAGCCACTTTGGCTTTGGTAGACGTAATCACTTCTTCCTCTCCATCTTCACCTCCTTCCTCACCTTCTTCTGCTTGATCATCTTCTCCCTCGTCCTCACCCTCTTCCTCTGTCTTGGTGGCTGATAACTCCTCAGCCATTTCTGCCAAGGCTTCGTCCATCTCAGACTTCTCATCATCCACCCTCGTCTCTTCAATGATCTCTTCTACAAACTTGTGTTGCACTTTAAGTTTTGGTGGTTCACTTTTCACCTTGGATCCTTTTGTGACAGTCTGGCGATACGGGAAAGTGTTAAAATGGCTCTCCTCTCCTTCAAGAAGCTTTCTACAAAGTGGAAAATAAATCACATTGAATTATACTCAAAACAAAACAAAAAACAAAAAGCTCTTAAACAAAAGCTATTTGGTTAGGAATAACTTACAAATTCACAGTATACACACACAACACACACACACACACACCCAGTACGGTATATTTTTTTAAGAATTATTATTATTTATTATTATTAATACAAATATTTTTGGATTATTTGAATGATATAGTACCGTTATTTGGAATGATATAAAAATATTATATATATATATATATGTATATATATATATATATTATTGATGATAATAAATAATATAATCATAATAATAGTAGTAATTACAATAATAAAATATTAAAATAATAAAATAATAAAAATAATAATAAAAATAAATAAGATATATTGCAATGTCGAATTATTTACTAGGCATCAATCTTACCTATAAGCAGCAATTTCTATATCCAGTGCCATTTTGACATTCAAGAGGTCCTGGTATTCACGAAGGTGTCGTGCCATCTCCCATTTTGTGCCCTTGAGCTCATTTTCCAGCTGGTGGATGTTTTCCTAGAAAAACAAACATAAAGACGTTTTAGTAAACCCCATGATTTAAACCATATAGTTTGTTAAAAACACAAAGCCCAATGTTTTACTGACTAGGAAAGTCCGTGTGGCTGCCCACTGCTCCGAGTTCGTGTCTGATCGGATGGGTTAAATGCAGAGAAAAAATTTCCCCATGAGGGACTAATAAAGGTTCAATTATTATTATTATTATAATAATAATTATTATTATTATTATTATTATTAAATGCTGTTTAATGCTTCTTGGGATGCTTGGACATTTCTTTTCACCTTTTTATTTTTTGCACGCTTCAACTGAAGGGCGAGCTCTAAGCAGTGTGGATGCGTGAGGTGATTCCAAGGCTTCAGCTCTGACTCAGCAGAGAAAGAGACACTGCATTGTGGGTGTCTGCCTTTTTTGTTAACCCTTTCTGTCCTTACAGCATTGATGACGTCATGAAATCCTCCTTCCATCACTGAGAGTTTATGACACACTGCAGAATGATTAGCATTTGCCACGCGTTTTCTTGTCAAGCTTTTAACAATCGATTTTAACATTTTAATGCTTTTCTATTAATTAATAGTATTCTTTTCATTCTAATAATTATGTTTTAAGTGCAACGTAATTTTCATTATGTCTGCAGCGTTTTCCTTGCTTTCGTCACACAATCATAATGTTCATAACGGTCTTCTTAACAGTTAACGGTCTTCTTTGCGCATAAAGGCCTGACTGCTATTAAGTAATTATTTCCCAATAATATTACTTTTTCAGGCGTACAATGATATTATGTAAATATTAGGAATTATTTAGTCATTTAGAAGTTAATTAAAGTCATTTAGTTGGAAGTCAATTAATCATTTAGCGTTTTTAATAGCGTTGTACTGCTGACCTGCAGGCTGGAAAGGTCGTTGTTGTGTCGGTCCTCGATGTCGTTCAGCTGCCTCTCCAGAGACTCTTTGGTTCCGCGGACGGACTCCAGCTCGATGCTTTTGGACTGCAACTGGCGGCGATAATCTGAGATCTCGTCCCGCGCGGACTTGATGGCGCTCTTGTTCTGCTCCGCCGCCTCCGTGAGTTTGGAGTAGCGGCACATGAACCAGTCTTCCACCTGCTGCAAGTTCTGCGACGAGTGACCCTCCAGCTGTGAGCGGATCTCGCGGAGAGCATCCGTGATGTCCGCCTTCTGGTAGTCCCGCTTCTCCACGGTGACCTGAGACTCCTGCACCTGCGTGATCAGCTCGCTGACCTCCTCCTGGTGGTTGTTGCGGATGAACGCGATCTCATCCTGCAGGGACTGGGCTTTCTTCTCCAGCTCGGCTTTGGCCAGCGCCGAGTCGCTCATGTCTTTCTTGAGAGCTCGGACGATCGCCTCCGTCTCCTCCCGGATGCGGGCTTCCTCATCATAACGGTCCCTGAGGCGCTGGATGTCGACCTCGATGTGGTCCGTGTCCAGCTGGATCTGCGCCTTCTCGTGGTGGATCTGCTCCAGCGTGGAGCGCAACTCCTGCAGCTCCTGGTCGTAAAGTTCGCCCAGCTGAGACTGCGACGCCTGCTTCTGCCGCAGTGCCTGGATCTCCGCCTCGATCTGCTGGTTCTGCTGCTCCAGGAAGTGCACCTTGTCGATGTAGCCGGCGAAGCGGTCGTTGAGACCCTGGAGCTGCTCCTTCTCGTTGGAAAGCTTGTAGTCTCCACTCACGAGGGACGTCGGGGCGAAATCGAGGCTGTTGGTGGTCGAGCTCAGAACGCCGTAAGCCCGCGACGCCGGGACGCTGAAGGTCCTCTTGTATGAGGAAGACGTCGGACTGGATCGGGACCAGGTCTGAGAACGAAACCCGCTGGAGGGGCTGTAGCTCATCCTGGGGTCCATCACCCTCCGGTAAGGACTTCCTATACTGTCTATCGGATAACTCATTTGGACGGACGGGGCGTGAACTTGCAAATGGACAGAAGTGAGACCAAAGTGTTGGCTTTGGATGGGATGTCTGGCTCTCTCAGCGATGGACAGGCGGTCCACCTGCCTTTATATACTGGAGAAGATGTTGCAAAAAAGCTCGGCTTGTTTTGACTGGATCATTGATCCGACGAGGTGGGAGGGTCTTGCTGTACATAAGTTTTTCGGGTCCCTGCGAAAAGCTTTTTGTTTTTTCACCTAATATTTTGTGCAGTTTTGTAGTACTTTATAACTATAAGTAAAAATGTTTTTTTTTTTGTTTTTTTTTCAACTCAAAGCAGATGCAGTGACTATTTGGTATTTTCTTGCTGATATTTTAAAAAAGGTGAACATTTTAAATCATTAAATTAAACTTGAAATAAATCTATACGAATATGATAAATAACTATACAATTTGTTGCAAAATAAAGAAGACATAAATTTGAATACATTAATACGTTTGAGACGGATAAAGGTGAAGCCAGCTTGTCATTTTAGAAACCATAGTGAAATTGATCATTTAAATTGGAATACTTGAGTGGTGAAAGTAGACAAATTGTCTACATTACAAAGAGGGATAAAAACAGCTTTCAATTACTTAAAAATTGCTTAAATAATACATTCAAAACAAAAACACAAGACATTTAATGACATATATCTAACTAATTTTCACCTCCTCAAAGAAATTAGATATTTCCAGTCAACATTATGGATTATTATATTTGATTTGCTGTGTCAGACTCTAGATTCTGCACCCACTTTCACCTTTTACTGTAAGACTAACGCGAGAACCATTCTTTTAAAATCTTGAAATCGATCCAAGAACCAGATTTGATGTCACTCAAGGTTCTTTGTGTCATGTGGAGTAATGCATTTTAAAATTCAACTCATCCCCTGGTATTGCTGCAGAGCACTGTACAACTCAGACAAGGTCATCTGCTAGATGTTGAGACGGCCATGCAGCGATTGATTAATTCGACAAGGGTTGGAACATTCAGGTGTTAAAAAAGTCAGATAAGTGAAAAAGACAGAAAGTCAAATGGATGAAAAAAGAAATGACCAAAGCAGAGAAGGTCACTTACAACCTGTGCTTAGGAAAAGCTGTGAGGCAAATTATTATCCCATGCTTCCCAAAAAACTGCAGAGCAAGAAAACATTTAGAGCCACCCCCAAAAAATACGCCAGCATCAGCAGTGAGGTTTCATAAAGGAACTCTCTTTGGGCTGCAAGATAATCTATGGTGCAAATGCAGAGCAACAGCGCATGAAATAGGGCCGATGCTGATTTAAGTCCCAGGAGAATACAGAGGTCCATTCAGCCCTGAGGGTTCCTTTTGCTAGAAGTTCTCCTGGATGAGAAGTGATGAGTCAGTAGAGGAATCAATATACTATGCAAAAAAGGGGTTTATTCGACAGTATTTCATTGGTCTCCTTAATTCATGACTCATTCTAGGTTATAACCAAGGACTTTTTTTTATTGCTGAAGAATCAGTAGCGAAAGGGTGAAGATATGGATACTAAAATGAATAGAGACCCCTGCTGGCCTGCTTTGGCAGTGATTCATTGCTGTGTTTGGATCAGCCCACCCTGAGGTGCTTTGCAGAACAAAGATGTTGAGAGTCAGCATATCGATGTGGAAGCAGAGAGCAGCATCATGAGAGGAGACAGTCTTAACGATTTGTGTCATTGACAAAGTCCAACCCTCATTAGACACACCAACAACACGTTACTTAATCAATAAGATGGCGAGCAATTTACTTGAAACAAAAATAGTTTTGATTTCTGTCTTTTGGCTTAATTAGTTGTAAATAATTGTTTGGGTTTTTTTTAGAACTCTCTTTTTTGTTTTGCATACTTTCATTAAGTTCAAATATGATATGGATATTCGACCAAATAATAAAAAAAAAAAACATATGTACACGTATACATATGTATACGTATTATCAATACTCATTGAGTACAAATATTTGGTGAGAAGGCATTATCTTCATCTTGAATTATCTTCAACCCTCCAGCCTTGCAGACTTGTCAAACGTTTGCTTAAACGTTCTAGGTTTTTTTTTTGGTGGGGAAAAAGTGTTCTTCCAGCTTGTTTTTAAAGAGTGTGATGAGGTGGCAGTTGTTGGACGCACTCGCTGACCTCTCCACTGCAACGGCTCAGTGGCTCAAATCTGTCTCTAATGCCTCATGCATATACAGCTGTGCATATGTTATTACAGCCATACAGTGGCATTAGTTCACATAAACACCATTCTTAGTAATTGCTTCAGCTTGTAGAACAGAGAAAGTGATGGGGTCATGTACCTAAAAAGACATGTGGTGAGGGGTTTAAAAGAAGGAGGAGTTGCCCAGGATACGCAGTTTATCTGCAATGCATCATCAGCTTCCTCTCTGTGACCCCTCCCCTTTATGACACTTACAATGATTAGAATAATTTGTACAGCCTACAAAAAATAAATCCCACTAACCTCAACTAAGTGAGTAAATTTAGCTTCTGTTATTATAAATCTGATACTTTGCACAGCAAAGTTGAATTGCCATATGAGTGGAGCCAAGCATCATGTGATCTAACTAGCCAATCCGAGCGTTAGTCCTTCATCAGGTGAGGACTGGCATCACATCAGGGATGTCTGTGTCGACAAATTGTCCCTCTCGGGGGACGGGAGAGGAGACCGCCTGCCCTTCACAGATGAGATTAGTAAACAAAGATGACTTTCAGCGGCCGGGACGTGCTTGCACAAGAAGGATCGGAACAGTACACACATTGATCCACTCACTGTCAAACACTATCACACGAGTCTACCTTCTGACTGTAACTGTAGCTACAGCAAATATGTGTTCACCGAGATACAAGACACATAATGTTGATATGTCGCTAAGAAGAATCTTTAGCTGCTTCGAGGTGTGACTGTGATCAACGCTTTTAGGAGCAGTTGTGGCCTAAGAATCTGAGGGTTGGTCTTTTGATCAGCAGGTTTGAATGCCGAATTAAAATTAGACCTTTGTCAAAGGTTAAATTGTTACTAAAATGCATTGTTGGCAAATTTTCGTCATTTCAAGTTTTCCTCTTAGTCAGCATTTTATTCATGGTTTATTTCCCCCATAATAGAAACATCGGATCAACTTTAGATGGATCTAGAGACTTTCATCTCAGAGCCACTTGTTAAACTTTTATCAACGTTTTTCTGCATTTCCTCCTTTATACTTGGGTCTACTTTTAATTTTCATAAACAGATATTATACAAATCTGTTAGATCTATTTCAAGAAACATATAGCGTTGTTCTTTTTTAACAGCCTCTGCAAGATCTCAATGGAAAGCGAACATATTGTCCGTCTAGATGCATAAAATATGTGATAAAATCCCCACCGCAGATGCGCATGGTGGATGCATCTTCACGACACTGGGAATGCACAGCACACACTTCCAGATATTTACACTCTGTCTTCTTCTTGCAGGCGCAGTGTCTGATACTCAATCACACGCTGTAATGTGATGCTGTCCAACCCTCGGGATGATGGAGATATATGGATGCGATGGGTTTTGTGGCATCCAGTCGTTCTCACTGCAGGCTATGGGTTGCCTAAAAGCCATGTGACATCACGCTGCTTAAATAATCTAAGACACGCAATTTAAGAGTGAATGGACCATGAATTATTTTAACTTCACAAATTGTTTACTTATTTCACCTAGAATATAATCTATCAAAGTCAATATAATATAATATAATATAATAGTATAATTTAATATATTATAATTTAATTTAATTGTGTTATTACACTTTATGTGCATTAAAATACATTATATAATGTACATCTGCATTGATATAATTTATTATTTTCAGTACATAATAGTATTATAATATACATAGTAATTGTATATTGATATTATGTAGTATATTATCATATATTACCCAGTAATATAATAATATAATTATATAATATAAAATATTATAACAACTGAAATAGTATTTAATATAATATTAACTATGTAGTTTCACTTTATGAATTTAAACCACAATTGGAATGGAATAAAAGCTCAAAAGTCAAAAGATTAAAATTGGTTTTAAGGTACATTATAAAATGAAAATATTAATCTCATATTTTTATTTCTAAATCAATTTACATAAATATAAAACTGATCATAAACTTAAATAAGATGCTAGTCTTATTTATTGGTGTGACTTAGCACTGAGTTTGATTTGGAAGTAGATGAATGAAACTACGTTTCCCTTTACTACATGTGCTTCTTCTACAATTATTTATTAATCCATAAATAAAAAATGCATACATCAGAAATGAATCAGCAAGTCCCCAACTTATGCAGGATGTATGGCACTGAGCATCTTCACAAGCTTCAGCAGATCTTCCCTTCTCTATGAGCATAAAGTAGTGAGGACCTAGAGCGAGAACAAGTGGAACAAGGGTGAGGTTTCTGCAGCTGTTTGTTCTGGACCAGTCCAGTCCAGGCTGCTGGGGAAATGTGCTGTGTCTGCAGGCTCGCAAGCTGATATTGGATGTGAGATGGAGGTGTAATTGATAATGGTGCAGCCTCTTTTCTGCACTGCAGAGCTGCTTTACTTCCTGTGTGTTCATCTTACAGCGTGTGTGTGTGTGTGTGTGAGAGAGAGAGAGAGAGAGAGAGAGAGAGAGAGAGCTTTTGTTTTTTACTAGTGCTCTGTTACCCTGGCCTCCTGATTATACTGCCCTCTGTTGGGCCGAGAGAGCATTTTAATGCTGACCGGCCTGTTTGAAGATTTTGCTGAGGCAGCTGGCGGAGGAGAATGGACCGGCAATGGAAGAATTGTCTAATAGCTGCATGTTTCTCATCGCCAATGCTTATGCAGCAAGACTTGTAGATGATTTGACCTTGGGAAAAGGGATGAGGATGGTGAGGATGACAATGATGAAGTAATCTCTATGTTAAGCCTTCAGTAAAAAAAAACTTATTTAAAAAGCATTTCATTGGTGTTGTCATTTTGTATTTCTTATTTACAGTGTTTAGATTTCAATATTTGTCTTTGTGAAGGTTTGTGTTCCAGCGGTCAGATTGCTGAAACTGAATCTTTGTGATACTCAAAGCCGCAAAAATCTCAGGTCACATTGTGCGTTATCATTTGACTCCTGTTTTTAATATTTCTTAAAAATAAACAATACATATACGGTATATTTTTAATATTTAAATACAAACTACTATGGTTCCATATATTTGTCAATTATTTGGACAGCAACTGTTTACACTTTGATGTCACACTAGCAAGATTAATGTCATGACTAACGAAAGCATCACAATTATACACATTAAAAACTATTATACAAATTAAAAACATTGATTTAACTACTGAATTATTTCTTTTTTATGCTTTTTTTAATTTTCAGATTTCAGTCTAAATAGGTTTCAAAGTTTGCAAAGTTTTCTTGTGTTTCCCTGGAGTCATTTCCCCAAGTTTGTGACTAGGTTCCTCTCATTAGATTCATTTCATATTTATACCTTGTTGGTTATAAGGGGTTCAAGACATTGAAATAAATTAATAAAAATTATAATTAGTAACGCATTATGTAGATGTTATAGAAATTCGTTTTGTATAATAATATTGTTTAAATTTCAACTTTTAGTACTTGCCTGGAGTGGGCTGTTTTTTTTATTTGTTTAATTTCTGATTTGCAATGAACTGTAATTATTCAATCATTATTGATCAATATAATGTATGGTCATGTAACAACTTAACACACTATTGGAAAACTAAATGCATAGAACAATTTATTACTGTAATCTGTGGTAAAATTGTATCACCTTTTCACTACAGCATTTTTATGTGTTACAATAAATCCTACAACATAAAGCCGTCTACACCGAAGAGATCACTGAAGTATACGTTTGACAAACACGTCTCAAAAAGCAGCAGCGATATTACACATTATAAAGGCTCCAGACTCAAAACTGCTGCTTGCAATATTTGTTCCATGCTGAAAGACATAATAGGCCTTACCCAAAAAGTGAGTTAGTTTGTCAATATGGCCACTAGGGATGTGCTCTGCGTAAACAACACTGCGTAAACAACACCTGAGTGGCAGGTTGTTACTAAATATTATTGAATTAATTAATTAATTAATTGATAAAATATATCAGCAGGTATAGAGTAAAGAATGTTTGTGGGCTTAATTCACCCTGCTGGAGACGAGAGCACACTGCAAGCCACGAGCAGATTTTTATTCAGATTTGTTTATCAGATTGTTTATATTCTATTCTTTTATTCAGGAGCTTTTGGCTGAACCTCACAGATCGAGACTGAAGCTGCAGTGTGTCGAATGCTGATCTCTCATTAAAAATTTACCTGCCAAAATGCAGCTTTTAGACATCGAGATGCACAAATCTTGTTGTTTTATCGCCATTCACAGGCTTTGATATGTATACACCGTTGTTATTACTATGTATTAAACGTACAAACACATTTCTTCAGCAGGTTTTCCGAACATGTGTTTAATTGAACATAGCGCACATATGACTGTTAGTAAATCTTTGGATTGATTGGGTAGATTTACGGACAGGCCATTTAATTCCATCGATAAGCAATTAAATGCTCATTAGCCGAGTCGATTTAAAACGCCAGTTACAGTCGTTTCACAGCCATACGGAAGTCTTAATAATAATCCCACATTGCGCACTCTCTCTCTCTCTCGCTCTCTCTCTCTGCCCCCCCCCCTTTAGTCTCTGTTTATCATCCTCCCTCCCTCCACCTCCCCTAGGTCTCTCTCGCTCTTGATATCTACCTTTCCTTCACTTTTCTCTCTCTCTCTCTCCTTCACTTCGTAGCATTTTCTTGTCCCTCTCTTTATCTCATCCCCTCTTTCTGCTTCTTTCACTCTCTTATTCTTCTCCTTTTCTATATGTATCTCTTTTTTGTCTCAGTTGCGCTTGCTGCATCTTCTTCTCTCTCTGCATCTCTCTCTTTTTCTCTCATTCTCTTTCTTGACCTCTTTTTCCAATAATTTGTTGTCAAATCTCTCTCCATCTGAATCTCTCCCTCCCCTTAATTCTCTGTGCAGTATTTCTTCTTTTTCCTATTTTTCTCTTTCCTTCCGAACTCTCTTGCTCTCTCTACTCTCTCTCTTTCACTTTTGCCTCTCTCTCTGAATTTCTTTCTTGCTCCACTCTCCTCTCCTCTACTTTTCACTCTTCT
>CM051496.1:21720845-21803433 GCA_028031935.1 Paedocypris micromegethes
TTTTTTTTTTTTAACAGTTTTTAACAATCGTTTTAGTGCCCGTATAATTCGTTTTAAAGATAACGTAATCATTACATTTCGATGTTTGTGGAAGAAGTGTCTAAATATCATTGACCAAATATCTCGATTGAATAGCTGAATCACAAATCTGAGCTATTTTTGTCTGAGCACGTTTGAATTGAGTATTGGCGATTTTATCTGACTTTTACTTGGAATAACGGTTTTATCGTGTTTAAATGTTGACGAGTAACGTGTGTGTGTGTGTGTGTGTGTGTGTGTGTGTGTGTGTGTGTGTGTGTGTGTGTGTATATATACGGTATACGTCTTTATTATCCCCAGTTGTGTGCAAGCGGTTTCACGGCCCTAATGCAGAATCAAGTGGTGAGTGAGTAATACTATTTATTTATTACTGGTTTCCAGTCCGTCTTGACTAACGCATCATCTCCAAACTCCATTGTGGAGTGCGCGGGAGACTTTTAATCGTAAATCCGCCGCTCACGTGACTGGCTCTCGTGCAGATGTTCCTTTATTTAAAAAAAAATAGATCCCAAATTGACTAGATTGATTTTGTGCTCTTTTTGTGTTTAATAGGGGGTCGGAAAGCTGTTCTTTTAACGTGCAAATGAGAGCCAATGAGAACAGACTCCTAAATTCAGTCCGCGCGCTCAGCTGACTCCGGTGACGTCACCACGCTCACCCAATGAGCGCACGCAGAGCCCCTCTACTTTCCTAGACACACTCTCAAAGTTTTGACTTTTTCGTGCAAAAGACAGCAGGTTGATGATAATGTTTTATTATCTTCTAGATCTTCCCGTGAACTGCCCAAAAGACTCTTAATTTTACGAACACAAAAGATTTCGCCGGAGTCGTCTTCTCTCTTCATCTGCGAGGACGCCTCATAGCTGTATTATGCAATATTTGAGAGATTTAAAAGAAGGGAATGGATGTTGCCAACGGACGTCGGTTTGAAGATTCGCAGCATCTGATTGGGAATTTGTAGCGAATTCTTCCTTTTAAAAGTTGCGCTTTTCTTCAAACGATTCGATTTTTTCGTTTTAATTTTTTTGCTCCTCCGGCGTTCGGTCTTTTATTTTCCAGCCGCTCGTCTGATTGATTTTTTTCCCCTCTTTTGGCTCCTTGCCGTCGCTCCTTCGAAATATTTAGAGGAGGAAAAAAAAGTTGTAGATTATTGGTAATGTTAGCGGTGGGGCAAATGGACGGGTCTCGCCAGAGCGCTTTTCTACTCAACACCCCACCTCTGGCTGCTCTACACAGCATGACCGAGATGAAGACCCCGCTCTACCCAGCCTACCCGTTATCTTCCAGTGGACCAGCATCCTCCACCTCGCCCACAGCTACCTCGCCGAACCCAGGTGGCATCCCTGTCTCTTCCCCGGGGATCAAACCATCATCGGGACTTTCGACTTTCGTCTCCTCGCAGCAGTGCGCGGTCGCCACACCTCACGGAATAAACGACATCCTCAGTCGTCCATCGGTGGTGGCCGCGGCGGCTGCTGCAGCATCTTCTCCTGCTGGAATCTTGTCTGGGCTTCCGCGCTTCAGCAGCCTGAGTCCTCCTCCACCCCCAGGGCTTTATTTCAGCCCCGGTGCCGCGGCCGTGGCGGTGGCCCGTTATCCGAAGCCCCTGACAGATCTTCCGGGCAGAACACCGATCTTCTGGCCTGGAGTTATGCAAAGCCCACACTGGAGAGACGCGAGATTTGCTTGTTCTCCACGTAAGTAGAGCTTTTTTTTGTTTTTAAATGCTGCTACGTGTGAATCCCAAGTATTGAAAATATGTGGTCGCCCTTGCAGATCAGAACTCAGTGCTGCTGGATAAAGACGGGAAGAGGAAACACACACGACCGACCTTTTCTGGGCAGCAGATTTTTGCTCTGGAAAAAACATTCGAGCAAACGAAATATTTAGCTGGACCTGAAAGAGCAAGACTGGCCTATTCTTTAGGGATGACAGAGAGCCAAGTCAAGGTGAGATATTTCTTTATTAATAAATTAAACTAATTAATAAAGCCATTTTCGGGGAATAAACACCACTAGCCACTTTGTAAATTATTAGTCTGTGTTTATGTCACGTAACAATTTCCATTAATAAACGTTACACACAAAATAATAATTAGCTACGTTTGGCCATTTTAACAATTGTTGTTATTATTGTTTACCATTTAGTAGTTTACTGTTGATGTGTAACTGATACGTTATTTATTAATTTTGATTGCATTTGTGTTTTGTAATTGTTGTTTTATTATTTTGCCTTTATTTAATGATGTAAATAATTCTTAGAGAATTTACCTTTAGCAATATTGATAGGAATTATGGTGGAGTTATTGTTTTCTAAATCTTTCTCAAAACAAGGATTTCTTAACAAAGCCAGTTTGCAGTATGAACAATATTTTTTAAAATTCTAGTGGAAGTTGCTAAACGTATGTGCAATTATTTAGCCCTTTTCTCATTTATTATTGCTTAGGTGTGGTTTCAAAATCGAAGAACAAAATGGAGAAAACGGCATGCTGCAGAAATGGCATCAGCTAAGAAAAAACAAGATTCAGAGACCGAGAGGCTGAAAGGCTCATCGGAAAACGAAGACGACGACGACGACTACAACAAGCCATTAGACCCGAATTCGGACGATGAAAAAATTACCCAGTTGCTGAAAAAACACAAACCAAACTCAGCTCTTATAATTCACACATCGGAAACCGAAAGCTCGTAAAACGGAAACGGGGAATGGTCAAATCCATCGAGACGCATCAAACATTCTGTACCTACTGTTTTTTCCAACACATTTGAGCTCTGATTTAAATGGAAGGATGCAGAACAGAGGAGCTATTGGTGGAGCTGAACAGAAAGACAACGGTACTTTTTTGTAAATTAAGACGTGAATTGTATCGCATAGGAATTATATTACTGTGAATATTTATGTGTAAAATATTTTGAATAGTAAACATTGCAGAATTCGTTATTTTCTCTTCAGTTTCGTTTTTGGTTAGGGTTTGTGTGATTTGCATTTTCAAGTTATTAATTTGTAGATGGTTTTCACCCTGAGTTTTATGGGATGGACGCTGTTTTGACTTCTTTTGTACCTAAGGATAAAAAATAATAATGGAATCTTTCTGCATTTAAGGCAAAATACATTCGAGGGAAAAGCTAAATCAAAATAGACAAAAGATTGATCTGGCTATCACCGGTGTAAATAATCAAAAACCTAGCCATATATTTGTAATATAATGCATATTGTTCGTCCTCCAATTTTAGAATGTTCCCTGACACTTTTCGCAATTAATTTATGATATTTTAAGTTTGTAACAGTGTTTGAAACCTGCAAATGCGCCTTGCAGTTTTTGTGTATTGCACTTTTATTTAATAAAATGTTAAACGTTGTATTTTTTTCTTATCTCTTATGGGATGTCTTTTTCAATCATTCGATAGAGTATACATGTTGCAAATAACTGTTTACACACAAAATCAGCGATGTTAATTATATTGATTGGCCAGTTCTCAAATGTTTTGTTTAAGAAACTATTTAGAAGTTTTGTTTTCAATATAGCTGAATTTAAAGACAACTTGGCGTCAACTTAAAGGATAATATTTTTCAAATTATTGAATATAATCAATAAAAAGCACGTTTTGTTATTACTATTATTATTATTATTATTATTATTATTATTGATATTTTTTACTTCCACTATTTAAATTGTTTAATTAATAATGAGTAAATAATTGGTTTGAGCGTTTTAACATATCACTGCTATGCTCGCACAAAAATACACTAAACATTACTGTATTTTGGAATGTATACGAAAGATGTAATGCAGGTGTATTACAAAAATAAAATTATTTATATATTTTTTTTTCTCAGCGATGTCGCTTCGTGTTCAATATGTGATCTGAATGATTAGATCGTCACAGATTATTTTTTTTAAATCTGTAAAATATTCAACCGATTTGTTCACATCAAACAAAGTATCATTCAGTCTAAATTTTGAAAGGACTTATTCATGCTTCCTGTGCACCATTTGTACATTACATGTTTGTATATACGTAATCATACGCTGCTACAGTTTTCCAAAGGTATTGTTTTAATACAAATATTACATGCTATAGGATATAAATTATTTTTTTTTATTTAAATATTTTACATTATATTATATATTATATTATTTATATTAATTTTATATGTAAATGCGATATATGCGTGCGCACTAATTGCTTGTTTTATAAACTAATAGTGAATTTCGAGAACACCCTTTAAGCAACACGACGTTTTCGAAATTGTTCAATAATGTTTTCGAACGAATTGTAAGAGACGATCTTTATTCATTCATCACGAAACTTTTTATAAAAGCATGAATCGAAAATGCATTATTGATTTATTTTATTCATTGAAAATTAATGGTATAGTTGCGAGTATTGTTACAGATAGAGTAGAAATGTCAACCACCTGTAGCGAAGTGTTTCCAAATTCAGCAGGTTTGCCTCAAAATTAAAAACTGAATGGAAAAAGTTCCAAGAATAGCTATTCAAGAATAGCAAAATATTCAAGAATTTAACATGTTGTTTAACATCTGTCAGAATAGAGGTTGTTTTTCTTTTCTCGCACTATTTGTATAACCGACGATAAAACTAATTCCAATTAGTTACGACCCAATCTACACTTGTTTTCGTTTTTAACATCAGCCAAAACGAATAAGACATTTTTTCAATTTTTTTTATTTCTTAATTGCAGTAATTTATCTCTGTCGTACTTAAATATATTACTTTTTTGTGCCCACAATTTTTCCAAACAACGATTTCCCACCCAACACAAAGAAATGTACTTTTTTTGTACTTTTTGGGTATGGGTTTTTTTTTTTATTTTACAAATGTACTTTATTGCTTTTTTAACACAAATAAAATCTAAATATAATACTGTACCACATTAAAAATCGGGATTTTAGCTTTTCAAGCACTTTCAATCCATCCTTATTTGGCTACATGTAGGCCAATGACCTCATGTCAATATGGTACCAAATTACTGTTGCATAAGAGCTTAATGAACTCTCATCGCAATAATTAATTTCTGGTTGCCACACATTAAAATACATTAATGAATTTGCTCATTAACTCTACTGTACAAAGCAATTTTGTTGAACATCTTGAAATAAGCTAATAACACTGAAACAGTTCCCCCAACTAAAAAGTATTTGCAATTAATTCCAAATTATTATTTTTGGATTTAATAGATATAATTGTACTTTTGTATCTGGCGTAAAATATCAGTTTTTTTTTTCATATTTGTACTGCTTTGATTTTGCTTTTTTCAATCAAAAAGCGGATAGCCAATAGTACAATTCCTAATATTATTTGTGAATATTGATGGTGCACGAGCAGATGCTGGCTTGCAAACTCAGAATTATGATCACCATCACAGTGAGCCAGGTGTGAGGAACGCAGTGTCTGTTCCTCATCCTCGGGGGAGACGTGTTGGCATCTGCTGGGCACCTAGTGATGTAGTGTCGTTCCTGCGTGTTCCAGAACAGGGTTCCTGGAGGCAGCTGGTCAAATGATCCTGGGTCAGTGCAGCTCCTCCATCAGACACTTGTTGGAACCGAGGTTAATTATTTGAGAAATAACAGTTGTTTCACGCAGGGTTCCTGGGATGTGTGCCGTTCATCACCGGTTTATTGTTTTTCCAGCATAAATTCAATTTATTCTTTTTTTCCCCCCTCCAGGACCTGCACAAGACACCATGTTTAACACCGATGACAGATTTTCTCTACACTTTTCATTCATGCCTCGTGGTGAGATATCGTTTGACATTTAGTGTGTGTGACTAATTTACTGTGTGTTTTGGATAAAGAGCTCTATTGACGCGTTCTCAGTTGAACATGTACTACAAGAGATTACATACAAGACTGTGTCACGAGAGGCTGCCGAGGATGAATACCGTCTTACGTGTGCCCGAGCCTTATCTCGTCCTCAGCCGTTTGGAGAGCACTGATAAAAACACCCAGGGACCCCCCATTATGAATCCCCTGCTGGTTGTCACGAGCCATGAGCTATCGCGAGCTATTTCAACGCATGGGTGAATTTATTAGATTCATTTCAGTTGACTGTCCACCAGAATCATTTAAGACCGCAAAATTAGGCGAATGCGAGAAAGGCTTTTAATTAAGCAAATAATCGTTATCAGTAGAATATACAGCCGATTTTGGTGTAAGAATACGTTATATTTGCGGTTGGTGTTTCAAGGGACATCCTGGGTGGCGTGAACACACTTTAGTGCTTCTAATCTCCTGTAATCTTGTCTAATGATGCTCACATAATCTGTCAAAGAGGCTGGATGCAGTGGCTTATAAAGAAATCAGAATTCAGAATCAGAGGTAAACAACGCCAGATAAGCACATTTAATCTGACAGTAGAACATGTCAGCTGAGTAAAGAAAAGTCTCGGGTCCACAGTATGTGAATAATACAGAAAATATATGAATAATGGGAAGTTCATTTTGGAGTTTACGCACAGGCGCGCGCGCACGCACAAAGTTTAAGCTGCTGCTTAAGCGAACGGCACTTTGACATTGTTGTGGTGCTTGGTGTTGTATGAAGGGGAGTAATGACAAAATGAGCACTTCCAATAGACGGCTCAGGCCATGAATAAACTGCCCTCATTGGCAAAGTCCCGAGTCCTGAATTTTATTAGCACCAGCCTTGCTAACATAACCTGCTAGCACGTAGCCCGGCGCTGCCATAATAACCCCCTCAATCATATTTTAAAAGTCACGTCAAGCCGGGTCTGTATAATTCATATCTATGCAAATACATCAATGTCAGCCCATTAGCACCGCTAAAGAGGCTTTTTCGTTTTTTTTTTTTATTAAAATGCTTTCTTGTCTCATCTCTGTTTTACTCACAGCCAATAAAACACGAGGATACCGGCCAAGAATTATAGCAACTATTAGAGTAACATATGGATAGTGTGCACTCGGAAAATAAAAACCAACAGATAAAGCACGAAGGTCGTGCGAGGGAACAAACACTTAGGAAAATGGCAGCAAAGTAATAGATTTCTCCCCGGGCTTCACGCCGCAGAATTCAAAGTCTGATTATACTTGCATTTAGACTGCATTGTGTGGCAGGATGCGCTGCCTTCGCCCGCGGAGAGAAGTTATGGGTGACACAAAGAGGAGCAGTGCGATGCATTAAATAGACAATAAAAAGGTGATAAAGTGCACCCGGAATGTAGTTTAAGTTTTAATGAAATTAAATTAGCGAAGACGCTTCGTCACATCTCGTGTGGTCCAGCGGTGGTGACATTGAGCAGGTGAGGATTATATGATGGTGCTGATGCTGCGCTTCGTGGCTTTGGAGGGCACAAAAGTGCCGTTTTCAAAGCCTGGATGAATCGTTTAGGTAATATAATAGTTTGCTAATTTATTAGGCAGACACTTTGAATTAAAGCTATCATGGACACCAGCGCGGATTTGGGATTCAAACCTGCAACCATTGGATCAAATTACAAATCTTCTGAACCTGGGTGTTTCATTTCTGGGTCACTGGGAAGTGCAGCCAATCCCAGCAGCTTTAGACAAAAGCAGATACCAAACAAGGTATGGCCAACCAATACAGAGCAAATTACATTCACACTCTCATGCACTTATGGACAATTGTCCTGAACTTCTGAACTGCGGAGACTGAGGAAACCCACACCTGCATTGTGAGAGTGCTAACTTCACAAACTTACTCCTTTGCTGTAAGACTACAGCACCACGCACTTTGCCACCTGATATTCATTCATAAAAACAAAATGAAATTGAAAAAGCTACTGTAAATTCTTCCTTATTTAAATAATTGTTCGTTAAAGGCCCCGGGGAAACAGATACAAAACACGCAGAGGTCAATGTCTAGAAGAAAATTATGAATGGCACATATAGTGCGTATGGCACATTTCCCACACAGTCTGCTGTGTTGTGTTTGGCGGGATGTTGTGTTTTCAGGGCCTGATTGCCCCTTTATAAGTTTAATGCTTTAACAGGGCCAGTGGATCCCGTCATGCAAGCGTGAACAGTGGATTTTTCTCCTTTATGGTGTCATTAATTTAACGTGGATCATTAGCTCTCACACAAACCCATGTTTTGACAAATGTAAGCAGTGAATTATATACATAATGTTCCGTGCCCGCCCGTGAATGAATCACATGATAAACAGGAACAGCCCTGGCATATTACCCAAATGTGTTCAGGGGGTGTCTCTCCCCAGACTCGTCACTCCATTACAGAGACAGCTCACTCAATAGCAAGCGCGTGTCTGACACATGCGGCCACTGACATGCGTTTCATTGTGAGCGCCGGTGCGTTCCGGCTAACAGCATTAAATATTGGGCCTGATGAAAAATGATGAAAAAGTGAACATGGAAATTATTTCGCCCACCGGTCTGGCGTTCGTCTGCTCTGCAGCTTGAAATATGGGATTCTGAACCAGCTCGCAATCTGAATTTCTTTGATGAGCTCGTGCACGTGTCTGACTTTCGATGACGCTTTTTTGCTAGTGAAAATACGCAGATTTGACTGATGGCAAGGACACAGCGAGGTGGCACGGTGGCGTGGTGGTGATGGAAAAGAACCTGCTCAAGGCCTGGTTGGGTTTGCTCAGAGTCTTCGGCTTCCTCTGACATATACGAAGACATGAAGTTCGGAAATATGGCCATATGTGTGAGTGAGAGTGTGAATGTGTCTGTGTGTCTGCTTTGTGATTGGTCGGCTACTATTCCAGGATGGGTGTCCTGCTTTCAGACTCAGAATTGCTGGGATTGGCTCCCCGTGACTCAGAAATGGAAAAATGGTTCAGAATATATATCGACAGATGGACATAAATGTGACAGACACCCCCCTACCCCAACAAAATAAAAAATTGAAAAAATCATTTTTGGCGAATTTATTTTCTGGCTATCTTTATCTCTATTGAATTTAGATGATTCATGTTGATGTTTCTCTGTTTTATGGCTAGGGTGAGAGCTTAAGTGAGAGACCAGAGCATGAACTCTGCACAGCCTCTTGCTGACCACCGCTAATATCTAAAATGCTTCTTATGACCTACTTATGAAGTCAATCCTTGGGAATCTATTGATCTGACTGCCACATCCAAGCTGGTAGCCACGTACAAACGGATGGAGGACGCTGGGCATGGAAGAACATAAGTGCATTGCTCTGACCTTTTGCCTCCGATTCACCACATGACCAGAAGCCCAGACACTCTCTCGTCCTAAAGTCCGAGGTCAAATATCCTACTGGAGGTCATTTACAATCGCCATGGTCAGAGCTTAATTTAATATTTGGACAATAGAGTATGTACATAAAAGAATGAAATCCTTTTAAAGAGGAAGAATTTAAGACGAGGCCGGGGTAATTGAATGGACTCCTGATTTCACTGCCAAAGTTGTTTTGGCATGTACTTAATCAATGCTTAAAGCTTATAACATCCCAGGTCATAGCCAGGCATATTTCCATAATCAATAACATCCAGACCTCAAGTTCAGCAGGCTATGATCCTGCTCCTGCCTTTCACGGATATATTGTCTTTCAGTAAAAGTGGAGGGGGTTAACTATCCTTTCCTTAACATCTAAAATAGCAGGTTCGAAGCATTTATGAAACATTAAGGTCTAGAAAAATTTTTTTTTGTGACTTGCTTATTTTAGAACAAATAATTTTATATACACACGCACACGTTCAGAAAGTAGGCTCTCGATTCAAACCAGCAACACAAAGATGGTCAAATCACATCCAGACTTATTGTTGAATTCCAAAACAGTTATGCAAGTCGCTTCAATATATAATATATGCAAATATTTAATCAGAATTACATTTTTTTATGTATTTTTTTAGAACAGTGGATCCCAACCTTTCATAATAAAGCCAAACTTGACCTTGCTGTGAATTTCACAGGCCACATATGAAAAATCAATAAGGACAAAAAAGTAGGTTTGGAAATTAGTGTAGTTGCCAAAATGTAAAAAAAAAATTCTGTTTTTTTAGTATGATGCCTACAGCTGTTCTTCTGAAACCAGTTTTAGAAGGTCAATGTTTGCTACGCTGAGTTTAGCACAGAAGGAAGATAATGGTCTCTAATACGAGAACAAGGTTTTTCTCTTCATCTTGCTCATAAACACAGCTTTTAATTTCAGTCCGTCTTTTGGGGAAAGCTGTACACTGCAAACAGTTCAACAGAAACCTCTGAAAGAACATACATCTAGTGGAGATTTTTCTCTGATTTTGTTCTTCAGAGATATCCGATTGATAATTATTCAAATGTTAGCCAAGTCCTTCTTTCAAATGGACTCAAACTTCTAAAGAAAGTATGACTGTATGAATAAAGAAATAAACACACACAAGCCACATCGAGAGTCTTCACAGTGCAAATATGGTTAATTTGCACTGTATTTGTAACACTGTATTATTACACTGTACAAGTTTGTAAACAGAGGTCAAGATGAAACATATTCCAACACTAATGTGACTAATTATATCTCCACACTGTACAGCATGACTCATGATGTTTGACCGATACGTTGATTACATCTAAACAGGCTTTTGCTATGGTTTAATCACAGAGGTTGATGCCTCTAATTTTTTCTTTCCCATTAAGTTTGAGGTGTCTCTCATCTGATTTTTATTTTGTTTAATTTTATTTGATTTTATAGCCATCTCTTTAGCACACATTGATACCCCGTGTTGTTAAAATCCAAAGAGCTTCAATAAAACACCTCAGTCAGTGGCCTGCCAATAAAAAATGAAAACCCATTTAACTCTAAGGAGGTAGAACTCTGGTCGGTGTTCAGTCAATAAAACAAACACAAAACACAGGTTCCTGCTGAAATAGGCATTGCTAGTTTGCAATGGAGATTGCAAGTTCAAACAGAAAATTCGAACCGGGGGAACGGTCTATTCCGGTTAAAACAAAGGTTTGTTAACAATTATTGCCACAAAACTTAACAGAACTACAGAAAATATTAATTTTAATTATTAAAATAATACTGCTTTTTTGGGACTGTAAGGTGCACGTATAGTAAAAAAAAAAAACAAGGTCATTTTAGCACAAATAATTTTTATGAATGTACCCAGAACCAATAAATATGCCACTAACACAATGTTGGGCCAGTTGCTTCTATATTAAGACCAATAGTAAGAAGTTCTTCTCATCGAAGGGGGCAAAATGTCAAGCCCCTGTGGCTGGGACATGATCGTCACACTGGCTGCAGTAATGAGGCCAGGATCTCCTTCCACACAGAGTGTGAGGAGAATCTGGATGAGGCGTCAAATTCATTGTTTACTCTTGGAATGATTCCATCTGAAATGAGGCCATTACGCTTTTCTCAAACACCATCAGCTGTACAACACTGACCAGGGGTCAGAAGTTTAGAGTCCTGGAGGCTTCAGTGATGCTTCTCACAAGCGCAAAACATTGATTAGAGGCTACCATCAGTTTCAGTCACACTGCTATACACACACACACACACACACACACACACACACACACGCACACACACACACACACACACACACACACGCACGCACGCACGCACGCACGCACACGCACACGCACACGCACACCCACACACACACGTGCACACACTGCTATAATTTAAATTTTATAATTTTAAACGTATATTAAACTAATAATGCAAATATAAATATGTTTTGTTTTTAATAAAATATGAAAATGTTATTTAAAGTTGTATTATTTATAATTTGTTTTTTAATTATATATTTTATTATAATTTATTAACGAGTAGATTAACTTATAATTATACATATCTGGTACTATACATATAGTTTCATGAGTTTATTTTTTAAAATAATTCTGTTGAAGCATGGTTGAAAAACAATGTCTGACTTTCATTGGTTAACATTTATAGAATTTGTATTTATTATTAATTTTGTCAGATTAAAGTTATTTCTGTGACCATTGTGAGTTTTTCTTTCATTGATTGAAGGGTACCAACAATTTTGTCCATGTCTGTATATATATATATATATATATATATATATATATATATATATATATATATATATATATATATATATATATATATGTTTATTGGGTATAAATATATATATTTGTGTGTACAGTAAAGTAGACTTAAACTCTCTAAAGGGATCACAACATAAATTCACAAATGAATACGGTTTAATCATATGATGGTTTTAACAACAGCATTTGTAAAATTATATTCAACATTTCAATGTTTGCAAAACTAATAAAAAATCATTACAAGTTTTTGCAACTTTGCCTGTCCAATCTAATTTTCTAAAGTAGTGATGGACATTCAGGGTTTTGAAACAGATCAAGCTTCAGTTTGAAGAAGAGAATAGAGACATGTATTTTATAAATTAATATCCAAATCAAAAGGCTAATTGAAGAAGGTCACAGTGGTCAAAATCCAACAAAATCATAAAATAGCAAATTATTCACTTGGTGTTGTAATATATCTGCAAAATGAACTTTACATTGGGATCATTTAAAATTCTATAGTGGCTGTACAGTATGTCAGATAAAGATCTCAAACACAAAGCTCAACTACATGACAACAAGGAACTATTGCTGAAGTCAAACAAGCAAACACAATCCACAACAGGTGTGACCAATGAACTAATTAATTGGCGATCAACTGACTCAGCGCAAATCAAGATGGCGGAAATAAGACGGAGGTTTTGCTCTTTGGCAAGGAGGGAGATTGTTATAAAGGTATGTGGTCACAAACGCCGTGGCCATAATCAGTCTTTGGTGACAGTTCAGCATAAAACACAGATAAAAGCATAACAAACGGGTGGAAATGTTTCTCTATACTGTACAGTATTTGAAACCATGAAAAGACAGTTACAACACAACTAAAAACAGGAGCATCACTGCCAGAAAATAAGCCTCTCTCAGATCAGATCAGAAAGAGAGAAGAAAGCTGATGGACAGCAAAGGTAGGACCTCAACATTCTCAAATTCTGTTGTTCGATTCTGTTGAGTCATTTTTGTCACATGATTTAGCATGCGTTTATTCTTAGATTCAGATAATCGGCAAAGTAAATAATAAACTGTGAATATAATGTTTTTATTCATCTCACTGTGGGAAAATTTCAGAAAATTTTAAAATATTTAGCTTCATTGTTAGCATTTGTGCAAGTGCTACATTGTGTTTTGTTTTCTGACTGACAGACTTTCTAGTCTTAATTCACCACAAACAGTCTAGAATATAGAGCGGATTGGAATAGTCCTCCTCTTCACTCTTTAACAGACAGGGGTGACATAACTAAAGAGACATTAACACCCAAATGGGACATCCCTAAACAAACGCAAGGCCTTAGCGAGCATGGGAAAATAGCTTTATACCCCTCCAGCAAATTGCTGCAGTGGAGGACAACACAATTTCAGCCTTGTTTTGCTCACCCTCTGCATGGAACTGACAACTTTCTATCACGTATACTAACTTTCCCAGGCCGGATTAGGTGCATAAAAGAGCATTTTCTGGTGAGCGCAGTAATAAATCAAGCTCTCCTGGGTCTTGACTCTATCTCACCTCTCACTTGTAGACAACAAGTTGTGTCTGTTCTCAAGGTCCTGAAGGTTTTGGGACGACTGTGTGTGTAAATATTAACCTTCTCCAGACCAAAGCGCAAACATATTTGAAAAATCCGCTTCATAAATCATGAGTCCGGTTAGTGAATTATTGGTGGTATTATCCGATTAGTAATGTTGGGATTAGATATTGGCTAAGATGTGAAATGGCTATTTATATTATGCAAATTCTATAAACTTAGTTTTAATACGAAGCATATTTAGTTTTTTTGTATTCAGTTAATGCATTACATGTATTGTGCATAAAAAGTAATTATTAAAAAAAAAAGCATTCCGGTCACCTTGGTTGATCAGTAACTTTCCGGAAATCTCCGGCTGACATGGCGCTGTTTATCACTTCAGCTCCTTTGTTCAGCCCTGCGCTGACTTCCTGCTGCCTCTGCATGTGTGTGGCGGGCGACTCGGTGGGGATTCTTTGTAATCCCGTAAAACGGAAAATTCACAATTTGTAGCAATTTGTCTCTCAGCAGCATGTTTATAAGGCCATTTTTCATCCTCCGCCCAGACATTAGAATACGTATAAATATATATATATATATATATATATATATATATATATATATATATATATATATATATATAACATGTATACATCACTAGAAGTTTTCTATGTCTAATTCTGTTTTTAATATTAATAAGCTTTGTTAATAAGACGATTAATAATATTAATAATTAATAATAAGCTTGTTGATTTATTTCAGTGTTCAATTGTACAATTTGTACCTTCATTTTAGAGACTTAATAAGCAGAACTTTATTAATGGAAGCTGAAATGTAAGATTGCAGATTTTGAATGCATCTTTTAAGTATCATAAAGTTATATTGTATAAAATAACATATTAGAAAACATTCTAATAAAATTGTGTGTGGAAAATAGTACATAATTTGAAAATTATTTTTGTGTTTTTTTTTTTTTTGTAAAAATGTGTTTTCAGTTTGGGAGTGGCCTTTTTTTAATTGAATTTTTTTAACAGTTTTTAATCTGCTGAAATCATATTCTTTATGTAAAAATCCAACCTCAGTTTTTCATTTAATTTAAAACGGCAAAATTTACTAATTTCTGTGGAAAATCTGACGACTTCAAACCAGATCCAGGAGGAAAAAAAACGTAAAACTTCAACACTTCGCTATGCTACAAAGCTGCAGAACTGAGGAAACCAGCAGATCAAACATAAACACTGTAGGTGAAACCGGTGTTAGGCAAATAAATACCTTGACATTAAGACATTAGAAGGTCTTTTTGTCAACTTAAATTCACACTTCACCTCATTAGCAACTCGGCTGAATGATCTGAGCAGCCCATTTCAGTAATGAAGCATTAAAAAAGGACTTTTAATGATTTTTGGTCAAGCCGCCCAGAAAAGGTTCTGGTAAAGTACGTGATAGTGTTCACTGAAAGAACCATCATAAAAAAATCAATATAGACAATGACGAAGAAAGGCATTCATACGGCTCAGTCTGAAATGCTTTTAGACACATTGAATATATACATCTATATTTATAAACTGTGTATATAAACATAATTTTTGTACTTTTGTTGCATATTATTTTCCAGATTAAAATGTATATCTCAATAATTGCAGTTCTATAATCAAAACATTGTTTTGTTCTGATTTGTCAGAATGTCAATTTAATTTCCACAAAGCCGTTGCCAGGCATCCGCACAAAACCATTTGTTCCTTCAGTAATTCTAATTGATTATTTCCTCATTGACTGTGATAACGTTTGGCATTTTGATATTTAAAAGCGTCTGTAATTGTCACGATTGGTGCATTTTGGGTAAAGCTGAGAATCAAATCTCCCTTTTTAAGTCACTTTCCTTTCCGTGTGCGTGAACCAGGCAAGCAAACAATCCAATCTCTCAACTGAACGAGAACCTTTTCAAACCCACGTTTGATTACAAGCACTCGCACAAAGAAGACAGTTTGAAATTATTTATTTATCCCCTCCAAAGTGAGGCGTGGTGTTAAAAATGGTTTTCTATTAATTTCATGGATTATTTGCTCATTAGGCATTAATCATAGTGCCCCATCTGGATGGGACGGCCGTGACTACAGGAGAAACAGCTATTCTGATCTCAATTAGATTATGCCTCTCTTCTTAGCTCGCCCATAAATCATTCCCCCAAAGTGAAATTAACAGTTACTCGAGCGCATTAATAATCTGCGTCAGGCATAGGAGAGATTCAGCAACTGGAACCAGCCGTCCCAGCCAACGGTGAAAACATCATTTTGTTTATGAAATATAAACATTCCACGCTAGGGTTCCTCCGCAAACCCCAACCCCCTCATCCATGACAGGGAAAAATGATGGTGTGCCACGTGCCAGATGAGCAGTCACCCAGACACGGTGTGTGTAGCCACACGGCTTGATCCTACTCCAGATGGGTTCGGATTGTGCCGCTTTTCTTCTACGCCGGCTTTACTGCATAAACTCGGCCGATAATCTCAGATAGGTTTTTGATAAGATACGAGAAAAGGCCTGAAGATGCAAAACCGAGGCTTAAAACGGTTGATGGATTCAAGGCCGTTTTGGAAATTATGGACACGGGACAGGCTAATGGAAGTTTAAATTCAGGGCTCCACGTGAGCAACGCGCGTTTGAAATGCATAATGAAGTGAACGGCCTGGTATTTTTATCGCCAGATGTTTTTATGATTATTGCAGTCAAAGTGTCATTATCATTAGGGTGGGTGAATAACATTTTAGCGGGATATGGATCCATTAAAGAAATCCCAAATGAGCGGAATATCGACAGAGCTAAATGGATGGGCTCCACTTATATCCGTCCCACCGTGGCACCCAAAAACACGTGGCGGGGGGCTGGAAAATGTCCGACAGATATCAGCCCCCTTACATGGCCTGTTATTGCACCTCGGGCAGCAGATATTGAGATACGGAGAGCAATCGTGATGATTACCTGAGTGAAAGCACCAGGAATGTGTGATATATGAAGACCACTTAAAGCCCTTGTGTCTTGTACGTTGCATCTTTGAAAGATTAGAAGTGTGACATTAAAATGGAAATGGCTTCACTCTGGCATGACATGGGACACTGCGTGACCCCGACATCCCAGTGAGACCGGCTGCTGACCGAATGATCCTTCTGGGAGGGAGATAGTCATGAAGCTCCACAGGGAGAGGGGAAATGAAGGGGTCCGTGGGGAGGTGCAGCCAGGACGGATTTTGGAAGTGGTGGAATAAACAAATCAATGCTTTAGGCTGACAGCAATCTAAGAGTAGCAAAAATTTTATTTTTAAAATTATGGTAATATTAAAAATAAATAAGACACTTATTCTTTATCTTTTTTTTTTTTTTGCAATGGGAAAGATACATTATCATGTGTTGAACAGATTGTAGTATGTATTGCTGATTTATGTACAGAATAAATTACTGAACAATGACTGTAAGTGCATCATTAAAAATCCAGAAGGAATACACACACACTTAAACAACTTCTTTATTCTACACAAATACACACATCTTTATCCTACTCCCTATTATTTATTTTAATAATGTTTATTATTAATATAATAATGTATTTTTATAATTTTCGTTATATATCATTATTTCTATATTCTCTGTGCGACTTTTCTTTACATTTGTATTAATACTTGAATAAAGCATGTATTATTACTATCAATGATTAACAATTGTTATTTATTAATCCTTAGATTATCAATATAAGATCATCAGGCTTTTTACATTTTTTTTTGGTAACCGGAACAAAGAAATTTACCATGCACACATTTTATATACTCCTTCAAATATACACATTATTTTGCACACTTTTTATGCGTGTCAAAAATGTATGATGAGCCATTCATGAGACTCACACTCAAGGACCCTCATCGTTTTTTTTGGGGTGAGAAGTTTGGGTGGTGTTCAGTTCTTGTGTTGGTTTCTACTGGGGCTCCAGTTTTCACCCACAGTCAATGGAAACGGGGGAAAATTGTCCGGATGTATGTGTCTGGCTGTTCTTTTCTGTGATTTGTTAGCCACTAATCTAGATTTTGTGTCCAACCTTCAGTCCAAAAGCTCCCTTTGACCCAAAAGTGAAAGAAACGGTTTCAAAAACTCATGGAGGAATGATGAACAAGTGCATTGTGCATTACGTGCACAAGTGCATTATGAGATGTAATGGGAGAACTGAAAATGAAAGAGTCGTGGAACATGTACAGTACAGTGATGTAGGATGGACAGATGAGGAAATAAATCCGGGGAGGAGGAATTCCCTGAACTACTGTGATGCTCTCACATCTGTCAGATTACACCGCGCCCCGGTTCCTCTCGCCGACGACCCGACACCACCATCTATAATTAATTACATCATTTACATTAGGCTATTGACTAAATAAATACATAAATCACCGGGTTCGGAGTCAATAGATGCAGACACATTTAATCATGTTCTAAATAATGATCACTGTTCCCATAATGTATTAATTATTTTCAGCAGCTGACTGAAATTAATCTTCTGTCACTGTGCCATCAGAGACATTGAAAGGAGAGAGAGATAGATGGAGAGAGAGTGGGAGAAGGGGAGAGAGAGAGAGAGAGATGACAAATACAACCTCATTCTGTGAGTCAGTAAGAGAGAAAGTGGCGGGTGAGATTCTCAGCTTGTCTCTTTATGTGGAGTGACAGGTGAAAAGCGGTTGTCTAAAATGCACTGGATATTTGCTGTTTTGTTTATCAGCTGCTGCGTGATGAATGAAAGAGGAGTAACATGTATTGCCTGTCCCTCCACCTTTTCATCTGCTGTTTAAATGGTCCAGGGGATTGGAGAGGGAAGTTTATTCCACCCATTCTCCCTGACAGTGGAAGCATTTAGAGCGGAGGCTGAAGGAGACAGCACTCAGTCACTGGAGACACTGGTTTAAATCAGGTCTGGAGATGGCTGCCTGTCCGCTGCTTATGACCTGTCTGTTGCCACACACACATATGAACGCACACTCAAATGTACCTACCAAAATGTAATTGATATTTACTAAATAATTTAACTACCTGAATCTGGTCGGTATTTTTTTGTAAAGTGGTTTAAAACAAATACATTTTTTAAATTTCATTTTAAACAAACACACACACACACACACACACACACACACACACACACACACACACACCACACACACACCACACACACACACACACACACACACATGCACAAAATATATTTTTGCTTTGATCTAATAATCTACTGTAAATTTAAGTTGATTTAATTATGTGAAACACACACACACACACACATTAAAAATAATCTGTAATTTAATTAATTAAATATTTTAATTGCTATAGTTGGTAGGCAATTTATCCTGTGTTATGTACTCAATTACAGCAGCATACATACACACATGGGGGATACACTGATGATGACACAATGTATATACAGACATGTACGATGTATATATATATATATAAACACAAAACATATTGCACCCATACAGACAAATGGCACACATTGCATACTGCACTTGTAAACATTTATGTCGGAAGTATAGTGGAATTTAATAAATTATTGCATATAAAAACCAGAAAGAAATTAATAAAAAAAAAAAAAAAATTAATTGCATATAAAAATATACAAACAAATGAACATTTCATTGATATCAAAATACTGAACTTCTCCTTGTCTCTTTTGCCTGACTGAGCATTGTCTGTGTTTTTTTTTCTTTTTTATCAATCCCGATAGTTGATTAGTGGAATTATAATTTGTCTTTTTTTTTCTTGAGTAAAGACTATTAAGCAAGACTGTTTCATCTTGACACACCGAAGCTCCTGGGAACCACTTTTGCAAACAATCAGGTGGTCAGGTGGTCTTCTCCTGGCCTAAAATTCATTAGGGTGAAAGGTTAATGACTTTGTGTTTACCGCCTAACCTGTCTTTATCTTTGATAAAGCAATCCCAGTGCGTTTCTTCCTCACTCACTATAAAGACATCCAGTGTAGCAACATAACAGGAGGAATGCGCTGTTGCACGGGGCTTTGTATCAGAGCAAAGCGCCCAAACTGGATGGTGAGAACACTCAATATTTATTCATGATAAAGAGAGCGTTGGTGTTGGCACAGGCTACTTCATTTACATGCGGTTATAGACTGTTTGGCCCGGCCTGGCCACTCCGTCCATCACACATCCACTTGTTTCTTTTGATTCATCTTTCTGTCATCCACTGTAATTTAACTGCCACAAAAAATATTGTGAAGGAGTACTTTTAATAAAAAGCAGACATTTTCTTGCTCTGTTCTCTGCTAATGTTGGAGAAAAAACGGCACCTTTAAAGTGCTTGAGTTTAAATTGTATTGAAAAAAGAAGTAGGTTTCAGGATGTAAAAATTGCCAATCATGATTTATAACTGGTCTGCCATAATGGAATTATACATGCAGAAAATTATATATACATAATTATATATATATATACAGAAAAATGCTGCTTTAACTTACACATCTGTTTATACTAAATAAATTAATAGAAGAATAATTACACATGTGAGTGTCACCACATTCTTATGTTTATTCGAAAACACTATTTATGAACAATACTAGATTCAGTTGAAGTTTATGAAAACATAGTAATATGTATGTATTGATTTTATAAGTATTTAAACATTTGAATATGTTTTGCACTCTGGTAGTGTTTTAAAATGCCTCCTTTAATAATTACAATTTTTGTATTAATTAATTTATTAAAGTGGCTTATTCTGTTATAAACCATATGTGTTTATATTCAAATTTTTTATTTATCAATAAAACTCGCTAATTGTTTTACTATTTTACATCTAGTGTGTTTATAATAAATGTATTTAAGAAATAATGTCATTCAAATTGTCTTTTGAAATTACTAATTAATACTACTTAATAACTACTTGACAAATCAAGAGATTTAGAGTTCTTTTGTTTTAGGTGTAAAAAAAAAATAAAACCCCATTAAAACGGACTTTAGGTGTTAAATGTATTGAGAACTGATTTTCTTCTTTCCTTCTCCAGATCCTTGTGAGTTATGTGGGAACTGGCCATTTCTGTCAACCTGGGTAATATATGAGCAACGTGTGTTTGTCCGTGCTGTGAAAGAGTGTGTATGTGGTGGCCTGAGGGTCTAATATCCAGCACTCAATCACCAGTGTTAAGAGGGAGGAGGGCAGAAGATAAGGCCAGCAGAGACTCATACCTCTGCACTCCCAAACATATCGACCAGCAGATTCTTAAACGACAGCAAATGCAGTTCTTCTCACAGAAAGACACTCGGTATCAGCTCCTCATCCACAATGTTCAGCTACATGAAAAATCATCCTTTAGAAAACAGTGTGTTAAAGCTGGACGAAAACTCACCCAAACCAAACACTTTAGATCATTTCTTCCTCTTGCTTTGCTTGTTCCTTTCCAAATCCACTCAGTTAAATCATCTTGATGCAATAAAAAATTGCACACAGTTGTTTGTTAATGTACCATATTTTTTTGGCTTAAAATCCTACGAAATATGTAAATATTTTCTCTGCATTTTAATCATAATAAAAGCCCGGGTTTCTTTTATGTGAAAAAAAGATGAGAAAATAGACGTTTATTAATGGTGTCTTGTCATGGGGCTAGACAAGAGGAATCGATCAGGAATCTCTTAGCAAATTGACCAATGGCGGTGCGGAGACACATTTAGGACACGCCCACTCATTTGCCTACATTCAGGAAAATGGTTTGAGAAAAGCACACATGCCCAATACATTGCTTAATCAATGAATGTAAAAAATAATATATGAATTACTGTAGTAATAATAAACATTTATCCATTTATTTAGCATTTTATATGAATATTTATAATTTTAGTGAAGTGTGGGCTAATTTTAACATCAGAAAAAAAATTGTACATTTAATTCCTTTAAAAATGGTAAATATATTTATAAAAGCATTTGAAAATGTGTACATTAACTTTGTCATTTATAAATGGGTATATTTTTTTCTTTGTGTAAGGCAGTTTTTGTTTTCAATAAATATCCGGGTGCGCAGTATAGTTTTTTTTAATTTACGGTAATGGCTGTTTAAACTACACACTGGTTTTATGAAAAAAAAAAAAAAAAAAAAAAAAAAAAAAAATAGGATTTTTTAGACAAATATTTGTCAAAATCTGTGTGTCTTAAATGTGAAAAACAAATTAGCAGACAGATTATTATTAATGCCATCTGGTGATCCTCAAGTCCACAATATACGGTTATAGCGGTTAAAGATAACAAACTGATTCTGTGAATTATATATTCAATTTTATTACATTTTCCAACACTTTTTCATCCTGCAATTTGCCGACATCACATGCTGTCCGAGTTCCTTTGGCTTTCATTGTGATTTATGCATATGTACTAGACACATCACATCCAAATCATTGCCAAGCTGATGTTGATATGGATTACACATTCAGCTCTAGCGATTTCTGCTTGCTTCAAATGTCCCTAAAGTCTAATCAACCCACAGGAGGAGTAAATCAGTAGATCTCAACCCTTTGCCTCATTGATTGCTCTCCTCGTGAAGCCCACCCTGTGCTCCATTTTGCTGTCAGTGTAGATCCTCAAGGCACGAGAGAGAATCTGGCCCATGAACAGGCTTTTATTTTGTATGTTTGTACTGAACACGTATTGATCTTTCTGCAGCGGCTCGACACAAGCAGGCTGTGCCACCGAGTCGATTTGAAGCATAACTACGCTATATCAAATCCCGCTGTTCAGTCCTCTATACATACACCCTGGTTTTCTGAAATTTGACATGATTTTGACAAGATTTGGTTTAAGCCGAATTGACTTCCTGTTTTGTCCTGATCGACCTGCTCGTGAGGACAAAACACTTTCCAGTTTATTTTGAAAGATGTTGGAAAGCTTACAAGATCCACAATGAAATAATTGCAATGCCGTAGGTCAAAAATTTTGCAAACGACAAAACCATTTTATATATTTTCTATTAGTATTAATATTATGTATTTTATATAATCCTTCTTATCTTATCTTATCCAGTGTTTATTTTCACAAGATAATGTTTATCCATACATTTTATAAATTTCTTTTCCATTTCTGGCTCACGAGGAACTGGAGCGAATCACGGAGACTCTGAAAGCAAGACACACCCATGATTGTTGGCCAACCAATCATAGAGATGCACACTCACACCCAAATTTCTTTAAACTAAATTAAAGGAAAAAAATGTAAATGCTTTACATTAATGCTTATTTTGGTAAAACACAACTTTCCTTAATTTATTCATTTTGCCTAACTGTCTTGATAATAATCGCTCACTTAAGTATGTTTTGTTGAGGCTTCCTTGTGCTGCCGTCGTCTGGAAAAAGAAGACCGTAGAAAGAATTATTCAAACAAATCCACACTTGCTCAGCAATGTGACTCGGACAAAGATGTGTAGTTTGCTGTCGGTGCTCAAACATGGCAGAGGACAGAACCAACACCAGAGTGAAAATGCTCTGTTGACTCGCAGCTGTTTCAATATGTCTGCTTCACTTCTTCATGAACATTATTCTGCCTTTCAAAACGCATGTTTTCATGTTTCAGGTGTTTTCTGTTATCTACAGCTTGTTATGCTCAGTATTTAAATTGATGATTCACAACATCAAAAGATAAAGTCACAATACTGTATTTTATATCGGAGCAATTGGTTGTTCAATCATACTAAACCGCATGGTTAGGTTATTCGTTTTTTTCACTTGTCTTGTTCAGTAATCTGTTTGCTTATAGTACTATGTTATATGATATGTTTATCATGTATACAGTATATTATTTTTTTTATTGTAGATTTATCTATGTGTATGTGTATATATACAATATACTGTTGGTTAAAGGAGGTAGGAAAGCCCATATAGGTAGTCAACTAGCTTTGTAATTTGATCTTGAATTAAATTTTTGATCTTTATTTAGAATCAACTACCTCATACAAATCCAATTATGAGGTTTCACCTATTTGTGCCAATCTTCTAAATATTTGTACCCCACATAGTTTACTACATGCTTTGTGATAAAGAATATTATTACGCTCGGAAACATATCAAACTGAGCAACAATGGCTTTTTGATGCTGACAAATAAGACTCAAATGGTTATCTCCGTTGTCCATCGTAAGTCCGATGCTTTGACGCAAAATTGCTGTGAGTAAACTCAATTTAATGCGCTCTCATGTATTTGAAATACATAAATATGTCAGGTAAAAGGCCCTTAATAGACCTGTTTGGACCAGTGATTGCAGCAGTATTGTTTCCTACTGATTAGGATGAAGACGAGCCCTGAGGAGCTCCCATCCCACTGCCATTTAATCAGCATTAGCTTCCTTTGCTTGCCGTTTAATCTGCTTTCAGTCCAGGTACTTTGAATAAATCAATAGGAATACATGATTGTCTAATGATTTTCGGAGGCCATCCCTTCGACCACAGCTGCATGATTTAGAATGACTAATTCTACTTTTTAACATTGATCCTGGCCTATGGAGGACATGAATCCTTCCTGAAGATAGGTGGGATCACCAATGGCTTTAAACGCATGACGATGGTTTGCGCGTGTTGGCTTTAAAGACATTAAAATGAACAAATAAATGAAACATCCATTCATTTTCTGAACTGCTTTTCCTTTCCTTGTTCACGGGGAGCCGCAGCCAATCCCAGCAGCTCTGGGCCTGAAGGCGGGACACACCCTGGATTGGTCAACCAATCACAGTTCAGGACACTCCCATGTTTACACTCTCACTCAAACCTATTGGACATATTCCAGACTAATTCTTTTGCGTGTTTTTGGACAGTGGGAAACCGGAGATCTGGAAGAAACCCACGCAAGCACGGGGAAAACAGAGAGCGATTATTAGTAATATTAACGCTTTCACATTTTCAAGTGATTTGGCTTAAACCCAACCAACTGAATATTTCACAACAAGGGATCAATTCTCAGCCTCATTCTGGTGAAGCAAACAGTGGCGAGCTTCTTGTTGATGGACACCGTAATCAGAGGTGAAGCTGATTAATCACAAAGTCTTATACACACGCTCCACTTCCTATAAGAGCCTCATTAGCTTTCCGCTGCCCTTTCGGCCACTCAAAATCTAAAATCATTTAACTCCATGGAATTAAACTCTGCTTTGTCTTCTCTCTTAATAACATTGTTTTTTTTTGCCACTGAGGAAACAAACGTGTAAATGCTGTGGTGTATTGCAAAATTACAAGAAAATTAACCACATTTAAAACAATTAAGAGAGCATCAAGCATTGCCATTTTGGATTTTTCAGACCTAAAGAAAAATTTTTTTTTTCTTTTTAATAGCCAATAATAAATTGAAACTGTTAAAGTATGTGAAGTTAAGCCCAAAAAATCCACCATGAGGAGCAAGTCAACCACCTTGTTTGGAAACTTTCTGGTCACGTTCCTCAAAATTTTTTCTGAATTGCTGCTTTTTAAACACGCATTAAAAAAAACACCAATTTTCCATCTATTCTTAAAGAAAAGCATATCTTTTTGGAAAAAGCATAAAATATTGCTTTTATATAAGAATTTTTACATTTTGAAAAGCCTTTCGGCATCTAACATCAATAATCAAAATTCTATGTACATTTTCTTTCTACATTAACTATCATTAGAAAAGAGTAAATATGAGATTTAATCAGCACAATGCCAACTGAAGATTTGGTTTGACAGTTTAAAATTATTTGAAATAAATTATTTAAATTGAAATGCACCTGAGATTAGCTGTAAAATGCCTTTAATAACATCAACAGCAACTATTTGGTAGAGTGGTTTGGTTTCATGGAGGTTTCACGGCACCTGTGTTTACAGTATTCAATCCCGCTGTGTCTGTTAAGGCCTTTTGTCTGCTCCACAACCTTGTGCAGAATCTAGTGTTTGACCTGTTGCCCGTTAAATGAGCTTGCATTGTTCATGAAGACCTCCCTCTGTGGGGCACAGGGGGGATTTTAACGGGAACTCTCTCAAAATTTGTAAAACGTTCTACATCACGAAGGCTTCCCTTTGGATATCTACCCAGCAGTAGAGGAAAGTGCTTGAGTCAATGGGCTTTAAGTATTTCTAACTACTTTGTACTAGTACTGAGTATCACAAATATAAGCAACTTCTACTCTCTACTTAACTACATTTTTGATTGAGTATGTGCTTTTTACTGTCCTACCATTTTAAAGGACACACAATATCGACATCTGCAGGGTGCTTTTTATGAGCTAAATAATGTGGATTAGCGGTTGCACTTTTTTGATTGAAAATTTTGTTTAGTTTTTTTTTGTATGACATTTTTTTGACTTTATAGTCTTTTTTTGTTTGACTGACTGACTCTTTTTTTTTTTTCTTTTTTTATCTGTTTTGTTCTGCCAATTAACACCACGATGTTTCAAAATTTCAGTTCTGTTTTAGGAAATAAAACCTCATTAAGAGTTTTTCGCATTTTTTGAAATTTTTTCAGCCTAAATTCAGTACGAGTAAATGGTTCTTTTAAAGTAGGATACTTTACGACTTTTACTCAAGTCTTCTTGGCTTGTAACTTGTAATAGAGTACGGTAATTTTTACATTAAGGTAAAAAAAAATTTTTTTTTTACACAAGTATGGTTTTCAGATACTTTACACCTCTGCTGCCCACGTAAAGACCACGACAAAGAAACATTTACTATTCCATGTCTATGATTAAGCACTTCTATTTGAAACTTTAATAAGCATTACAATATTTTGTAATTCAATGCAATTTAAGATCACTAAATTTACATTTTATTATCTTTTTTTTCTATTTCCTGGAACTTAGGTGTTCGCAGAATGGCAGGAATTAAAGTAGAATACAAAGAATCTCTACGCAAAGTGCATATCTTTCACTGCCGGACAATGCGGCCGATCTCTGTGTAATCCCACTCTTTGCATTTCCTAAGTGGCTAAAGACCAAACTGGCTAAAAGTCACTTCCTTTGACCCACCCCCCCATCATCCCAACGAATAGCTTCTCCTTTCAGCGGAAGACCACTGCTGTTGTTTACAAAGAGAGTAAACAAAGTAAGTCACTGATGTTAGATTATGAAAAAGAAAGGGGGTCAATCTAAAAGCAGCAGGGCAGCGATTTGCTAGCTAATGTGGCTGGCCACTTTCCAAGGACTTTAGTTTTTGACCTTCCTGTTGGATTGGTGACAGTTTGTTGTCTGATGTGTGGATTTGTGCTGCTGTTTATTGATAAACCACCCACTTGTGCCAATGTCGGAGTCATATGTGACGGGATTAGGTGAGATCTTCCAATCCCAATTAGCGGAATGTATAGCTAAAGGGAAATGCCCGTTTTAACCACTGGTCTTCGATCAAAATAATCTCGTAATTGGTGTGCTTAATGAGATTATCTTGAATAAAATCCACCCACCCGCTCCTAACCAGATTAGCCGACTGGGGGGAAAATAATTCTTTCCTACGCTCTGGGATGAAATATGGATGGAAATGGTATTTTAAATAAAAAGTAATGAGCAAAAAAGTACACTAGTTGAGAATGCAAATCATCCTCAATCTCAAGAAGAGCAAAACAATGTATTCCTGTCTTGTTATAGGCAGGCTAAGAGCTTCCAAATCCCTACCATTTACCAAATTAAACTAATTTAAAGTGCTTCCAAAAGGCACATCTGTAGTCTGACGTGGGTCCAAGCCTTTGAGAGCGAGCTTTCGCTAGGCATTCTACATCCCATTGATCCTTGAATAGTCATGCCTGTCAGGCAGCCATATCAACCATTATCATTCTAATTTTACTGCCTTTCTTGGTCCCTAATCTAATTTACAATGATGCCTGAGCATTTCACGAAGCCACAGCACTTTCTTCAGAATTTCAACAAGGGCATTAAAGCCCCTCAATTTACATTAATGAAGTGCACATTTAATTAAGGGGGAAAAGAGGGGGATAGTATGGGTTCTGGAAGATCAGCAGTGACTTGGGCAGAAGATGATGGTTTTGGTGGAAGTGAGGGCTTGAGGACACAGCGAGAAGGTTTGTGGGGAGCATCGGTCAGATGATTGTGGGTAAGGGGTCAGTGTTGTGTAATACCGTGATACTCACGTAAACTTACGCTTTGTTTCAGCAATGATGATTTGGCAATTTTTCTTTGCTGCCTGTAAAAACGTATTTAGAAAATTGAAATTTTCATAATTGAGAAAACATGAAATAAAAGTACTCTGTAAAAATAATTAATTTCCCAAATTTTATTGATGCCAATGTTTCGGAAAGTGAAAATAAATTACAGCTAAAAAGTTGTCAGTTGTCAGAGTAGTATTTAAATAACTAAATAATAAACTAATTAAGTTAAATGACTAAGAATCTACATAATTATCATGTTATTGTAAACACCTGATACACCTGATAATTCAGATCCCTGCATGTTTAATTTATTACTTAGAACTTTGTAAGGTAAAATGTTTTACCTTTTTGTAATCTAAATAAAGAATACATAGTTTAGTTTAGATTTTTGTTTGTTTGTAATAATAACTTTTACAAATTAATACAATGTTTTGGAAAGGGATATTTTACAGCAAAAAAAAGTTCTCAGTTTTCAGAGTAGTATTTTTTTTTATCAACTAAATAATTAAGTAATTAATAAGGTTAAACAACTAATAATCTACATTATTATCATGCAATTGTAAACACCTGATAATTCACATCCCTACAGTTTTATTTATTACTTAAAAATTTGTAAAGAAAATTGTTTAACCTTTTTGTAGTCTAAGTAAAGAATAAATAGTACAGTTAGATTTTTTTCTTTGTTTCTTTGTAAAAAGCTTTACAAATTGATTCAAAACTTGTTTAATTAAAATTTTTACTTTCAAATAAATACATTATTTATGAATAGCTTATGTTTTAGTTTTGAAATCAATATAAATGAATTAAAACTGCTGTATTATTCTGTAATAATACTGTTGTATAAGAACCTGGCTTGAATTTTGATTTCCGTGTTGAAAAGTAGATCTGATATTTAATTATAAATTAAATTTAAATCTTAAGTTTAAATGTAAGATTAAGTTTTACTCTCTACTCAGTTTTCTTAAGTAATTGTATAGTCTACATATTAAGTAAGTTAAAATACAAAAGTTATAATAATTTAAAAAGTTTAAATGCCGCATGTTGTCACAATTTTAAAGTCCTACATTAGAATAAAATGCTCATTTATTCTACGCTCAAGACATGCAGAGTGGACACCATTAATGCAAACAGAGTTCTACAATGTTATTGAGAACATTATATAAGCGAGTTTCCTTGTGCTCCGTTCATCAGCACGGTCCCATCTCAACCGGGTCTCTTCCCTTTTCAGCAGCTTTGTGTTCAGGGCTTCGGCAGGAATAGGGGAGGTTGGCCAAAAGTTGTGACCCAGGCCCCTGAGAAAGGAGAAGGCCAGACTCCGTTTGGGTGGCACAGACAAAACATGTTTTCAGAGCGAGTCGTGGTCTCTGCGGAGGGACAGCGAGAGGAGGCGGAGAGGGTCCCAGTGAAACAATCTCGCTACTTCAATGTGAAAAGGCAAAGTTATAAATTCATCTATTTGCTCTCTTCTGACCCTTCCATTCACTCCGGCCCCTGCTGGGATGGCTGAGTCAGACACAATGCATTAGCCTGTCACAATATTGAGAAAAATTGAAGGCAGAAAGAAAGACCACCAGATGCTTTATTGTCTTTTCAGTTTCCACATAATTAGCTGGGAAGAAAAGTGGCCGGACTGGTTGCAGTGCTCTGAATGAACTTGAGCCCGCCGCAGGATCCCATTCGCTCCTGAGCAGCTCTCCTCTCCTCTCCTCTCCTCTCCTCCTCCTCCTGTTCCTGTGGGCCTCGCTTCCCCTCCACACGGCAGCGCAAAGTTTAACTGTGCGTGACAGATGGCCGTGAAATTGGTTAACACACAGCACACCAGGCTGTCTTAAGACAATTCGCCTGCCCCACACTGACAAGCGGTGTAGCTGAACAGATTAGGAGAATCAATCCGTTAACACCTCGTGGCATTAAGTTGGGCCTGAAAACTGCTTTGTAAAAGTGCGTCATTTGTCATTATTTAAAATCCAATGCTGGGCTGCAATCAAACAGCCGCCGGAGCCAGTTGATGATGCGTAAGTATCGTTTGATAAGCTGGAGGAAAGGCACTTCATTTTCAGTGAACTTACAGAAAGATAGCCCAACATAAGCTCGGTTTGAACTAGAATGGGTTAATGGATAATTTTGCGCTGTTTAATTAAATAATCGTTGTATTTTTTTTCAAGTGACTTTTGCATCTGGTGTATACAGTAGGTTTAAGTCACGGCACATTTCTGGTGTTTTGCAATTGCACATTTTTAGATTGGTGTGTGTGTGTATGTGTTATTTTATTGAACTAAATGTTTTTAGGTAAAAAACAATATTACACAGTAAAATATAATGCTGGCAGTATACATCTATAATATACTGTCCTATCAACTTAAAACTTTTTTTTATGTTATTGTGTTATATAATATTAATGTTCTAACCTTTTTTCTGTTATTAACTATTTTTAAGTTCAGTGCATTTGTAATACACTTTTCACAGTTACAACCGTCTCAAAGCCGCTGTGTGAAAATGTAAAAATAGAATATTGTTGCATTTATTCCGTTGTTTGTGGATATTTAATATTATGGCTATGACATGTGAGCAAGCACATATAAATGCTTTTTTATTAAATGTCTTGGAATTTAAAATATGTATATTTAAAAACTCATTAAAGTGTGTGTGTGTGTGTGTGTGTTGCTTTCATCAGAAATAATAGTTAAATGTGATGTATAATAGTGTCACCAGTTCACTCAAAATAATTTAACAAAAGACACAGTTTTTATCACATTTATTATTCTAAATATGACTTTATAGTACTCTGTAGAATAACTGTATTTTAAATATATAGTTAGGTATATTATATAACATGTAGTTACCAGTTATAAAAAATATACATAAAAAAATATCTTCTAATCTTTATACTGATTTTCATAGATTCACATTATTGGTTTTAATTGAAAGTTGGCACAATTGTAGCAGGCATTTACATTTTTTTGAATCGATAACTACGGTCAATAATAATTAAATAGTGTGTTAATCAGCAGTCAAGAATCCGAACCCTCTTAGTCATTCATCTCGACTTTTCGCATATAAACATTTCACCGCTGTTCCGTAACCACACAAGAAAGAACTCTTCAGGGTTAGAAGCTCTCCGTCAGTCTTTGATGGTTTTCTGGTGTATCCTTCCAATGTTGTTCGCTTGCAATTCATTTGAAATTAGACACTCTCTAAGCTTCACTACACTCGCTCATTTACAAAAGCAAAGGACGGGGAGGCAAAGGAAGTGGAGTGAAAGGGCCACCTTCAGTCTGTGTGTGCATGAATTGTAGCGATCCATTAAATCTATTTCACCAGCTTTCCTTGGTACTCCATACATAAGCACCCAGCCTAGATTCCACCCATAGTGACTCGGTGAAAGGGAGCAGGGATGAATAGCACACTTTATTGGAGCATGCCATGAGTGGTCAAACAGCATTGGCGGGCCCATTCTTTGCCCCTTCAGCCCATTATTAAAAAGGGCTTTACGGAGGCTTGTAAAAGTGTTCACTCCTCAGGGGGCCTGCATAATAAAAATTGAAGTCAAATTAAAACCCTGCGGAGCAAAGAACTGTGGGTGGGCTTCCTCCCCGAAGCTCTGGTGATGTTCCATTCCCACCACTTGTGGCACGACCCCAGTCAGGCCACTTTTATGCGGCTGACAGCTTCATGAAGGAGAAGAACACAGACCCCTACATGGCATGAAATCGGCCACAAAAGCCGAGTGAACGAGTGAACAATTCCCAAGCAGGACGTGATCACAGAATAAGCGGGTGGCGGCGGAACGACATATGTCATCTCTACCTGGAGGGGATGCGTTTAGGACTCGGGGAGAATTTGGAATGAGATGGTAAACAGGGTGGTGGGCAAAGCAGAGGCCAATCTGGTGGACTGATAGGGGGTGAAGTTTTTAAACACGCCGCAAAAGCCTGGTTTTGTGGCAAAGTCGATGAATAAATCAGGGCTTGGTAACAGTAGTGACATAATGGGCTGTGGAGGTTTTGAATATGTTAAAGAGGTTTTCAGAGCAGAATGTAGGACTGCTCCTTTGCAGCTGTAACACTTTACAGACAATGACCACTCAACAGATGGGAGTCAAGGGGGAAAAAGAGCTCAGTGTTCCTTGGCTAAGGAGAATTCCGCCCCCAAATCCCTTCAGCCATCCCACCGATTTGCCTGTCTGCCCCTGCAGGTGTCACATGGCACAATAAAAATTGAGTAAAATGAGCGGCTTCTGTTGGAACTGGAGGCAGTTGTTTGTTAAAACATAATGGAAGCAATTGAGGTTGAGACCAAGCTTTTTCCTATCTATTTATCTATCCATCTATCCATCTCTCCATCTCTCCATCCATCCATCCAGCATTTTATTTTATTTTATTAAGTGCCCCATATTTAACTCGAATATGCACTGTAAAAAATTCCACTGCAAAAAAACTTTTCCACACTGCTCTCATTGTTAAAGCTCTGGTTAACCAGTCTTTCCATAATGTGTGTAAAAAAAAAATAAATCTGGAAAAACAAAACAATGTAATTTATATTTTTTAGATTTATTACAAAATTAGAATAAGAATTACATTTATTTGTTTTAATTGGATAATTAAATTATATTTAAATATAATTGACCACTTAATTCAAGTTGACATTTTAATTATAATATTATTATTATTATTATTATTATTATTATTATCTTTACTATTATTACTATTACTATTATTATACAATTTAATAAATAGCTCATCTAAATTTAATTAATTTTTTTTTTTCGGAATGCAATTTGGCTCATAATTTTGGAATTTATGAACTGAACGTGATAAGAGACTTCACAGCTTTCAGCTCAAAACATTTGACTTTACTTTTATACCCATCATTTCTTTTATAACCAAGACATAATTTATAATCATATAATGGTAAATAATAGATTAAAAGCTCTTTCCATCCACTGCAATTTATGCTTCAGTCTTGAGCACTTTCTTTTTTTCTCATCCCAATCTATCAACACAACATTCCTCTGCAATTATAGATGTAAATGCAGATTTATAGATCTAAAATTCATTCATTGAGATGGTAAATAACTCTTCCCTGCACATTATTTCAGTCTGTCAGCCTCGCTAATGAAATGTGAGATCTTGAGAGCTGTTGTATAAGCTGGTATTCATCCTTTTCCCCTTTATCACGGGTGGACAGTTTAAAATGAAATAAAAATTGTACAGTATAACTTGAACTGAATTTAATCGTACAACCTTATTATTATTTATAAGGTAAGAATTAAAATGGTTCTGAGGAAAGTCAAAATATATGAAATGCTGGTATAACGAACCTTAGGATTTCATAATGAACATTTTAGCATGACCATTTTAGGCCAACAATTTCTGCTCTGAAAACATCATATCATATAATTTAATGATAATTATTTTTAAATCATCTTTTTAAATGAAGTTCATGCTTTTGATTTAACACAAAATTTGTAGGACAGATTTATAGTAGTAGATTGCATTTTTATCAAGAATTTATGAACATTTGTGAATATTTACACATGTTTGCTGTTTGAAATGTGAATTTGAAATGTAAAATATGATCAAAATTAAAAGGTACAACAATTACATAATTGAATACAGTATATTTACTTTCTTTCATAATACTAAATACATCACGATCCCGACTTCCAAAAGATAACTCAGAATTAATGACTTTAGATAAGGGCAAAATTATGCTCAATAACCTATTTGTATCTATATTAAAAGCAATTGTTATTTTGTAAATAATTACACTTGTCTGGTACAACTTACAGCTCCAAGGAACGTCAGTCTGTCTGAAACTGTCTCTCTCGATTCCCTTCAAATTTGCATTTATAAGCCTGTGGAGGACATTCAAGTTAATCACTTTGCATTTGGCGTTGTGGCATTCTGCCTTAATCACACTGAAATGGATAATGATATTCCATTCCGGCCCACTCAAATAAGGAAGCCCCTGCCCAAGGTTGAAATTAGGGTCCTTGTTCTTAGAGGACAAACCTAGTTCACTCTAGTATGTGATTGTCTTTGGTCTAAATTATTTTTAACCAAATTACTGTGCATATTGGATGGTATTGAGGGTTTTTTTTATGAATCCCATTAAAAGCAACTTAATTACCACAAACTCTGTAATGAAATGCAAAATGGTTGACAGTGTCAACCCTGGTTATTATTTACATTAAACGTGTCTTTTGATTGCACTGGTGAATTGGATTAAAGGATCTTGGTCCTTAAACAATGTAAGTAAATGGCTTAAGCACATGCAAGTCTGTCTCATGGTTTGCAATTTTTGTCGCAGAAGGAGAATTGAAAGACAATTAAGACCCTATTATGCAAAGCACAGAACATCTCAAGTGGAACAGATATACAGTATCACAGCTGCTGCCATTTATTTTCAAATATTATTTATGATTTATAAACTTGGTGCTTGCATTACCTGCTGCGTAACGTGTTAACCTGTTGTTGTTTATTTATTTATTTTTGCAATGGAGTTGCCTAATGCTGAATTAATGTGCCAGGAAGAGTTATTTACCATACCAACGAAGGATTAATAATTCATCTCTTCATTTACATCTATAGAATAATAATGTGTTGATTGTGATGAGTGAAAAAGAAGCATTTCAGTGCGTGCAACACGTTTTAAAGTCCAGTATTTTAAATTGTATGAATATTTGTCAATAATTACGTCTTTGGTTATACTTAAAAAAAAATACTTATTTTTAATAAAAAGCTACACAAGATAAGATACATGAGGAAAAAACATGACAAAAGCCAAATAATATGCAAAGTTGGATTAGAAAAATGCTTAAAAGAAATTAAATCCAGATAAAATTAGGTCATAAATGAATATAATAATAATATAAATAATGACAACAACAATTATTTTTATTTTTTTTTATTATAATTAAACTAAAATCACCTAATAAAAAATAATAACTTTTCCCGATAGGTCTCATCATGGAATTTGAGATTTAAAGAATTAATCTATTGTATGCATAATTAAATTACAATGGACTTGATGATTCCTATTGAAGATGAGGTAATTTTCATTATAGAACTATATATAAGAATATAATAGACATTCTATATTAAATAATGCCTAATTTTTAGGTACAGTACACCCCATCCCTACATAGCAACAACAGCATATGTTCACATTGCATAGCGTGTAACCTATTAACTTATTGTTTTTTATTATTGGGTATTTTTATTTATGTATTACTTTTTTATAATTTTTTAAATCTGTTTAATAATTTCAGATCATTTTGCAGTAGAAAAATGACTGCCTATTACTGTCTAACCAGACCTGAGCTATTAAACCCGCCTTGTTTAGAAACCTTCTCGCCTGCCCTTCTTTAATTTGGGTGAGATATAGTTATTATCCAATCTCCAGTCACTTGATTAAAGAGCAGTCCTCCATGACTGTCATGCTTCCCAATGTGACATCTACCTTCCGGGCCACCGTCTCACCCGTGGCCCCATCGCCGTTTGGATCATGTGACGTGGATTATTAATGGCCACCGTCTCTCTGCCACTTGACACAGTGCTCCAGCTGTCAGTGGGCTTGTGGGCCGTATGATTCTGGCGCTGGTGCGATGCCAGTCTTGGGTCTGACCCATCCGTCACTGTCAGCGGCAGTTGGGTGATGAATGGATCTGGGAAGCGTGGTGGTGGATGGGACACGGGATCCATACTCACCCGTGTCTGGCGCGGTCCTGTGGAAGACGTCCCCGTGCCAGCTGAGGCCTACACGGCCTTGCTCTTCACAACCCCGTCCTTATAACTTCAACCAGCTGGATGGAGTTTGACTTCTGTCTTCTTTCAAATTAAACACAAGTAATTTGGAATTCCACATTTTAATGGGATGTCTGACAGTCGTGACTTATAATGTGGGAGATGCTGAGGATACATTGATTGAAACTAATTAACCTGTCTTAATAGTTTAGGATCCACAGTGTCTATCTGCTGTTTTTCACTTCTAGCACCAACACACGAGAGTGATAGTAATTGCATTACTAATTATTTTCTTAACCCAGTTATAAGGAGCTAACTGCTCTTTCACTGACAGCTTTGGTTGCTAAAAGACAATTCATCCCCGAGATGAAGAAATTGAATTAAGAGCGAAATGCTTGGATGAGAAATGCTTTCTGCTGGTAATTCTATTTGCCAGCATTAACGGTTGATGTTTGCCCATTACAAAAAAAACTAAAATGTTTGTACTCACATTGGTTGTAATGGAAAGTGCACACATACGGCTCTCAAGCGTTTGATTGCATCACTTTCCGGCTTATTTAGCTGACAATCCACCTTCAAACATCTGCTAGCCATTGTGTTTCCAGTCTTGGCCCAAGTTATGTACTGATCCCTTAAAGGTCAAAGAATTGTTTGACTCTTGGTCATGTTGACGAACACTGGCTAACTTCTTATTCTCCTTTGAGTTTCAAGCAGAAGGGGCTAAATGACCTTTGACCCGCTTCTTAGGTTGAGACTTACGTCAAATCACCGTTTTTGCGCACTTAAAATCCTAAAAAAGCGTTCAACAAATGAAATTTGTGTGGGTGTCAAACTCATTTTCACCGAGGGCCACATCAGCAGTAATGGCTGTCCTCAAAGGGCCGGATGTAACATAAAAGTGTAACTAGATGTAATGAAATGTAATGTAAAATAAATGTAACCACTTCTTAATGTGAAATTACTCATTATTTATTTAATTGAATTTAACTTATTCAAGTGACAATTTCCGTTGGGTAGAAAACCATGTTTGCTTGTTGCTCTAACATAAATCCTTTTAAATTTTGTCAGCTTATGAAAACACACATAACTCCATTAATGAAGGATCAAACTGTCTAAGTGAATAATCAAAGTGAACAAATAAAATAGCATAAAGTTGTGGAAACACTGTCGTGGCTACAGTAGTCAAAAGGCATTGTCGGAAATGTAGTTTTTGGTCAACGCAAACTCTTATTTTGGTATTTATTTTTAGACATTTCTAAGCTCTCGCGGACCACATTAAATGACATGGCGGGCCACATCTGCCCCCCGGGCCTTGAGTTTGACACATGCGCTCTAGACTATTAAAGATTATTTCCGCTGCCTTTTTATCCGATGCACCTTGTAGTCCAAAAAATGCAGTATACATTGGTAGGATGGCATCGTGAAAGAGTTGCCAGGGTCGGTGTGTACAGTACGGCTCACCTGAATAATCTCATAAATGCATTTTACGTGCACCTGACCCATGAATCTTGGCAAAGCATCCTTGGGACATGTGAACAAGCTTGGTGACACAGCTACGCTCGTCACACACTAGTAACGGCGGATTTTAAATGAAAGTCATCCATAAGAAACCAGGGGCCGTTGGGGAGGGCCTGATTAATTCAAATGTGTCCGGTGTGGAGGGCCAGATTGGAAAGTTCCCCAGTGGACTGAAGGGGGGCCGGACTGGGGTGGTCAACCGGAACGGCTTGCACAGCTTTCTTAGGACCCCCCACTTCCTCTCCATCACTGTCAATAAGGCAAACGACAGACCCTTGGATTATTTAATTTACTATTTCAATGATTACATACCTCATTGCCTTGCCATTGTTTCACTGATTGATGCAATTAGGTTTGGATGAATCACGGCGGGTGGTATTTAATGTTTCGGAGGAGTGTTGGGAGTAAGACGCTCGAGATGGAGAAAATCACTCTGACACTTTTGCGAATAGGAGGTCACTGGAAGATTAATACGCCATAAGGACGGAGGTTAAAAAATAAATTTCACTCATGTTCTGGTTCTTTGGTTTTCTCTGCTCTCTTCATTTTTTCCCATCTTGGGCCATTGGCCTCCCCACCCCATTCTTTACCTTTTGTTGATTAGTTCTCGCAGAATGTGAAGTGACGGTAGGCACAGGTCAGATGAATTATGACGGCAGCCTTTCAAAGGTGACCCGATGCTCTGATCTCATGATCTACATGTGAAGCGGCTTTCTCTTCTAATGTCGCCTCTTCTCGCCGTCTCTGACATGAAGCCTTTATGATGTATGTCTATATCACACGCCGAGGGTCAGATGTGATCATGTGAAATTATTCCTATTAAATGCTCGCATTCGCTGTCTGTGAGATTGGTGATGAATGGTGCTGTGGTCCACGGCTGGAGAAACTCGAGATGCTAGTTGAAAGCTGCTACAGCTTCTTGAGATTTTCCCAGATTATAAATTGTTGATTATGTCTTTTAATAGGGAAATAAATGGATTTATAGTTGTGAATTGCATTAATAAAATTCTTAGTAATAATTTAAAATAATAAGGAAAAAATAAAACAATAATTTTTTTTGTAAGGTTATTTTTGGTAAAACGACATTTTGTCACAACTGTACATCTGATTTAAAAATTCAGATACATTATTACATCTGATTTAAAAGTTCAGATACATTTTTTTTCCTAACTCCCAAATGATATAATAAAATAAACAATTGTGACAAATGCAAATTAAAAAAAAAAAAAAGCAGACTTGTTTCCCATAATTTATTCCAAATAATGAGTAGATAAAATTTAAGGTTAATTAAAAATATTAATTTAACATAATTTTCTTCAAGGTTTATCTTTGAATAATTCATCTTTTGGAAGATTGTCTTCATTCGCGTACTGTCCAGAAGATTTAAAAAGCTACTTCTGCATAATTACTATATTTATTTCCAACAGGTACTCCCAAATAATATTGTAAATACAACAAATGCAGATTTTGAAGTGAAGAATTGTATTGGATATTTTCCAAACTATATTTCAAGTAAAGAAAATAAAGATGCTATAAACATATATACATGAATCTTTATTTAAATGAGATTTCCCCTCATTTACCCCCAATATGCGTCACTAAGCTCGTGTTCAATATTTTCTCTGAACCTCTGCACGCAAGGAAATGCTGGAACTCATTAATGCAGTGTAGATCATTTCAGTTCAAAGCCAAATGCCATAAAAAACAAAAGTGTAAAGAACATTGTAGTCTCATAAAACCTCCGAGCCCCCATTTAATTAGACGTAAAAAGCCAGCGATGACCCAGTGATATACAGTGCACTCTCCCATTGCTAGTAAATTACAAGGATGTTTACTAAAACGCCCAGTTCAGATAGCTGTGCACCGCCACACCTGTTACCAGCCAGCGAAGAAAGATCCATAATAGATCAGTGGGCGGAGTCGCAGCATCAGGACCAGAGGAAAATTGAAAGCTTGGCAATGATGCTTTGATGAGCCCGCACGGGTGGCGCTAAATGGAGCAGTCGGTCCCTTATCAAGGACTCGATCCGTGGCCCCGAGGACACCAGACAATAGCTCTTGAGGTGGGATTCCCTCGACTCGTGCCGCATGCGTCCCCAGCTGCGTGGCCCTCTCATCAAAAAAGTCATCGATGGCGCGGCGCTCATTGTCGTTTTACAAGGGAAAGCTTTGAATGTAATTATTCGTCCAGGGTTCTGGTATCATTAACATTGTAATAGGGCATCTGTCGGTGTTATACCCTGACGCTCTAGTTAAACTTGAGCCTTGTGCGTCTCCGTCTACGCTCAATTCAGTCTATTAATTAACCTGCGCCTCCGCTCGACCCTGGACTCCCATTGCGCATCCAAACACGCCGTTCATTAACTCCTCGTTTGGTTATTTTTGTATTGTCCGACATGCGATAATTCGTCATCTAAACAAACGTAAAACGCCAATGTGCGGACTCCGCGAGTGTTTATGAATGAAGGATCAGGCAGACTTGCAGTTGACAGGCCTTCATGACTGAGCAGCTCTGCCTTTGACACACATTGTTCTGCTCTGAAATATAGTTTTTCAGTTGATTATATGTCCATATAAATAATAGGTGAGGCCAGAATGATCATTAAATCATTACTGGGGTCTGAAATGTTCATTAAATCATTCCTGGGCTCTTTGTTTGTGTCCAGATGAACACACTTCTATGGGCCATCTGTTACATGCCCTATCTGTTTTCTGCTCGGGTTGCTGAAACTGCCGAACCGTACGCAGCTTGGCCCCGTCTCCTCATCACATAGAGTCATTATTAATGTAATGTTCTCCAGACCAAGCTACGCGGTTAATAGTTGACTAAACATACAGTTGTGACGCCAGCATGACGTACCAGGTTGTCGTCCCAGTGCATACATTTGAAGAAAGATTTCTTTTTTTATTCATTGGAAAACTGTATTACAATAGCTGGATTAGTTTTTTACAATTTTTTTTTAAAGATTGGAATTAAGTTAAGAAATGAAAAAATGTTGTACATGTGTACATATTTTATCAACAAAAATGAATTGTACACAAACGATTATATATTTACACACAAACATTAGTTAGTTATACATAATTCGTTTTACAGTTACAACAGTTGTACACTAAAATTTTATGTACACACCATAGTTTTAATAATAATAGTGTTAATATTCTCCTAAAAATACTGTTTTATCTTCATTTAACAAACCTTACTTGTGGCTCGTATCATTTTGATATCGTTTTACTTGAATAATAGTTAACAGTCAATTCTAGTGGTCAAGACTTCATTTCCCAAGATCCTTTGCTGTCCAGTCTGACTCCGCACATACACAGAGCAATTGTTTCAAGCTCAGGCCTGTTTCAAGCTCTCAGTTTATCTGACGCCATGTGAAGAGGAATGAATATTATCCCCTGTGCGGTGACCCAGCGTTTTGACTATATGACACATTGGACTCGTTTGTAGCTGGTTGCGCTAAGCTAAGCAGTTGTGGTGGGCTTTGTTTGCTGTAATATAAAATATTGTACTGTGTTTAGTTTTTTTATATTTATAATAAATATTGTACTCTTAAGTGTCACAACCTGTCTGATGTTTCTTTATTTCTGTTATTGAGTCAATAAAAGCTTATGCTGCAGGTCTGCCTACAGACCATTGTTTAACATTATATAGACGCACTCACGCGCCGCTGCATAAAGACAACGTGTTTCAGTTTACTTGTGATTAATGGGGGCTTATATTTACGTGGATATTTGAAATCGGTGATTATAAGCACCCCCCAAGTTTGAGCGGTAAAAATTCGAAAAAGGGGTGCGTATATTCGCGTCAATACGGTATATTCTGTATATAATTATAAACTGTTTATAAATATATATATATATATATATAAACAGACAGAAAAGCAGATAGATATTGTGATAGATAGATAAACTGTTTTTGTTGGAAATTTCTGAGAGGTGTAAATGTCAGCGTTTGAGAAGGAAGCAGACACATCTCATGGCAGCTCCAGGTCTTGTTTCCTTTGAAAACATCTGAGCTGCATTTAACAAGTGTTATCCAAAACTTTCTGTTGTCAGCGGGATTAGAGTCAGATAAAGGAGGAAAGATGTCACAGAGACTTTTCTGAGTAATGTTCCTTCCAGCTAGTGAAAGGTCAAGCGAGGGAAAAAAAAAAACCTCCATAAAAGTTCCACAGATATTCTTTCGATTGCTCTGCAAATCTGGAGACTAGAAGAAAACTCCAGTCGGATTTAATCTCAATATAATGATTATGCACCTGTGTGTGAATAACTTTGAATGTGGAATGGAGCAGGAGGTGGAGAGCGAAACATTTTGGGATTAATTTAGCGGCGGGGCAGGCGAGAGCTCGACACGAGTTCCTGCAGGTAGAAAACACAGCTTTAACGCAACAGAGCTTGAGAGATTAGAATATATGTGTGCATTTATATTGCCTCTTTTGGTGTCTCCTAAATTATTCATCTCATCCAGATCAATTCAGTCAAAATGTGTTCTGTGACGGAGGGTCATGCATCTAACTGGGGCTTTTCCATCGCCGCGGTGCAGATCTGGCTGGTCGGGGCGATTCATAAATGACCTGCGGTTATGTCACGGTGTGGGTGTAATGCATATGTCTTTGTTTCGTCAAGGCGCGAGGTGATGGACGTTGAGTGGAGAACATGCCGTTCATCAACTTTTGATAGACATGAGTCTGGTATGGTGGGCAATGGGGGTCGTTTTATTGAGATATATTATGGGGTTATGGGAACTTCAACCTGTTAGGTTAATGCAACTCTATAATGTGATGTTTTAAAATATTGTGATTTACCATTCGTACATATACAATACATGTCTGTATAATATTGTAACATATCGATTGTTTTTAAATTTTTTGTATTTGCCATTTTTATTGGCTTTTAGAGAAGGAGTGATAGGAAGAGAAAGAGAGAAATAGGGAGAAAAAGGGAGACAGAGTGCGAAGCAAGCCTAGAGAGAGTAAAAGAAAGATAGGCCATCAAACAGACAGAGAGAGAGAGAGAGAGAGAGAGAGAGAGAGAGAGAGAGAGAATTGATTAAGACCTTTAAAAAGAAAGATATGTTCTCGCTCATAAATTCCAAGCTTTACCATCATTCCTTTTCTTCATTATGGCATAAATACAGCTCTCGACATTCCAAGGTTGACCAAGATGTTTCTGCAGAGGAACACCCGCTCCTTGCTGACACCTCCATTTTTTAACACGTGAGCAAATAACTGGCAACTATGAATTTCCGTAGCAGGAATAGATTAGATCATTATGAAGTTAACGGGATGGAGTCAAACGTGTTTTCCCACTTGCCAGTTTGGCTTCCCGTGTACGTCATTCCCGACTCTCAGCCCTGCGTCTGGAGCTTAACAGATCTCCTCAATCTACTCCTGATGTCATCTCCTCGTCCTCCAGGTCCCGGCTGAATTTATCTCCCCGCGGCTGAGAAGCCTCTCTGTCCTTGTTGGACACGTGTCCTGCAGATCTCCACCAGCTTCTGCAGTCTTCATTACTCCTGACCCTAGTTTGGTCATCAGTCACTTAGTAAAACAAGCCTGGAATTGGTCCTGACTCGGTTTTTTCCGCTCTGTGTGTGATGGGTTTCGCATCCGATTGCGTTCCCGGCGAGCCTGACAGGCCTCTGAAGGCGGACACGGAGCGCGTCACTCTCACCTGTCTCCTGAATGACTGGTCCTGTCTCTTATTTCTTTCTCCTGCTCTGGTGGGACCGAATGTCTTTTCTTGCTCAATTAGAGGTGCCATCTTGCCCTTAAGCTTGGAATGAATGGATTCAACTGTCTGTGAATAACTGACATCTAAAGAGAGCATTCACTAATAAGAACAAGAAAGATAGTTTTGTAAAAGTTGTCGTTTTAAAAATAAAATAAAAATCTGACTTGTAGCTCTATAACCCCCATTTAACTATAAAATGCATTTATTGTCAAATGATGTCAACAAAATTCCATTTAATAAAGTTTTTGACATATGGAACAATAATTACGTTGTTAAAAAACAAAACTTTTTTCTACATAAACAATTAATTACATAAATAAAACAATACATGTTCTATGTGTCAGATTGGATTAAAAAATATATATATTTATATAAAATAAATTATTTTATTATTTTCATAATATTAACATATTAATAATGTTAAAGCTAATGAGTTAAGTAATAACTCAATTTATGCTCGAGCTAATCACAGCAAATTTGGGGCTGAAGGTGGGACAACAAACACTAGAATGGTGGCCAACCAATCACCGAGCAGGTTAGGCTTACAAACTCATTTTGGACAAATCACAGCGTGAGATTGTGATTGACCGACCAATCACATTAGTTTTACTTTTCATTGAGAAATTTTCCAAGTCTCTTTTCATGTTGGAGTGTGTAGAAACCGGAAACCCCTAGGAAACACACGCAATCATTAGCACACAACCCCCCCCCCCACACACACACACACACACACTTTTTATTCATTGGCATTTATTGTTGTAAATTGGGTTTGGCTCAATATAGCAAGAAAAAAAGACAATATTCCTCACAAACATCTGTCTCAGTCCTTTAATTTTCTCAACACCTCCTACATTTTTGATTCAGAGTTCATAAAGGCTTTTATTCAGCCTGAAACAATTGCTCTTTAATTTTTTCTATCCAGTCCTGAAAGAACGATTTTTATCTTTCTCCATCCAGACAATACGAGCTCAAACTGATGAATCCACAATTATCTGCGGTTTGATATAAGCAGTGAACTTCTCCGTTCGCCCTGTGTGGTAATTGTAACAGAAGTCATATGCATAAAATTAATTATACCGAACCATAAGGGCCATAAATCAGTTCACTATCAATTGCCGAAAAAATTTTTCAACCTCATAGTTCAAGGTAAAGAAAGGAGGATTATATCCACTATCAAGCGATTCTTAGCCGTGTCCGTTTAATCTGTCCTTTATAAAGCTTTATAAAGTTCTATGTTTTTAAATACATACATTTCTGTGTCCCAGTTGAAATCCATCCTGTGATTTTGATTGACTGAATTTGAACACAAGTCATTTGTTTCATTAGCACAGAAAAATTATCTGGATGCAAATTCTCTAAGTTCACTTGGATTCCAGTCTTTCATTTTGTCTTTTATTTTGTCAGGATTTCTTGTCTCATGTCCAGGAAATGGTCAAAGTGACTGTGAAAATGTGGGGTATACATAAACGCTGAATAAATTGTCATCAAATTGTCAAACTTCAAGAGTTGTGCGTTCCTGTATTTGTACATTTTTTTAAATGTACGGCATCCGTCAGTTTTCTGAACTGCTTTTTCAATTCTGGGTCACAAGGAAATTAAACTAATCACAAGGACTCTGACTTTCAAGTGGGACACAACCTGGATTTTTGACTAACCAATCACAGAGACACACACATTCACACTCCCACTCACTTACAGGAAATTTTCCAATGGAGTCTTCTTTCTCTGCGAAGCACTCCACACTACGCCATTTTGCACCTTAATAGACACACAAACCTATTTAATTTAGGCAAGAAAGATACTTACCGTTATTATTGATTATTGTAAACAGAAATGTCTGGCATTTTGGGAGATCGCCCAAGATTTTAACGACACGGTGAAAGACAAAGAAAGAAAAATCCTGTTGAGTAGCAGTCGAACACTTCCAGCTCATTCATTCCCATTTAATTTTCATTTGACGTATTTATTTTAATGAGACTTTGCTATACAGTTCATTTCAGGTGCTAACTGTCTGCAAGTCCAATTACTGGAAAGTCATTTATTCTGTCAGACTAAAAGGAATCTAATTGCCTTAACTGAAAGCCTAATGAACACTTAGGCAATTAATTCCCCCGCTGCTGAAATCTGTATATTGTAACCGAATCCACTCATTCCCTCTAGCACTGTCTTTTGCAAATGATATCAAAGTGATATTTGTTCATCATATTTAAATTGTTTCGATGAATAGGAAATAGTAATGTAAATCCTGATAGAACACATGGTGTGCAATAATTAATCATAATAATAGTACAAATAAATTATATTCAAGTCAAGGATAAATATGAAATGGAAAAAAAGAGCAGATAAATGAATAAAACTATAAATAAAAATATAGGTATGTATAATACTCGTGTGTGTATATAAACACTGTATATATTGCATGCATGAGTAGTATATGTGATATATTATGGTTTATAAATATACTGTATATATCTATCTGTATATACACACAGTGTATGTAAATATTAAAATATATATTTATATATCATATTACATTTATATATTATATTTATATGTATATTTTTTAACACACATACAACTATGACTTGTTTTAGAAGTAGGATTTCTGTTTATTTTTTTCAATTTTGATTTAGTTTCTGTTCTGAATAAATATATTAATAATAATAATAATAATAATTTCAAAATACATACATTTCCTACATATTTTTTCAGTGGAAAAAAATTCAATTTTTATGCTCATTTAAAACTTTTTCATTTAATCTAGATTAATGTACAAAAATGTGCCCTTTGTGTGATTAGTTATTAATTTGTTTTATTGACCATTGTTACTTTATTAACATTATCAATATGAGCAATTATTAATATTGAAACCAACTTGCATCTTACATCTACGTCCTGTTCATGTAAAATGCATGAATAGTGTTCTATTAAAATATCATTTTTAAAATGTATGTATAGACATTCTTAGAGAAAAAACTTAACTTTCCTACTTGGAATTGGATACATTTCCCCCTTTATTGAAGGATTCCAATTGGTTCTTTTTACATGGTAATTTTTATAGAGCCACTTTAGCAAAATACCCTGGCAACTTCCTCGGCAAACAGCGAAGCCCTCACAAGCCGTTTAAAGCTGGATAAACTCCTCAAAAGGCTTTAATTATCTTAATGCAGCAATTTCACAGATTATTTAAAATGCTGTCATTTACTTTAGCTTTTCACGAGGGGCGGGGGGGTTGTCAATAAAACGACGACTGACAGAGACTCATGTTGGAGATACGCGGTGACACAACTCTCGTTAAACTCTATGGATCATGTATATCACTCGGTGGGCATTTATGGAGCTCTCTTTGGCCAGGACAAGAATTGATTTTAATTTAGATGGGTTTCCTATGAGAATATATAGCACTTGCTGATAAACATTTAAATCAGATGAAAACTAGGCTATTTTTATTTATCATTTACGTGGCTTTTGACGAGGCAAACGACGAGTGTTTTGCAATGTTTTGTGCTGCTTATTTTGTACAGTGTCTAGTGTTCTAAAATTCATCAGGATATGTGGTTTAAACTCAGTTTGAGGCTTTTCTATATATAATTGTGCTCAACTAATGTTCTGTGACCAGTGAATTATGTTGGCCTGTAATAATGCAATCAGCCACACTTTTGTTCCCATTAACATCGAGGCCATTGTGAGCTATTAATCTTTTAAGGCCAAGCAACGCTTTAATTTCCACCAGCAATCAAATGTGACTTTTCCAGTTGGACTGCGGTGTTCTGGCTGGCGGATTGTGCTCTGAATAGTGCGATTAGCCGGCTCCGTCAAGGCGATCGCATCTTATTTCAACACAGTTGGATCTATTACAGCACTCACAGCTACAAATTATGATTCGCTCTTTCTCTTTTCAGCTGACATCATTTACAAGCCAATGGAGGAGCAGGGCACTCCAACCAGTCCAGTGCACTGCATTCCTAACTGCGGACGCTTAGAGATGTCACCGGAAAGAATAGAAAGAGTGAGTGAGGGAGGGAGGGAGAGAGAGAGATACAGAGGACAGGGAGGGGGTGGAGAGTGTGAGAGAGACACAGAAAGAGAGAGGGAAAGAGAAGGATGGAGAGAGTGAGAGAGTGGTAAAGAGTAGATAAATTGAGTGGAAGATGGGGAGGGAGGGGGAGAGAGAGAGAGAGAGAGAGAGAGAGAGAGAGAGAGAGAGAGAGAGGTAGGAATGAGAGGTAGAGAGAATAAGAGAAATAGAGAGATAAGTGGAGGAAAAGTGAGACAGACAGATAGAAACAAACAGCCCCCCTGTTAGAGAGTCTCTTGTTAGAGAGAGGTAGAAAGAAAAATAGCGAGAGATAGAGAAAGTGGTAGTAAAAAGAAATGAGAGAGAAAATAAAATGAAGTGAGAAGACAGATACAAAAAGATACTTTGACAGATACAAAAAGATCTGACAGATAGAGAGAGAAATTGAGAGAGGGGTAGAGATGAACGATAGATGGAAAGAGCGAGAGAGAGAGAGAGAGAGAGAGAGAGAGAGAGAGAGAGGAAGTTACAGAGAGGTAGAAAGATAGAAAAAGAGTGAGAGACGGAGATAGAAAGTGATAGTAAAAGAGGAAGAGAATGAGAGAGAGATTTGGAGTGAAGGAGAGATACAGACAGACAGACAGAGATAGACAGACAGACAGCTAGAGACGAGAGAGAGAGAGATAGAGAGAGAGGGCGTGCGAGCGAGCCCTGGGTCTTTGAATAGAAAGACTTACAGGAAACTATACGACTGTAAAGAAAGCGCAGCAATTTGTCCTCATCAAGTGAGAGCGAGAATGTGTGTGGCTGTGAGAGAAAGACAGTGCGACTCTTCTGACGCCGTCACTGTAAGGCTAATTCACTGAATGAATGCTTTTCTCCCAGAGACTCCGCCTCATTTGTCCTCATTTGTTTGCGGACCACCCAGGATGCTCTGAGAGGCAGGTACAGTGGCTTTGTCCGGGGTTCAGAAGTTCACAGTATCTAGGAGCTGCTTGACTGAACTTTAGGACTATCATTGTTGTCTAGCTTAGAATAATAAGAGGAGCACTTGTGACCCACTATCTGGAGTATTAACATATTCCATTAAGGCAGCTCATCCCTCCTCCGGCGGAAGAAAAAGTGACTTTTGAACCTCGGCCAGAGTTTGGTGATAGGTGTTTTATTTGGACCCGACTTGTGGTTAAAAGCCACAGCGTTGAGTTTTTGAATCGGCATTTAGAATGGAACGGGACGCAGATGATACTGAGGAGGAAGGTGGCAAGTGACATATAGACATATTGATGGATGGATGGATGGATGGATGGATGGATGGATGGATGGATGGATGGATGGATAGATAGATAGATAGATAGATAGTATTTTTGTATTTCTTCCTTTATTGTATATCTTCCTTTATTGTATTTTTATCTGTTATTCATATTTTATCTTAGCTCTATTTTTATAGTATGGACAGACAGACAGACAGACCGAGTCAGACAATAGACAGACAGATATGTAGAGAGACAGACGGGCAAGTACACAATAATGACAAAAAGCGAACAATAATTTTGTTGTGTTTTTTTGTCAGCAGATACCCAAAAGGCCAGTGTATGTATGTGTGTGTGTTTCCTGTCTGACCAGTCGCATGTGTTTTTATTACACATGTTGATCTCCACATGATCCGGGCCGGGCGTCTCTTAAATTCACTGTGTGGACACTACAATTTCATGACTGGTTAACATTCATTACCCCTGAATTTCTTTTTCATCGACGGGTGAAGGGGAGGGCAAAGGGGCGGAGTCGAGAAGGAGCGGTTTAATGTGTCCCATTCATTACACTGTCTTAATTCAGCCCCAGAGAAAAAAAAAAAAAAAAAAACACCCACTACGTCTGCGAGCACCAGACAACTGGACTTTATTTAAAAGACTGTATTGATAAACCCATAGAACGTATACACTAAGTTGTGCATCCGCAGCTATTTAGGCCGTGTCTGTTGTTTTGGCTGTGATTTGATCATTAAAGCAAAGAGCAATGCCCCGCGTGTATATGTTTAAGTGGGCGTTTCGCAGGCGGTGGGCTGCGGAGGGGGCTCGGGGACATCTGCTCTTCCTTTGGCGTGGCAGTGAGCACAAAGGCCATCAGAGTGACAGAGGTTAAGTCAACCCATGGCATGGCAGCTGCTCACCCTCCCCGTACATATCTCCGTCTTGCCCATTCACCTAGCCCCTCCCTCTTATGGATTGTTCTTAATATCATTAGCTTAAACCTTCAACTAATTATACCAAGCCTCATTTTCCTGAGACTCTTAAAGCCTTATAAGTCACCTTGCACTTTAATTAATTTATTACATTTCCCCCAAACAGGATTTCCATACAGTGCCAGGCTGCTGATGAGTGCGAGGCGGAGGAGTAAAATCAATTAAGATTTAAATTGTTTGCCATTTATTTAACTGGGTGGGACACACACTGCATGCATGGGAGTTAAATCAATTGCGGCTAAAAAGGGAGGGTAAAAAGAATATAAATGGAGGTTAATAGGCCCCAACAAAATGTGTGTGCAGCACATGTCGCCGACGGCAGCTTGTTTAAGTCTCCATCAGACTTCTTTTTTTTTGTTATAACGAATGTAAGTGTGAGTAAAGCAAATGATGTGTTTGACTAAATTTAGTTACTTTATCAAGAAACTCTAAAACAAAAGAAAAGCTAATTAATATTTAATGAATAGATAATAAAATACTTTAAATTATATATAAAAGTGCATATATAGTTTAAAATAAAATATAGCTGGATATGTTTTTTTTTTTTTTTGCCAGTTTTTAAAATCTAATATTCTGTTAGTAAACCTGGTAAAAGAAAATATCAATCTGTTGGAATATTGATGATTTTTGTCAATTACAGTGGTAAATTAAATGTAAGATACTTGTGAAAATATGAACAACGGTGAGGCAAAATTTCAATTAAAAAAAATCTGAAATTGATTTCTAATTTATTTGTAATAAACAGTGTAAAAGATTGAATGGATTATTTATAAGCATTTTTTTTTTTTAATTGTTTATCTGATTTTAATTTATTCTATCTTGATTTATTTATATTGGATTAAATGCATTTTTAGGTTTAACACATTAATTTGTTTTCACTGGACTGATGAATCAAATTAAACCAAAAAAAGACGTAAATGTTTATGTGGAATGAATAACAATGGTTTTATAATACTGGAATACTATTCCAAAGAATACATAATAAAAAACAGAGACTTTTTTATTGTGTTTATTCTAATTGTTTTGCCATTGGGCCAAATGACAGTGTGTGGCACCCAAGTCTGAAGAACGCTTTTAGTTCACTACACTGCCATCTATGGCCTAAAGACAGAATTTCACCTTTTGCCTTTTTTATATTGTTTTGATTGTGACTAGGTTGGAACGGAATGTCCGTTTATATCTTCACTTTTATACTATGTCAAACCATTTTCTAGAAATTTCTGTCAAAATATCAAACTGAAAAATATAGATTGTTTTTTTTTCACTGTCATTTTTTTCACTAATCAAAGTTGCCATGGAATTTAATGCAAAGATATGTTTTTACTGATTTGTGCAAATATCTCATTAATATATTATTTTAAAATATGCACTTTAAGAATAACTTTATCTGACGGTGGTACATTCAGGTGCCATAATCCCTTATTCCAGAAACGGCCATTTAACCTCTGATTATCTAAAAAAGTTCCCGATTTAGTCTTGAGTATTTAATCTGTGTATGACAGATCAAATGTCTTTGATCCTCCTGAGTTGTGTGCTTTTCATTCAAAATGTCATAAGTTTATGCCATGTGACAGCAGACTAAATTGCATGATTTAAGGTTTGATCCATGGAAATCAATTGAGCCGGCGAGGGCAGGTCAGGCGATTAGCCAGTGTTGTCTTTGAAAGTGCATTTCTTTTAGAGCAGTTCAGACTGGAAAAACGAGTCACTCAAGGAATTAACATATTGACCGTTTCATGACACTTCCATGTTGTGGAGTTGTTGTCAAGGTTGTGGGACGTCGGTGGTTAAGGAGAGACGAATGTGCCGTTGAATATGTTGAGGCATTACGAAATGATTTAGTGATTAGCTGATGTTCAGAAATGACTCATTTTGGTCGCTTGCAACAACAGTGTCATGGGTTCAGTTCCCTCAAATGCACGGAGAATCGATCAAGACAATCACATGTGCACAATGCATGTTAATATTCTGTAAAGATATTTAAAGGTTAAAAAACGGCAAAAATATTGACCCTGATTCGAGACTCCAGTTCTCCACCTGCCTTGGTTTCCTCCAGGTCTCCAGTATCCCACATTACAAAAACATGCCAGAGATATGGTTGCTCATAGGTGTGAGTGAGAGTGTGATTGTGTGAGTCCTGCTCTGTGATTGGTCCACCTCCAATCCAGAGCGTGTACAGCATTCCCTGTGACCCGGAATCGATGTGGTTTGGAAAATGGATCAATTGAGTTACATATTCTCAAATATTAACAATTGTGTAGATACGCGTTTGAAAAAATAAACTAAAATTTTCCACTGATCTCTGCTAACATTACTTTCACTGGGCCAGTTTGGATCAAGATCTGGGGCAAATATGGCTCAGTTATGGCCACATCTGGGCAAGAGTTTATTCTCTAGCAACAAATCAGTTTTCTTTTTTTCTCTAGCTACAGTGAGAAATATATAATAGTCACATAACGGGAATGACCAGAATATGGCAAAGCTAAGAAAACAAACAAACTTTAATCAAGGAAACAAGAAGTGGATTACAAGAAGTGTGTAAACTCCAAAACAAGAACACAACTTGAAGATCAACACGGCCCCAATAGAGATCAGGTGCAGCGCTAGAAGATGATTGTCCAGGTGTTCGTAATGAGCTTGCTGCTTCCTCTGGCAGCCACTAGGAGGAGACATAGAGCAGGACTGTTACAATAGAAATAATATATAGTGAGAACTGGAAAGAATGAGAAAGTATACAGAATCTTCCGGTAAAACAGAGGTGTAAAGAGTAACCTAATTCCATACTTATGTAAAAGCATGGAAGACTTAGTAGCCAATTCTAAATGTTGTAAAATATCCAATTTTAAAAGAACTTAAGTTTTTTACTTGTACTGAATGTGAGATCAGAAAATACCGGGAAATATGAACATATCAAGAAACTCTATATTCATGAGGTTTTATTTCCTAATATAAGAATGAAATTTAACACCTTAATGTTTCAAAATGACAGAATAAAATAGTCCAAAAAGTCAGTCTCAGTCAAACTCAAATGTGCGAAAAGTGTCACCGCTAGTACTCAAGTACTTTACACTGTTGTACGGTTAGATTTATAAAAAGATGAAGATGTCATATTAGAAATCCCCCACACACGGGCACCTTCATTTGAAAACGTGTGGACGGATGTTCATCACTTGTGCATAACCTAAAGCAAACAAGAGAAGACCTTTTCCTCTTTAAGCAAACAACGCCGAGCCTTTTATGTCTTCAGACGTGGCAGTTAATTTATCAGCAAATGTCAAAAGCAGGTCATTTGGAATCCCGAGACACTCGACGGAAATGAATTGAAAATATTCAAAAAGCACGTGTAAATAAGTCATCTGCGGACGTGTCCTCCAGGGTCCGCCACCCTTTGGATCACGACACCCAAGCAACGTTTCGCTGCGAGTGCGTTTGACCAATCCAAGTAGTGGGCCAAAAAAAAAAAAAAGTGGCGTGTTGATTATCGCAGACGTGTGTCGAGCATCCCCGATTGTTTGCTTTGCGTAACCATTGAAGATCGTGCACTTTGATGAGGACGATGGTTTTCTCAGGGGGGGTGTATTTCTCCAGGAATCATAAAAACACTCAATGGGAACGCTTTCAAACAGAGGTCAGGCCTGCAATAATATTTTCTCGGCGTGATGACGGTTCTTTCCTGCTTGGAGCGGCCATCTGCTAGATGTGATTCCAAAGCTGAGTAAACTTTTCGTAGAGGAGTTGGATGGAAAAAAAAAAGCCATAACAAAAGGGCACGGTTTGAGTGTGTGCGAATGTATATCGGTGTGTGTCTTTGAGAGAGTGGGAGCTGCGGACAAGACCCCCGTGACTGTTCTGCGGCACGACATGGCATTGCTTATCTGTAGAGGCTCATCCCGGGGCTTAGATCACGGTTAGGCCCAGGCATTTGTTCTGCTGCCACCTCATCCTCCTCCCACGTCCTTTCTCATTATTTGCGCTCCTTGACTTTCTAGCCTTTGGTGGGATGAATCCCTATGTGGGGCTTAGCACATCCCAGGAGGTGAACTGCTCCAGGAGAGGACACGTGAGACTCGGATCAGACTGACAGGCCGTGCACACTCTTCCTCTTCTCTCTAGCCGAGCTCTTCATCAGAGACGCCCGCAGGTTAACTGCAATTACGGATGCAATTAGTAGCGTGATTATTACATCACGGTGCACCTTGGAATGTCAGGAATGCTTTCAGAATGGAGCTAATGTGAGTCGTATTTGATGAATTTGACATGTCAGTGTAAAGGCGGAAGCAACATGATTTGGGAAAATTTCAACGGTGGCTAATTAATTTATAATTAATAATAATAACTGGCTAAAATAACTGGAAAATATGTATCTATATTTATTGACTTTATGAAATGTATATTTCATTGGAATGCGTATATTTGTGGATTTTTGTAAACATCTGCGAATTGCTGTCAGGTGATTAGTGATTTTTGTAACTATTGTTAACAAAAACATACAAATTTGAATGATCTGTTTCTTGCAGTGTTAATTAATTACTTATAACTGTCCGTGAATGCAAGTTCACCCTCTAGGTCAAGTGCAAATTTAATTAAAGTATTTAAAAAATAATATTTTTATTAATAATAATAATAATAATAATAATAATAATAATTAATAATAATGTTCTATTACTACTATTTTATTTTTAAGTATTACTTGAATATTAACTGTGTTTTATGTTTTTTATTTATTTACATTTGTTTTTTTTGTTTCATATTTTAAACATTATGTTTTAACTGGAAGTCAAACATCAAATTTCTTGTATGTTTGAACATTCTTGGGATTGGGAATAAATCTCTGGTTCATATTAAACTCCTAATACATTATTCAATTTTTTTAATCGCATCATAATTTGGATCAATTTACCTGCATTAGCGCTAGTCTTTGTTTAGATTATCAGTACTTCACCAAAAACGATTCATGAAATGACACAGAATACTTTATCGAACAAATTCACCTTGAGACACAACACGTCATGTGTCTCTGACATTTATTAATCTGACATAAAAATGTCATATTAATAAACTCTCTGTTCAGTGCCAAGCCTTTTCTTTCACAGTGAAATATTTGTGTGAAATGTGGCAGTTGTGGCGTAGTTGTAAAGTATTGGATTTGTAACCATAAGGTTGCTGGTTCAAATCCCAGACTACAAATGTGGCTTTGAGAAGGAGACTGAACCCAATCTGTCATTCTGTCTTCAGATAAACACAGACATATATCGACAAATCAACATAAAGTGAAATACTTGTGCATTTTCCGATGTCATTTAAATATTAATAACGCAACTGATCTGCTGTTTCTCTTGCTAACCGCTAAAGCCCGAGTTGTGCAGATTCAGCCACAAGCCTCACTAAGGAGGAATAAATGGTTTTAGGAAGGAGGGAACTTCTCCAGACAACTGTGATTTTTCCAGAACAGTCCACTGAGATGGAAGATGTGGGTGGATGACTGGCCAGCCGTTTGACTGTTTGATGTGGGAGGTCTTAACTTCACCCCGCTGGGTCGGACCCCACGACTTCTCATTAACCGTGTCATCAAAGGCCCCCGGCCCAAGTAATCATAACATTAACGTTGACATAACCACACAGCTACAAGCTTCTTTCGACGTTTGCACCGGCCAAGTCATTCCTCCGCAGCAAGGGAGCTAGCGCTAAAGCTAACTAGGCTACATACACAAACGCTTGCAATAGTGGACAAGTGAGCAGCGCCGTTGCTTACAACATCCCCAAAGTTGAGCTTAGCATCTCCGTACCGCAGAGGTGTAAGGTACTTGAGTAAATGTACTTAGTTACTTTACTTAAGTTCAAAAATATATACAAAATATAAGTAACTTTTACTCTACTCCACTGCATTTCTGATGGAGTAACTGTACTTTTCACTCCACTACATTTGAATTGACACTTACCGTTACTCGTTACATCTTGATTGTGCGCGACAAACCATAATCCATTTTTACCGACCGCGGTTAATTTCTAGGCTGAACGAGACAATTTTGCAATCTATAGTCTACTGAAGATACTGGAAGCTAATTGTGAATTAGAAACCACACAAACGTGAATTAGAGGTGTGAAGGTATGTGAATTTAATGTTAAGTTAAACTTTACAGATATTCCCTGACTTTACAATGGTATTGTAATGTTACTAAGCCTATCATGGCGAGAACCACTGTGACATGACTTGGCTCAGAACTTGAACTTGAACTTGAATAAACGTAAAGTCTTTTGTAGGCAAATGACTTCAGTAGAATCACATCAAAGTCAGCTCGGAATGTATTTATTTTTATTGTTATTTTTGTTCTTTATCTATTTTGTTTTACCATTTTTGAAACATGGAAATGTTAAATTTCATTTCTGCATTAGAAAATAAAACCTCATGAATAGTTTTTTTTCACTTTTGTTTTGTTTTAGCCTAAATTCAGTATGAGTAAAACTTAAGTTGTTTTAGAATGTGATACTTTGGGGCTACTTTGACTCAAGTCTTTTTTTATAGTGGTGACTTTTTATTTGTATTGGAGTAACTTTTACAGCACGTATCCGTACTTTTACTCAAGTATGGTTGTCTGGTACTCTTTACAACTCTGCCGTACCAGCCCTAATTAAAGCAAGAGTCTTGTGAAAAGGAGCACAGAGGTTGCAGCTGTCAGCATGGCAAGGTCAGCTCCTCACTCCTATCACATGTGTTCCCATCTCTTGTCCAGAGGTCGATGGGGTTCTTGTGCTTGTACCTTGCTTTTAAGCCATCAGAGACCCCCAGGGGGCACATGAGGAAGATATATCTCTGTCAGTGTCCTCGGGCTTGGCCATGGTAATGCTGGGGAGGACAAGAGTTCTGTCCGTAAAGCTGCAATCCACGTCTCAGGGATCCAGAGGTGTAGAGCAGCTGAAAACCATACTTGAGTAAAAATTTACCTTACTGTAAATATTACTCAATTACAAGTGATCAATTCCAAGAAGACCTGAGTAAAAGTCGTAAAGTTTGAAAAGATCTTGAGTGTTTTATTTGTATTGAATTTAGACTCAAATAACATCAGAATGTGAAAAACAAGAAACTCTTTATTCTGGAGGCTTTATTTCTTAATATAGAAAATAAAATGAACACGTCAGAGTTTCAAAATAATTGATTAAAAAAGAACAAAAAATCAGTTTGCAGTCAAACTGTGTGCAAAAATGTGCAAAAAAGTGCAAGCGCTGATTCACGTGATTTAGCTCATAAATAGCATCCAGTACCTGCAGCATCCTACAGATGGGGATATCGCCTCGTCCGGCCAAGAATCAAATCGAATCACTTATTATTATTAATAATATGTACTTAAACACAATAGAAAAACGCAGACTTGTTGCGCACAATCACAATATAACAAGTAATGGTAAGTGTCCATTCAAATGTCGAGGAGGTACTCAATCAAAAATGTAGTCAAGTAGAGAGTAAAATTTGCTTATGTTTTTGATACTCTGTACAAGTACAAAGTAGCCAAAATAACTTAAGTAACAAAGTCCATCTACTCAAGTACTGTTAGAGAGTGAATTTAGTATCATGTGTTATGTGACGTGTGCATCTTCATTTGAAGATTCGTCCGTGTCTGGAGGTCGTGGATTCAATCTGGATGTGGTTGTCGCCTGATTATGCCGATAGCCCACTAAGTGCTTCATTACTATCATTCCATGATTCCGATTAAATTCCAGCCTGGAGATGATCCATCTAACGGGAGGCATTAGACGTGACCTGTTACGGTGACTTGGAGACGGAGAACAAGGAAAGGTCACGGCCAGTTGGACTCCCGCTGCTCCAAAAGTCTTTACACGTGTTTTCCCTCATCCCAGAAGACATGGAATGGAGTTTGATTTGAAAGACAAACCCTTGCTCTCAACAGGCACGTCATTGTTCCTTTGAAAAAGCCGTTCCCCGTGTTCAGGCATCAAACGACTTTTTAAAAGGTAATTAAACAGCAGGACGGCTCTGCCAAGGGGCCGATGGGTTTCACTTCATTAGCATCACTGTGTATATTAACTCTTTGTGCAGCACAATTATGGAATTATGGACTGCAATAAACGCAGCTCTCGGGAGGAACTCGTATTCGCCTCCAGTGTTTTTTCAGCGTCTGAGTAATGGCTGCAAAATACAAACGCAACAATAAACTTTAAAGGGTTCTGAAAAAATACAGACGGGTTTAAAAATATCTCCTACAAAGCCGGGCGGAAAACTTATTGCAAAAACAATTCCGTCTGGCCGTTTCCTGCAAATGATGCACATCATTCACTGATTAATTTAGAGCGCGAGCATGACCCCAGCCATATTTGAACGGTAATTTGGAAGTATGTGTATTTGTCTTTTCAAAATAGGTATTAATATTCGATATTAATAATGGTTTTGTTTATTTTCAAGTTGAAAAGTTCTGTGTGGAAACCTTTTTTTGATTTTAAAAATAACACATGAACTTGAACTTTGAACGAAACGAATGGCACCTAATTTAAAGACATTCTTTGATTCAGCGGTCATGCTTTTCACTTGGTTCAGATTGAGTTCAGATTATTTGAGGTGTCTTGTGAATGGTTTATAGCAAAACAGATATCTGACACCACAGAGCCAAGTTTGGGTCAGAAGCCTGGGCCAAATATGCCATCTTTGGCTTGTGAACTGTAGATCTGTTTTGCAAAACATTTATTTTTGTGTCAAGTGTGTGACAAACAGAGGTGTAAAGAGTACCTGAACACCATATTTGAGTACAGATACCTTACTTTAAAAATACTCCATAACAAGTTATAATTCACCTATTACAACAAGACAATTAAAGTTGTAATATATCCAATTTTAAAAGAGCGTTTTTTTATAAAAAAAAAAAGATAATTGATTATTTTACTAAGAAAATACATCAAGAAATGTGAAAAAAAAGAAACTCTTTCTTTGTTCACGTGATTTAGCTCATTAATAGCGTCCAGTACCTTCAGCATCCTGCAGATGACATCGTATCGTATATATCACCTCGTCCGACTTGTTGCGCACAGTCACAATGTAACATGTAGTCAAGTAGAGAGTAAAAGTTTCTTTCCTGTATACTGTATTTTTGACACAAGCACAAAGTAGCCAAAATACTCAAGTAACAAAAGTTCAAATACTCAAGTATGTACTTTACCACCATTGGTAACAAAGCAAATTTGTATTTGAAAAGAGACTAACAAATTCATATACATTACGTATAATTGAACACATCACCTGACCTCAATAAAATCACCATTTTATCTGGGAACAGGAAATGTGACAAATATTGAAAAGTCATTGAAAAATTCTTTTGTGTAGCAGAATGAGCATTACATTAATAGAAACCAATCAGTGAATCAAGAATCATTTTTAGCAAACCAAATGCTTACATTTTATCCCAACTTGGCAAAGAGTGACATAGCAATTTAAAGCGGCGGTGAAAATTTGCCCGGCGTGTTTTATTCGGGCCTTAAGTGTAGTATTTCAGGCCGTGCCCTGTATTAGTATGGAGCGTGGGTAGAAGAGAAGTGTATAGGCTGGCTGACCCCGCCACTGATCTGCATACGGCTTAGAAAGCAAAGCAGCTCTTTCCATCAGCATGCAGTGACAGCCTCCTCCGTTTAATGCACTCCCTCAGTTTATAAATGCCCAAAGTGTGATAAACATTTCCAGCGCTGATACGCAGGTCAGGTGCTTCGGTGGTCCCTGATATGGCCTCAGCAGATGTCGGGTTGTTGAGGTTTTAGGGAAAGATCAAACTTAATTCGCGACACGGGCTGTTTGATGTTTGCTTCATAGCGTGTTCCTAAATATATTATCTTAAAATTTGTCAGAGACTGACAGCTCGCAGTGTTCTGGACCCGCTGAGGCCCGTGATGAATGAATCTCAATGAAATCAGGAAATGTGGAGGAGAGTGATGCATTATGGGATGCCTCTTTACATTGTAAAGGTCCTGACAGTTGACAGATGAGCTTTCATTTGGGTGAAACCGGCCAAAGCAGCAGGACATCAGCTCTCGGGAAACTGACCGTCTGAATGTTTCAGCAGCTCTGAAGTGATAGTTTTGATTTAAACGCACGGCTTAATAGATTTTTGTTGGTAATATTATTTTGTATTTAACATGTTCGTTGGGATGTTTGTGTGTGTGTGTGTGTGAGTGTGAGTGTGAGTGTGTGTGTGTGTGTGTGTGTGTGCAATAGTACCCTTTACTTTTTGCTCCATACAATACACATATACACATTTACACAATATATGCAAATGTAACCCTTTTGGGAAAAAAAGCACATAAACACTTTTTTCTATTAAATAAATGTGCAAAAAATCCCCCTTTTTTGCAGTTTACCTTTATCATAATTTTGGCAGTTTACTTATTTATACTAATAGTTTTACACCATACATGACACATATATAAATGATACATACATTTAAAAATATCATACACACTTTACATGAGACATTTACAATAAATTTGCACATGTACACTTTTTATATACATGTGTATAAATGCACTTTTTTACAGTTTACTTGTATTCACTCAAATATTTTGCACAATACATGACACATATACAACTTATATTCAATATATACACACTTTATCCCATTATGTACATGTATATAGCCCTCTAATGTATATGATTCCAAATGTGTACATTTATTATTTTATAATGTCAATTTTTGTACTGTAAATTTTTCTTGCGTGTAGCACAGTATAGAAGTTCTTAATTTCATGGTACATGTGTATAATCTACACACAGTGACAATAAAGGCATTCTATTCTGTTCTATTAAATTCAATACACTAATCAAAAAAGTCTGTACATATACACATTTAGTTGAATAAAGTAGTTATTTGTAATAATGTTAGATAATTTCTACATGAGTTGTGCATGACGTAAAGAGATTTACTAGTATTGTAGATCACTTATATGTCATTACTACATGATTACTAGTATATGGCACGGTGATTAATTAATGTGTGTGACAGCCAAGTTTAACATGCCTTTATGTTTTCTTTGGGAATGTCGATTTGTCCCCGTGTTGTTTTCTCCTCCCAGCAACTCGTCTAAAGGAGCCCAACTTTGCATATTCTAGTCTTGTCCTCTTTCATTCTTCCTCTGCCCAGAACAGCAACTCGTGAATTAAACGCCTCAAACATGATTGATTACTTTTCCTTTTTATTTGCAAGCTGAAAATCCAAAGTAGTTGTTTTCTCTGCCTTTTCTTCTGCCCACCTTGTATTTTTATCCCCCCTCATTGTACTTCTCGTCTGCACAGCCTCATTGAAACAAGAACGTGTAGCAGCTCTGACTTTGCATGGATTGAATTGAGTCGTGGCAGGAAAACGTTTGTGTGTTTTTCCCACAGTAGCCGTAAAGCTTTTTCTCGGTTTTACCCAGGCACAAAAAGGAGAAATTGTTTGAAGATGTTTTATTATGGTTACAATCTGCTCTTTTTTCATTTTGGGATGAGAAAGCATGAAGTTCAAATAAAGGCGAAAAGATCAAGTGTAAAGAACAACATGCCAATTTGCCGGCATTTACTGGTGCTTTTTGGACAACAAGGCCTGAATGCTTGAAATTAATAATTGATTTGAAGTCTTATATCCAGAAAGAAATGTGGCTTATGAAAAAACGATTGGGAAATAGATGATTATTAATCGTGTGTGTAATAATCTGCTGCGCCTTATAGTCTGCGTAATATGGTAAATGTTATCTGTAATGTGAATATAAACTAGAAAATATCAGCCATCAATCAGCTTTTAACAAATACATTGCAAATGGACTTTATTCAAAACTAGTCCATGCATCCCCTGGCAATTAAACCCAATATCTGGTGTTTCCTGGTAAAACCAGTTAGGTTTAAAATTAGGTTTACAATAGGATTAGGTTTATGAATTAAGATTATTTCTGAGATTACGTATATGCCTGCCGTTACCTAATTTTCTGGGAAGAACTTGCTCAGCAACGTCTAAAAGTCCTACAAAAGTGTTTAATTATCGAAATTTGGCATCGAGTCATTCTAAATCACACTTTTGATAACTAAAGCTTAAAGCATTTAATGCCTTCACTTCAGCGAGCCATTTACCAACGCCAATAAAGCGCTCTGTCATCCTGAGACGGCAGTCAAAGTTTGGACATATGGCCATGAATAGTTAGGGTTTTGCTTGCAGATGGGCCTGCGGTTCCGCTAATCTTGAGCGACATTTTTCATAAAACTGCTCTGAATTGCAGTTCTCTGTTGAACAATAAAGACGACAGCTATAAATCTCTTTGTTTATGGCTGTACATTGCGAATTAAGACACGCAGCTATTGAGATCACAGCTTCTGAATAATTAAGTAATTAAATAATTAAGCTTCTGTTAATCTGTGAGTTTGGAATTGTCATGTTGAATTTGTGTATTATAGGAAATAATTTTAAAACCGATTCATTTCAAGATTCTTGACACCATCATTTTCCGAAAACTCATCGCTGATTTCGCTCTTCCGTCTTCTTTTATGTTCATATGCACTCGGAGCCGTTATTCTGTCTCTGTAAGCGCATGTCAACTGTAAGAAAAAGACAAATTCATCAGAATATATGGCTTTTAATGTAAAAGCCAATCATCCTTGCTATGGTTTTTATTGAGTTTGCAGATCGGATTGACGCAGGCTGGGATCAGGGGCTAAGAGGATGGCCACCCGAACAGGACGTTTGGCTCCTGCCCACTTAGACAATAAAAGCCCTTTTCTGGGAAATTGTTCAAAAAATAGCCCGACTTTTCAGTGTGGCTGGAGCACCGAATAACTTTTTTTAAAGATTATTTTCATTGTAGATAATCTCTTTAGCCGTAGAGGTGAGTCGCTACACCTGAACCGCTTTATCCACTGATGCCACAATCATGCTATGGTGCGGACGCTAATCCCATAATTCTTTGGGAGGGCAGCTCTATTTGCTCTTCTTCATATGCCTATGTTTGGCATGGATGTGTTATTATAAAGAAAAGGCTTAAAGTCATAATTTTTTGCTTTATTTGTGGGCCTTTAAGTGTGGCGTTTGCATGGTCTCCCCTGTTTGTCTGATTTCCTCCCACAGACCAAAGACCAGAGTTGGAGTCTGGAAAATTTCTCATCGGTGTGAGTGTGAATGTGTGAATGTGTGTCTGTGTGTCGAGCTCTGTGATTGGTTGGCCTCCAATGCAGGATTTGCCCCTCCTTCAGGCTCAGAGTGGCTGGGATTGGCTCCCTCACGTGGAAAACCAGTTCAGAAAATAAAAGTGAATTCATCTGTTCTGAAAGAATCCTTAGAACGTTCTTCAAACCCATTAGAATTAGATATATAATAAAATTAGAAATTGGAAGTATTTTAATATTTCTCAAATCAGGTTGGAAGCGCTGAAACAACAATAAGCACTTTGCAGATTCTGTTATAATGAAACATGTCTGTGACAGGTTCATTTTCCCAATAAAAAAAGATTAAATGCTGTTTTTAACGGCCCACTTGACACCCGAGCGACGTCTTCGGCGAGATCCGAAGCTCTTTTTCCGCAGGCTGGCTTGGGTTATGAATCCACAGATTACTTTGTTCTTGCACTGACATCATTTTTGGGGCTTGGTTTATTTTTGCCTGGAATAGGGTTGCTCACAACAGTCCATGCAAATCAAAAGCCTTGATTTATGCACCTTTCCCGTGGCGGCTGGAACATTAAATTTAATTTTGCCGTGGCAGCCGGGTTCCACCTTGCACAGGCTTGACACGGTGAACTGGGTCCGCGGAGCACAGGAATTCATTACTACTTCCACGATATGCGAAAGCCACATTTGAATGAAACATTTGTCTCTTGTCAGAAGCGTGTAAGATCTACTCTCTCCATACAGATATATTAAAAATAGGAGGGGAGGAGGGCCGCACGCCTCACTGTAACAAAGCTGGATGTCGCTTGGCCTTGGCACATTAGAATAAGGCTTGTTGGATGTGGGCTGGGAAACAATCTGTTTCTTGTCGCGATGTTCCATTACTGTTTTGAGAAAAAATATCAGCCGAGTAATGAGATTTGTTGTCCGTTTTCCGCGCATGGTTTTGCATTTTAGACACCGAGCGAGTCGAGATACAAATGAACTCTTTTGTACTGCCCCGTTTCATTTAGTGACAATAGCATAATGCACGATTGTAAGGTGCAGAAGAGGAACACTTGCATACACTTAGCTACACTTGTATGTGCTTTTATTTGGGATTTTATTTATGCATTTTAAGAGGCTTATGAAAGAATCTCACATAAGTAATTTTCAATCATGAGCATTTAAGTTATTTCTCATTCTAATGCGTAGTTAAAGTTTATAAATAGCAATATTTTGTGATTTTATGTATCTCTGACATTCCAAAGAGCAGCGACTTGTGAAAACTTCAAAGGGAAGAATCGCTAACATTGCTGATACAATTTTAGTAAATTGTAGACAAATAAAAAAAATAAAAAAATTCAAAAAACAATTGAACCCCAATTAGGATTTGAGTCTTATCAACTTACAGATTGGCTTTATTGCTTAGTCCAGAAAAACTAAAACAGACCAAAAACAGACTCATTTGCAGGCTGCCAAGCAAGACACACAAAAAAGATGGTTTTCATCGGCGTTGTTTACTTGACAGCGTAAAGGTTGATTACTTGACCAGCGCAGTATGGCAGGGTGCCACCCTTTGATAAACTAAATCCTTCAGGCTTCCACACTGATGGCTGTTGACTTCAAGGGCATGTGGGATATTACAATTGACTGCCCACCTTTCTCCAACCCCACCGATTGTTCCACGCGACCCCTAGTGTTTTCAAGCACCTGAAATCCGGTTAATTCAAATTCCCACCTATTGCATGACTGATTGTGTTCATAAACAATTCAAGTATTTTGTGATTGTGTGGTAGAGAAAACCATCTTGTGAGTGAGAATAACAACATGGTGACCCTTGGAGTCTATTTGTTTGTTTGGTGGAGACGAGGATTTTAAACGACAAGCGTAAAAGGCTAATCGTCAAAACAAATGCAAAAATAATTATTGCATTTTCAACAGTCTCCTGGAGTTCAGGTACTCGAGAAGATGCTATTTTTCAAGAGTGCTCTGACTATTGGAACATCTTTAGTACGAGAAGATATTGGAAAAAGAGTTTATGAAAAAAGATCAGTGAATGCACTTATATCATCTACGTGCTGGTAGATGATGTTGAATTTGATTGGTAAAGAGAGAAAGAAAAGGTAAAAAGAGAGAATGGGAGAGGGAGAGTGGTAGTGAGAAGAATTTTAGAGAGAAATAAGGAGAGAGGACAGATGGAGAGAGAACAACATAAAAGAAAGAGAATTAGAGATGGAGAAAGAGTGAAGAGAGAAAAAAGAGAACGGAACGAGAGAGAGAGAGAGAGAGAGAGAGAGAGAGAGAGAGAGAGAGAGAGAAAAGAAATAGAAAGAGAGCGAGAAAACAGCAGAGAGAGAGGGAGGGAGATAGATAATTACAATAGAGAGAACAGAATTAGTGACAGAGAGAGAGCAGGAGAGAAGGCCAGTGAAAGTATGAGGGAGAGAAGAAGAAGAAAATCCTTTTTTGTCCCAACAATGAGAAATGTACAAGTTAAAGAGAGAATGAGAGAGAGGAGAAAACGAATTAGAGAGAGAGTGGCAGATAGAGGAGTGATGGAGAGAAGTAGAGCCAGAAAAGGGGGCGGGGTAAGAAAGTTGCCGAAAAAAAAACTTTAGTAGAGTCAATTTGTAGACGTTGTTTTACAGAAGCCACTTTATTAAAAAGGTTCCGAAATGTTGTACTACACACAAAAGCATGTTTAGTTAGACGACAACATCCTGCTCTCTCTAGCTCGGCTGCCTCAGGTCTGTCTTGTCGTCCGTTGCATTTCGATGACTCTGGTTCCCATGGGCCCTTTCAGAGCCAAAGTGAGCCTGCAATGTAAGGATGCAAATGACTTTCCAAGGTCCTTGTGATTGCTCATTAAGTTTCAGCAGGCATAAGTCCTTACTTTATTATTGACTGGCCAGAATACACAATACACTGACCTCTGCCACGCACAACTAAATCTTTGGCTGTCAATCCATTGCACTGAATTCTGCAACCGTCCAGAAAACTGCAGCCAGCGGTTTAGTCACCTTTAGTGCTACGTAGCTGCTTCACCAGATCCTTCTGCACATTTCACAAAAACTACATCTCATTTTGATGTTTGCCTAGTTTACTTTTTATTATACTATTCCACAGACGCTACTCTTGTACTTACAAATTCCTGTACCAAATGTTTGTAGTATTGATGAACTAGTAATGATGAACAATGTTAATTTAAATAAAATGTCTAAACAGCTAAAAACTGTTAATAAAGTTGTCAATAGCATTTTGTTGAATATTTTTATGGAGTTGTGATTGACTCCTGCTCTCCGTGACCCAGATGTTGAAAATGAGTAGTAAATATATACTTTGAAATTTTATTAGTGAAGTATTGTAAAGTACAATGTAATGTAGCGCTGCAGCACAATGCAATGAACAATTAAAGTGTTACTGTAAATACAAGACCACACTGTAACATTTCCTTGTATTTCATTTACTTGAAATACTGTTGTGATGATAGAAATCTATGTATGCAACTGCATTGTATAAAACAAAATAATATTATTGTATTGTTTGGAATATAAGTCACATCATATTATTGGTCACACATTTTATTTATTATAAGACTGTTTATTCGCAAACATTACTTTAGGAGTTTAAGTGTTTATAGTGTTTATACAAAAAATACGATACTGTGATTACAAGACCACACTGTAAAATGTATCATTTTTTAAGTTGAAATACTGTAGATAATAAAGATACTTTCTGTGAGTGCATTTACAGTGAAATTCTGTAAAGAAGTGACGATTAAAAAAATCCTAAATAAAGAAAATTCAATGCCACGACTGTGAATAAAATACCACAGTGTAATTACCACATCTCCATGGTTTGATCAGTGAAATACAGTAGTGAAAATAAAACAATGTATAATTAAAAAAACAGATACACAGTTAGAAATACAACTGTCAATGGTTTAATGTGACTGGAATGCATTATACAGCATGTCTTATAGATCTGCCCGATGCAATAAATGCAACGAACATATCTACCGTATATATTGACTACAAAACTATTCATTCGGGCAAACTCCTTCTCCCTCAAATATTTACCGAAACCGGGGCAAATTTCTGGCTGAAGCTTTGTAAATCAACTCCCTCGCACACTGAATCTCTCCAAGAAGTGCTCTCATGCAGATTAGAGGCGGTGAATCAACATATTAAAAGCGCCTGACATTTGTCCTGATATATTGAATCGTTAGTGCGACAGAATCACTTAAGCTGGATCTACTAACATCAAGTTTCTTCTGGTTATTGACCCCGGCACAGCGGCCCTGACAAGTGGAGCTGCGGCAAAGTTCATTAATAATGTGAAATAAATCAATCGTAAGGAAATAGCCGAATCCCTGCCTCGCTTGGTTTCGGCCCATCTTTGGACCATGTGTATTGGTGCGGACGGACGTTTTACAGCAGACGGTAAAGATCTGATGCAGATAGTGTACCTTCTGACATTTATGGGACGTGAGACTGGTTGGGACATTAACGTTCTTTATACTTTTGAACCATGTCTGTCTCAGCTAAGAAGACTGATATATGGGATATAAAATACTATACATTTTATTCACTCAAATAAACCTGCTCTATGATCAATGATCTAGGCGATTAGACATCTCCATTGTATGTAGAGTTTCTAACATTTTTCAAATAAAAAAGGCGAGTTTGTCAAGTTATTTGACGAATGTGTAAATCAGTACCATCTGTGCTTGGAAAAACGGTTTGTTGGGACAATTAACTGTCGTACTGTACAAATGGTGACCGAACACAAACCCAAACAATCTCGCAAATTGAAGACGAATGCGCCGCAGTAAAAGCCCGCGAAAGCTGTTCACTTCCAAGTCATTTTCAAGCTGCATCACAGGATAATTACGGTAATAATTCTTGACATATGCATCAAAATCAAGGGTCAGCGCAAAATAAATAGGCGCACGACTTACGTGATCCAAACTTCAATTGATGTAGTGAACATTAAAATGGCACGAATTGCTGGCATACTTGAGATTGATATGAGCGTTATTCTCCATCAAGTGAATGTAATAATGCTTTGTTACATTTGAGCAAGTATTTTTTATGCTATTGGACTAGACAATAATTGAAATATGTTCTATTAGTTACTTGTGCTTTTTATTCATCAGTCATTATAATAATATATATTATAATATATGCATATAATAAAGCTGCATGTTTAGAAGTGTGTGTGATTTTTGTGTTGTGTGTGTCTAATTTGTCTTATATATTAATAATGTGTGTTATTTCTGTATTTGAATAAGTCTATGCATGTGTGTGAATGGGATTCTCAAATAAAGAGATTCCAAAAAGAACAGAGGGAAAAAATAAGATTTTTAGCTTTCTTTCTTTACATTTTGTGTTCCTTCTCTTTTATCATTTTCCAGTTCTTGTCAAAATCTGTTACAACCTTCATTTCTAATTAGTGGTTTCCTTCCCGGCAAAAGTGCCACGCTCATTTTTGCAGCTTGTCCGTCTCCCACTTTCATTTCTTCATCATTCTTCACTCCATCGATTCCTTTTCTTCATCAAGTGCCTGCGAGGCAGTGTGAGCTCTTTTGGCAGCGGGCAGCAGAGAGGCCGATGGAACTGCAATGTCAGCTAGTTGAGGTGTCCTTCACCACTCCTTGTCACTGAAGGAAGGATGAAGCTGCTGACAGAAAAAGAACATGGGAGAAAAAAACGACTCTTAATTTGTCATTCACACTTGAAGACAAAGCAAAGACAGTAGCTAATCCCTTTCGGTTAGAAAAATAGATTAGGAATAAATGAGATTGGATCATTTATTTTTTATTTTTTTTGCAGCAATGCGTATACTGTGCTGAAGCTTTACCCATTGATCAATTAAAAGATTGAAAAAGGGTTTGCAACACAGCTTTGTGAGATCGATTCCAAGGCAAAACAAGATGTTGTTTCTGTCTGTGATGTCGCAGAACTTTGGGATGAAAGTGTATCCCAAAAGACGAGCAAGTTGTGTATATATCTTAAAATATGTTTTTGATCTTGGCATGATTTTGATCATTTGATGAAATTGTTAATTTAAGGGTTGTTTTTATTTAATTTAGTTTTTAAATAATTGACATTTCTCTTTTTTCCCAACAATAATTGTTCTTCTAAAATAGGATTCTTTGTCTTATAAATATACATTTTTTTATTGCTGACTTTTTCGAATTTATCAAATTTCCTGGTACATTGATATTTCATATTAATTAAATTAATTATTTAATAGTGTAAACATATAATATAATCTCACAAAATCCACAAAACAGTTTTGATATTTTAGATTCAATGTTCAATTTATTTTGAAATATTTTTTCATTTCTGTTTTTTATTTTTTTTGATATATGTACATTAAAAAATGTACCGTATCCTGTTCAGCCCCCTACCCTGTGCTTTCACCCTCTTTCATCGGATAAAAAGCGATTCAAGCTAGGACGAAGCTTGTACAAATGAAGCCCAAAACATCAGTAATTGGAATTAATTGCAGCAAATAACCACCCCGATAACCGTGGAATTCAATCCATCAGCCCGAATAGATGGCAAAGCCAAGATAGCAGAGCTGCCAGATCAACATCAGCCCAAAGTCCCAACAACTTACTGAGACGAGAACACTGATAGCTCTGGAAAGGATGGAATAGATCTTCACCAGCTTGTCCGCTTGCTCTATTTTTATTTCCAGGATGCAAGGGTTTTAATCTACAATTTATTTAAAAAGAAACACTGAAGCCAGAAGTAATTTGCTGCCTATGTACTCGAAGCAGATTGTGAGAGCAGAACTAAAGAGAAAAGACAGTTGGGGGCATTCACCGAGACCCCAATACTCTGCTCGAATTCCACTTGTTAAGAGTTGTGATGCTTCAAAAATGTGTGAAAATGTGTTCAGACAGCATGATTTTCTGAAATGAAGTAAAACACTGGATTTCGGTCCATGTCACGAAAGCTGTTGCTCAAGCTTGTCTGAGCTAGCCAAAATTAATCCTGATTATTTGTTGCGGTGGCCATTGTGTTCAATTGAATGGTTGCATTTACGGTCAATTTAGCAGGGTTCTTATCAGTGGCCCTATGAGCCCCATTTGTAAAAAACTAATTGGCTGTAAAATACACGACAAGTCAATTGCGGAGAAGGAGGTCAGAATAAAGCCATAGTTAAGCATCAGGTCTGCTGGAAGGAGATACTGAATCTAAACACAACACCACACCACAGTCCAAGACAATTTCCTGAATTTCCCCCTCACCCTGAAATAGAAAAGGTGGAAAATGCATTGGTGGCATATAAATATTCTGCTATTTTCTATACATTTTAAATAAATTAGCTTAATTAAATAGTTAAATTAAAAAATATTAAATAAATTCCTGTTCATAAACGGGACATATTTTGTCCTATATTTATTAATTTATTTTACGGAATTTTTTTAAATTTAGCTTTAGTTTACCTAAAATCAGTGTCACCACGTTTACCGCATGTCTCTAAATCACTTATTTATCTGCTTAAATGACATTCACTTTTCACCTTGAACTGAAGCTAATATAAGCATCACATCTTAAAATAAATAAATACTCTTTATAGCTGCTGGGAAAAGAATGTGTCGGACGAAGCAGTTGGATAGAGTGTGCGCGTGAAAAAATACAGGGAAACACCAAGTTTAAGAGACGAGTTATGGCGCGGAACTATCGGCGGTTTAAAGGATCCACTTTGATTATGTTTTCTTTTATGTGTGAACATGAACAGACACAACACATTTAAATTCTGTTGTTGTGTTGAACCTCAAATACATTTGCAAAGGCATCTTTAACTATTGTTTGGGGCATGACCTCATGTTTCCCGGGTAATAAAACGCGCGATAGCTTTATCTCTTATGGCACGGAAATATTTACAGGGCATCTGATCCGTCGCTCCGCTTTGCCCATCTGCCCAATGCAGGAAACTTGTGTTATTTCCAAATTGCATGGCACAGACTGGGAATGTTCCATAGAACATTATAGAAATATTATATCGAAGTTTCATCCCCCAAGAGTTTTCACTGCCAATTATAATCCATGTAGCATTCATTATTTACCAATTAGTGCATTACGAAAAGAAAAGTTCGAAAAACTGACTTTTCCGTTTGAGAAAAGTAAATGGACTTGGTTACCTAAGGTTTTTTTGCTACTTTGTTTGCTACTTTTACTTTCTACTTCACAACATTTTGACAGTATCTGTACTTTTTACTACACTACCTTTGAATGAATACCTACCGTTACTTGTTCAATTGGGAAGTCGTCATCTTTTTCTTGGGAGGACAAGGCGATATCGCCATCTGAGGGATGCTGAAGGTACTGGATGCTATTTATGTTTATGTTATGATTAAGTTATGATTATGATGCTATACAATCACATGAACGTGAATTAGCGGTTGAACTTTTTTGCACATTTGAGTTTGAACGAGACTTTTTCTTCTTTTATATATTTTGTTTTGCCATTTTGAAACATTAAGATGTTACATTTCATTCCTATACCAGGAAATAAAACCTCATAAATAAAGAGTTTCTAGATTTTCCACATTTTTTTCACTTGAGCCTAAATTCTGAATGAGTAAAATATTCAAGTTCGTTTAAAAATGGTAAAATTTACGACTTTTACTCAAGTCTTCTTGGAATTGGTGACTTGTAGGTAACTTATAGTAGTCATTTTTACAGTGAGGCATCCGCACTTTTACTCAAGTATGGTTTTCAGCTACTCTTCTGCTGTTTTGATAGAATTAAAGCGTTGGAGACAGAGCCATATTTACTCCCTTCTCTTTGGACACTGGAAAGAGAAACAGGGAGCGTGCTTGAAGATCTGACCAGGGGGAAATCCTGCTGTGTGCCCTGTTTTCTTTCTATACAACGGGCACGGCAGTGCGTCCACGAGCAGAGGCGACCTGACCCCGGCCTCACTGCCTCGGGTTTATTTGAGCTGCGTCGTGTGCGGCATCCTGGAATCTAACATGGCCACCCTCGCTAGCGCTCGTTCTGTTTAAGTTCCGTCGTGGGATTCTTGCTCTCGGAACGTGTCTCCTGAGTGTTTGTTTGACGTTTGTCATGTGTTTGTGCATTTATGTAAATGGAGGACGTGGGGGGTTCGGAGGAGTTCACACAAATTGGAGTTAATGGGCAGAAAACAAAAACACGGGATGTTTCATCGACCCTTGTGTAGTATTTACTGCGATTAAACATCTGTGTACCGTATTTTTTTAGAGTACGAGGCGCACTTGTAGAAATGTTGAAGAATTGATTTATAACGAGCCTTACAATCTACAAAATGGGTGGCTTATGTGTATAAAATGTTTAAAAACAGATATACTATTATGCATAAAATGTATGCTTTAAAATTTAGATGTGTTTTAAAATCTGATGCACCATATAGTCCGAATAATTAAGATGGTTAATGTTTTGTCATCATACACAATACGCATTGTTGATAAAACGTTACTTTTTTGGTTACATAGTTATAATTGTACCTAGTAAAAACATTACATTATTTCTTTAATTTATATTTTATTTATATGTATAATCATTAAATATATATTTATTATTATTATTATTATTATTATTATAACAATTTGCATACGTAGTTACAACGATACATTATTGCAGTTGTCTCACTCACTTTCATGTTTGTCTTGGTTATATACAAATGCATATTCCACATACAATTTCCCTTCCAAGTACAAGATGTTGTCCCGACCTCAGGAGAGCGTGGTAAATCACGTTCACAGGTCTTAGGGCCGTTATAACAGTCGACTTTGTTTAATTAGGCAAAAGCGAAAAGCAAATCCTCAAGTTGAAATGTTCTGAATCATTCTGAGGGAAACGCTGTGGCGGCTGTTCCACGTTCCGTTATGGAAATGCTCAATATTTAATACATCGATTAGCATTAACAGCTCGAGCAGAACTGTCTCAATAGTTCCATTATTATTTGATATCCCTCTGCAGAGCAATGAGAAGTGGCATAATGAAAGGTGGATCTCTATTTCAACCTTGAAGGGGTTGGGCGCCCTGCCAGTAATGAAGACGTATTAAACCTTAATGTAACTTAATGTAGCAGGTGTCTTATATATAATGTACAGTAGCTCTTTCTAAAGCATTATATTCGTCCCTACTACCTTAAAAGCCACTAAATCTTGTGGGCTAAGTTCGTCTGGCTATGATTTCCCTTCATTAATCGATAGAAAAATTGTTAACACACCTTAACTGGGATCCATTAGTCTGTCCCTAGACGATAAATGTGCCAATGCAGCCCAGTGGGGAGTGCAAACTGCCCAGTGCACTCAGGTTAATGACGAAAGTTGAACAAGTGACCACTTAATCTGCAAGGACGTCATATTCAGCAGCGTTCTTCCTTCTGCCTGACCACCTAGAGAAGTCACACTGGTTAGGAGGCTGATATCATTTTATCATTAATGCAATTAAAGGTTACAATTAATATGTTTTCTGAGCCGCTTTTCCATTTTAGGGTCACAGGGAGCTGGAGAAGGTAGAACACACCCTGTATTGGAGGCCAACCAATCACAGAGCAAAAAATATTAGGACTTGGAGAGGAAACCGGAGACCTGGAGGAAATCCACGCAAACACAATCTGACCCAGAGTGGTCTTTGTGCTTTACACAGCTTGACTAGTTTTTATAATCAGTTTCCTCGGTTATTTATTTTTACTCAACTGTAATCAAAAGCAATTTCCCTCAATAAAGTCCCTCAATAAAGATCAATAAAGTTCTTTGCATTTTAAATCCGTTATCTAGGATTCTGTAACGCCACACCAGCAGAGGGAGCTCACGGGTTCTGACTCTCCCTGCTTCTGCTCCGACTGTTTGGCAGCCATATTTACCTTACATAGCCTCCAGACTTTGCCGTTATCTATGGATTTCAACTCATCGTGGATTCTTACAATCAGAGCCAAGGTGACACGAACATTTTGGTGTCACAAAGTCTACAGATATAAGATCCCATCAGATACTGTAGTGACACTTACTGTAATATATAAACAAACAATCCAGTCTCAATTTATCTTAAAGTTCAACTTGTTAAAAGCTTCGCTATCACCATTCTTTTTCGGTTCTTTGGTCCAAACAAGAATGCATGGGCCAGTTCCAAGCCATAACTGGGCTACAGAATAATTTCTGTATAAAATATGGTATTTATTGCAATTTCAACTACAGCTCAAATATATTTTCCTGTGTGCACAACGTATAGTATCTAGTGTACAGACCCTTCTTAACCTTAGTTGTAAATTCTGGAATATTAGATCTTGGGTGTGAGGTGAATTTTCCACCAAAGGTTGTTTTATAGGATAGAATAATTTAGTTTAGATTAAAATATGAGATTAAATGATTTCTGTCCCATAATAGTGCAATAATTGCATAATTGAGAATAATTGAGAACAGGGTAATTGGTAATATCAGAAATATGTTTAATACATTGTGTTTATTCACATGTTCTATAAATACTATATAATATCTCACAAAAAATAAACAGTAACATTTTGTTTACACATTGGGACAATGAATAATAAACAATATATTTCAATTCAGAATTGTTTAATAGATTTGCTTAACAAACACCGCATTTGATATGATAAAATAAATTGTATTTTGATTTACATTGCACACTGTTGCATTTTGTTATGACTGAGTATAATCAATACCGTATCTTGCATTTTAACATCAATCAATTGAAACTTTTGAAAACAGGAAAATTGCTTCAACAATTAGTCGACCGCAATCTAAAATCATTTCAAGTCTCCATATTTTTCAGCGATCTCTTTATCCGTGTCTGCCCGATGGAAAGAACATCTGCTGCATGTGGGATCAGACAGGCCTGCGGGGGGAATCGACATAATTGAATATGGTCAACCTGTTTGGGTCTCCCGGCATAAGCCACTTAGCGCGCTAATTATTATTAGCATGAGTCAGCTCCAGCATAGCACATTCCAGAAAATCCATCGCGAAGAGCCGCAGACATCCATAGGGAAAGCAGGCGGACACTTACTTTCATCCGCTGCCTGCGTGAAAATTAGATCAATGGGAAAATATATGTGACAAAGGGGTAATTAAGTGGTGTCGCGCTGCCAAACCTGATGGGGAGGAGAGCATCGCCCGGGCTAATCCCATTTACTTCCTCTTGGAATGTGCCCCATCATAACTGCTAATTCAATTGTGCATTCATTCTGCCAGCTCCTTGCCATTACGCGTGCATTTAATTGCTTCCATAAAGCTTTTATTATGCAGCGCACAAAACGGGGACGTGACATCGCCGATAACGCATTCGGATATATCTTATTTTACACAAACATCTGAGGCCCGTTTCACACCCATAATTCATCTTGGACAGAAAGAGGACTCGGGTATGAATTGCTGGTGCACAGAATGAGTTGTAATACGCACCTGACAGCCCGTGCCTTTGTTGTCTTGTGCCAGCCTTATCTTGCCACAGTGCACCAGGGTCTGATAAGGTCCGGCACGGAGGGGTGGAGTGTGAGCGGAGGAGAAGAACAGATAAAAATCCGTGTTAAGGCATCGGACAAACAGGGCCACACATTAAACCCAAACAAAGCCCCCGAGGCGACAGACCATCAATTCAACGATATGTACACAATCGCCACGGCCAAAAGACCAAACAAAACAATGGATGGTGTCAATTGCGCCGGTCTCTCAAATTAAAACCTTGTAGCAAACCGCGTCTGATGGCAGGAGGTATTTAGTGGCAAAATTTTATGGGGCAGCCAATGAAAAGCAATAACAGTTTTATTTAATGTATCTGCTGCTGGCAGCTGCTCAGGAAAGGCCGCTTAATAGAAGCTGTCCATCAATGTCAGAGCGGGGGCAATAAGACCCCTCGCTGCAATAAGCATGAAGAGAAGATAACGTTTGTCCTGGCTGATCAGTGCCTTGTTAACTTCCAGCGTGGCAAGCCTGTTTGTCATTTTATTTTGTCCCTCTCATAATTCGTCATGCTCTAGATGGCTATCTAACAGCTTTTCTTTTTTTTTTTTTTTATCTAATTCACAGCCCGAGGTGAAAAATAGCACTGGAGGAGAACGGGCACTTGTAAATAATGTACATCATTCTGACACAATGGATCTGTGCTGCGATCAATGTGTGTGTACATTGCAGGGGATTTGCATACCTTGCACGAGTGTGTATGAGCGATCGGAGGACACTAAGGGCAGATGGAGACATCTGTTGATTCAGGAGATACAGGATGTTTACACCCCCGACAAGGGAATCTCTCTTTTCTTCGGTTAATATTGAGAGGAACATATTGGCCATTCCTCAAAACAGATAAGTGAATGTTTGTTTTGACATGGGGTCACTTCGGTCCCCCAACTTTACTTGGTCTGCACTTGTTTGGGTTTTTCGCTTTGAACAGTTTTGTGCTGAAAACTACTGGTGATTCAAAATAGGTTTATTCCTGCTAATTAAAAAGGAGAGAGAGGGATGAATGGATGGATGGACGGGTGGACTGATGAATGGATGAACAAACAGACAGACTTTACTTTACTTTACTTTACAGTCATTTGGCAGACGCTTTTATCCACAGACAATATGTCTGGACGAATGGTTGAACAGACAGACAATATGGATGGACAGGCGGATGGACAGACAGACAAGACAATATAATTGGACGGATGGTTGGATTGTCAGACAAACTATATGGATGGACGGATGGTTGGACAGACAGACAGACAGACAGACAGACAATATGGATAGATGGATGGATGGTTAATCAGACAGACAAATATGGATGGACGGATGGTAGGACATACAGACTGACAGGCATTATGAATGGACGGGCAGACAGACAATATGAACGGACTGGCAGAACAGACAGACAGTCAGACAGACAGACCTTATGGATGGACGGATGATTGGACAGACAGACGGAAACTATGGACGGACAGATGGTTGGACAGACAAACAGATAATATGGATGGACTGATGGTTAGAAAGAAAGAAAGATAGATAGACAGACAGACAGACAGACAGAAAAATATTATAAATGGACTGTTGGCTATACAGAAAGACAGACAGATAGACAGATATTACAGATGGACAAACAGACAGATAATATGTTTGAACGGATGGTTGGGCAGACATGGATAGATGGGGAAAGAGAGAGAGAGAGAGAGAGAGAGAGAGAGAGAGATAGGTAGAGATGCAGATACATAGAGAGACAGACAGATAGAGAGATAATATGCATGGACGATTAGTTGGACGGACAGACAGTTTGGCCTAACTCTACTCACTTTCTAATTTAAATACAGTATATCTGCTCCAGCTCTTAGACACATCTAATAACACTAAAAACCTTCACCCAAAGTCCAATGTCCAGAAGAACAGAGGGTCAGAAAGTGAGATTAAATGCTTCTTCACATTAGTAATGTCAGCACAAAATGATTATCTTCTCTGAATAATTTATCCCCCCCAAACAGAGTAATTTCCTTATCTTTCCCGTTTTTTGCCTCTTTTACTGTGGAGCAAGCGGTAAATGGCTGTTAGTCTTCAGAAAACCAATGGATCGTCTTTTCCATCAATCAATTAAAAAACACTTACCTCACATTCAACATGATTTATATCTTGTTAATAGAATTGTCTCACCATATCCCTGTATTATTATACCTCTAAATTCCATTAGCTATTTGCTTAGTGCTCAATTTAAGGCTGACCTCTAAGGGGAGAGATAGCAGTATTAGTCTAATAATAGTCATTGTACACTGAACCTCTTTCTGGGAATTCTGTAGGTCAGGACGAGCGGAGACATCTGAATCCAGAAGCTCTCTTTGCTGAAGCCCCCATCACGCTGACCCCTCCATAAGTACACAAGCTCTCTGTGCTTTAAAGGAGCATTGCTTTATTCTCGCCACACAGTGGGATGGAAGTCAAACCTATGGAACTCCAAATGGATTCCACTCCTGGCTGGAGTTTTGTCTTCTTTCTCTTGTTCAACACTAATTTGAGTGCATCATGGTAATTAAAAACAAAAAGAACATCATCCAATCATTTAGCTCCCCGTGAAATGTGTCCTTTTATTGACATGGTGAATAGCCAATCAGAACTCTTTGAGCTGAGAAACGTTCACTGAATTTGTATTTTTGCAGACCGCAGTAATGAACATTTATAAAATAATGGCATGTCTTTTGTTATTGTCTGCAGAAATGCATTTTTATAAAGAAGGCAAGTTTTCAAAGTCCCCCCAAATTGTTTAAAATACATTTTAGACAGCCCATTTTGCAATGTATTTTTTTGAATAGGGATGACACACACACACACACACACACATTAAAATGCTAAATTTAATTTTAAAATAAATCACTGTTTTTTATTTACATTTAATTTAACACATTTTTGAAAACATTTTTACTCCAGCTATATTAATAATGATTAATTCAAAATATTTAACAGTCATCAATGATAGTCATTATTTTAAATTACATCAAGTTATTTCAAATTTGTATTTATAAGTTTGTATGTAAGTCTGTGTGTGTGTGTGTGTGTGTGTGTGTGTGTGTGTGTGTGTGTGTGTGTGTGGCCCTTTATGAAAAATATCTACTTATACTGTACCGCTTTATTTCAGCAAAGAAAACGTCATTGGCACAGACGGCATTTTTTATCCAGTCAATAGGAACATATAATGATTATACGAATGGCTCTAAAACTGTGCCCTTGACGTAGTTGGTCATAGATGTATTTTAAATATTCATTACCTCCAGCCCCTAAAGACCCACCATCATCTCATTCCCCTGAGACGAGGCAGTAAAGCTTTACAGGCACGAGAAGCAAACAACTGGATAGCATCATCCAATAATCAATCATGCAACTTCCCCATGATTGCAATCATTTATTACCAAACATGTTGCATGACATTTCAATGCATTAAAAAAGATTTGAGAGAGAATAATGGGAAAAGCATTCCTGTGTACAGAAAAACAAATTAAGGGGCAGTATAATGCTTTCGTTTACATTGTACACATGTGATTGCGAATTAATATTATCATATTTTTATTGTGTGTGAAATATGCATCCATAGTGTAAATTGAAACTTACACACTCTTGCATGCATGTCAAATGATCAATAATCTTATCAATAATTGTAATTTCTTTTACAATTAAGTTACAATTACAATTAAGTAATTCAAGTATTGTATTTATTAAAACATTGACATTTTGCTAAAAATTTGTATTTTATATAAATAATATATTTTTATAGTCTGGCACAAGTACGTAAAGAATTTAATTTGCATATTTATGCTTCTTCTGTCATAATCTACAAAGATTAAAAGCCATTCAGCAGGTCTCACGGTGGGAATAAAATGCAGCACTTTAATAAGGTGATTATTATTTTATGACTCCCAACACTACAGTTATTGCCGTGTTGTAGAACTGTTTAACTCTATTGTGCCATAAAACTTTCAAAACCCTAAAATGAGACTGACTGGAAAGGACAAGCCGCCAGAAAATTCCTTTGCTGCTGTACACCTTGTGAATACAACTTCCTTTATTTTTGTTCACGTCTTCTCTTGAATTAATGCCAACAGAAATACTCTAATGTATATTTCTGTTTGCAAAGCTCTGTCAGAACCTAACCAAGCTCATGTCAGACAATCTAGAATTTCTTTTCCATTTCACAAGGTGCGGTCTGAAAACAGGATTTGTTTCATTTCAAAGAACTATCATTTATTTTCATCCAATAAAAAACCATAAACATACCCCAAGCGAGGTAAACTATACAAATAGTATATACACGCACACTTTCAAGCCCATTCACTGGATCCCACTTTTCCCAGCACTGCCTAATGGAACATGCCCAGCAAATAAATATTCCACCGAGGCTGCTTCACGTAGGGAAGGGTTTTGAATATCAAATGTGGGTTTTGATGTAGTTAGATGATCCGTACAGTAATAACAGGGCAGAGACAACAGCTCCCCGCGGATTAAACACAAAGCTCCTAGACTTCAGCCAAACACAGACCACAGTTATTAGATTAGTCCAAATCCTCGTGGCATGATCAATAGCGGCCTGTTTATTTTTTATGCACAGAGTTATTCATTGGAAATTCAAACGGCTTTAAAGAGGCTCATTAGGATGTGATTTGCTTGGGCTGAGGGAGACGTATTACCCCATTGTGAAAAAGAAGGCCGGACTAACGTCAAGTCCGATTTATTTTTTCTAAGCGCTTGTTACGGTTTTAGACAGTTTCGAAGCAGCTTGGCAAAATAAAAAGAACAATTCAAATAGTTCAGAAGGCGGCTGCTAGATTACTTACCAGAACAAACATGTATGATTATATCAGTCCAGTGTTAATGTCGCCACTCTGTTTACCGGTAAAATACCGCATTCAATTTGAAATTCTCTAAATCAGAGTAACAGAGTCAGTTTGAGTCTAGACTGAACACACATCTTTTAAATGATAAATAACAAGTCTAGACCTAAAATATCGTAATTGTATAGAAAGGCTGCCTAATCTAGTTTCCTGGAACCGAATCACACCTGCACCAAAGAGCGTCAAAACATTAAAATATGTCTCTTTGCGTTGCTAATAGATTTTTCTTTCTTGTTTTCACTCCTGAAGTCCCGGGTGATTTTTGACAGTCTGTGAGTATACGCAAATAAATATAAATGAACTTTATAAATAAACAGAACTTTTACTTGAGCAATTTGTAGAATTAGCATAGCATAGCAGTGAGCAAGCCAAAAGGAGAAAATGGCTAGGAAAACAACTCCAAGGATTTGTTCATGCGGTAAGAAGCTCTGTCTTTACAAAAAATACGTTTGTGTAATTTATTCTTTTACGTTGTTGTTTTACCGCCACCTGAATTAACAGAAACAAAGTATTTATCCTTTGTGGTAATTACTGATAAATGCAGCTCGTGTTTGAAAGGCAAGTCTTAAAAGCTATTTTGTCATTATCACGTTATTGCATTACCATTACTCTGTGTACAGTAGCCAGTTCAGATAATTCAATTGAATTGCATTAGGGAGCTCAGATCCCATTTGAGTGAGGAAATGGAACAATAATTGGCATTTGTTCAAGCCAAATAAAGGACACCAAGGGAATATTACAAAATTAAAAGACTTTCAAATGTAGAAAATAAGTCTTCAGGGGATAGTATTGTTTGGGAAAAAAGGCGAAACACACAATAATTTATATTTAATGTGCAGGTCATGAAAGTGAAGGCAACACAGCTTTCTTTGGTAATTCAGGAATATGAAACATCCTGACAAACTGTTGTATAAATTGAATATTGTAAAGATTCTGAGAGTTACAGTTTGTGGTCATAAACAAGAACATCCCCAACTTTCCCCTTTTTTATCATGGATTTTTTAAAGTTATTATAATCCTCAATAACATCTTTTTATTTCTGTTTGAATCATTTCATTTCATCAGTAATCATTTAGTTCATAAAAATTCAAAATTCACTGAAAATATATTTTTAAAGTGAGTGAGATTGTCAATATGGCGTACCATGTTGAAATTGGTGCTCTGTTTTTAACTCACCCAAGTGAAGTGCACAAACACACAGTGAAGTGAACACACACACGGAGCAGTGGGCAGCCTAAGCCGTGGGGCCCGGGGGGCATTTACAGTGTTTATTAATAATACAAATAATAATAAAAATACAAATTATGAATACTATAAATGTAAAATGTATATATTTTTATTTAATAATTATTAATTATACTTGAATTCTAATTTACATAAACTTTATTGTGCGCAATAATACACAAAATATTATATATCTCTGCATACAAACCTGACAAACTATACATACATTAAATATTATGAAGTTTCTGACAGTTATAGTTTGTGGTCATCAACAAGAACATTTTGAAAACTTTTCCTTTTTCAATCAGCGAACAGTTTTTTTTAATCCACATTAACTTCCCTTTATTTCTGTGGTGTATTTTATTCAAGTTATCATTTAATTGAAAATGTACTAAATAAATTAAGAAACATATGCAGTAAATGCCAATACACATACATACAATAACAAATTAATAATTTTGTATTAATATTCTTATATATGTCTATCAATTTTTCAATTTGTATTTAATAATTATCAATTATACTCGAATTATTATTTACGTACACTTTATTGTGCGCAATATTACACAAAACATTATATATCTATGTGTATATCTATACATATATACATCATATTTTATATTTTACATATATTTTATATATACAAATATTTATATATTACAATTAAAATAATTCAACAAGAGACGTGACAAAATTGCTAAACAGTCTTTAATGACAAATAAGGGAAGTGTGTCTTCCGTTCGTTCCTTTTATAGCATTCCGGGGTTGTGGGAATAGAAGTGGTCTATTTTTCCCCCCTTTTTTCACTTTCCATTTCACTCCTCCTCAGTGAATTGATGGAATGACCTGGACTTGATCTTTGAGGTCAGAATGGCTGATGGTTCCTGCAGATTGATAAATTGATTCAAAACTATTACCATGGTAAAAAAGCAATAAGGTCATAAAACTTGCATTGGTCCAGCTAAGTAAATCCGGGGCATTTTGGCAACTGAGTGCCACGGGAGAGCGGCGGGACGAGCGGGGCATGTGCAGGAATGAGAGAGCAAGAAATGACTTTGAAGAGCTCATCATCTCCAATCTATTTTTCCCGCCTGTGCTTCATGCCGCCGCATAGAGGCACTTCATTACAGGGGAATAACTGTACACAGCCCGGGCTGCCCGCCTGCCTCCTGCTCCTCTCGCCTCCCCGGGGGGCTTCAGGTGCTTAATACCTCATCACGGGCTTCATTGAACGCTTTAATCTGCACTCCTGTGATCAATAGAATCCCGCTGTAAATTAAAAGGGCCATTCCGTGTAATCAAACCTGTTAATGCTCATTCTGAAAACCATTATTTGTGGAAGGCATTTAGAGGAAATTGCCACACTGACAAGCCCCCTTGCTCACCGAGATTATCAGAGGACAAGGATTTGGACAGAGACAGAGAGAGGGATGAGAACCAGGGGATCCAGCCTGTCCCTCGCAGGGATAACGTGCCCTGCAGACTGAGAGAGGGATTGAGAGAGGAAAACACAGGCCGTTTACTCCAGAACATAGCGGGAGGATGGGCAGAAGGGGAGAAGTTTAGAGAGAGGGGCTTCTTGTCTTCTTCGGAGGCTTCGGAGACACTCGTACACCAGTGACAATGGAATTTTAGAGCCTGTCATTTCTGTGGAAAATTCTATTATGCCAGCTGCTTGAAGACAGAGCGGTAGCTTCCTCCTGCCTGAATGAGACGGTGAATAACACTCAGAATATCTCAGTCTTAAGCCGTGGTCCTAAATACTCACTGATGGTTTTTGAGAGACTGTTATTGGGTAGAGAAACGTCCCAATTCGTAATCCACATCCTGAGTATTTGCATTAGTTTAGCAGAAGCTTTCATTTAAAAAAATTCTCCAGGGCCAGTTGAAGCAACTTCATCCTTTCCAGATGATTCTCCATTGCAAGTTAATGAGTATACTAGATTTTTTTGGGGGGGGGGGG